>VXBX01008609.1:2185403-2286313 GCA_013400415.1 Scytalopus superciliaris
CGGCGGTGCTCGGAAAGGAGGCGCCCAGGGGAGGGAAGGGAAGAAGAGGAGGCAGCCGGCGGGTGGGGGGGGAGAAGTCTCCCACCTCCTCCTTTCCCTCGCCGGCACCGCCTCCTCGGCGCTCCCCCGTGCTGGGGTGCCCGGGCGGGGCGGTGCTCCCGCTCCTGCCGGGGGTCGGCGCGGCCGGAGCAGGCGGGGGACGCGGCCGGTGCCGTGCGGAGGGGAAGGACGGCGGGGGGCGGAACGGGGCCCGGGGACCCGCTGTCCCCCGCAAAGTTTGTTGGCGGCGTGGGTAGGAGCGGGGTCCGGGGGATGACACCGCCTGCCTCGACGGCGGAGCGGGCGGAGCGGGGGCAGCTGCCCGCGGAGCATCCCTCCCGCGGAGCATCCCTCCCGCGGAGCATCCCTCCCGCGTCCCGCGGCGATCGCCACCGCCGCTGCGGCGGGACTCGCCCTGCCCCGGGCACGGCTGGGACGAGTTGGAAGGTGCCCCGGGGCCACCCGGGAAAAGCGGGTGGCCCGAGGAGCGCGGTTTGGCTTCGGGAGCCCGGAGCGGGGACCCGGCGGGCGGGGGTGCGGGGGCTGGTGGCGGTGTGGGTAACACGCGTCTATTCTTCTGTGCGCGGAGCCGGCAGCCTCCCGCACTCCCACAGGACCTTAGCTGACATCGGAGGTTTCTCCTCTCATCCTGACCCAGTGGCGATTTACAGCGGGTGGGATTCAGTCCGGCTTTCCTGCGCACTTTTCCTCCCCAAACTCTGCCTTTGAGGCTGTAACCGAAATAAAAGGCGGTTCGTAATTTTGTGCGCAATGATGTTCGCTTAAAAGATGTCATTTAGGAGTCCAGCATCCTCAGAATATCCCGGTAGGGTTTTCGGTTGGTTGGTTGGTATGTTTTTGTCTGAAATTCGGAGGTATGGGGGGGGGAAAGAGCCGAAAAAGAGTGAGCCTTTTAAACTTCACGCAGCGTTTATCATGTGAAATCTTCAGTTGTTGAGAGATAATTTTGAATAACCCAGATGGGCTTATTTTAAATGGGCATCTTTTTGTCTCAAAGACGTCTGCAAATCTCCACTGAGAACACCCCTGGATGAGGTATGTACCAAGCCTTTGGTAGGAGAGGGTTCATTACTGTGATTGCAGTTTAAGTAAAATGGTGTCAGAAGATGAAGTCCACAGTTTTCCTTCTTTCTCTAAAATTATTATCAGTGTTATTTTCCGTATAGAAGCAAATGATGAGATTAACAGTTTCAGCACGTGTCCTTCTTTCAGAAGATAAAGAGACATATATAACATAGAACCAAATAGCAAAATACTCCTTGAGTATCTACAAGTTTAAAAAAAGAAAATATAGTGTGGCTTTTGTAACCTGTTAAAGGTGTAGTAATGCTTCTTTTTTTTTTTCCCCTTAGATGTATCATCTTGTTTTTATTGTTATTGTTCACCCTTCTTAAAGGAATACAGCATTCTCTGCTGGGGGTGGCATTGCTGTTAACACATACCAAGATCACTATAAGAATCAGAGTGATACTGAATATGATATTCAATAACAAAATGTGCAACACTGCAAAAATTACTTGGGTGTGCTTAATTCTTTTTGGATTACACCTCATATCAACCACCAGCATGGGTTTTCCCTTCTCAAGAAAGGAAAAAAACTCTGTGACTATAGTAGGAATATTTATTATGCAGGCTTGGAGTTTATTAAATCAGTTGTAAAAGAAATGAACGTAACATCTTTAAACAGTTCAGAAGATGAATGTGTAATTCCTGATTTGCTCGAGGTTAAAATTAGTTTTGTAGCAACCAGTAGCAGCTTTGCTTTATTATGTGTTGGTCTTTTGAATAAGAGGCAGAACCATTTTAAAAGTAAAGCCATTTTAAAGCAGAATTGATAAAAGCCATAATTGTTTGATCGAGGCAGCAGGCATCTATTGCCAGGAGGGGGGAAAAAAAAACAAAGTTGGCTAGGTAAAGGAATGGGCTTATTTGTTGTGAATTTAGCTTGTCGACCATTCTATGGCACCTAAATCCACAGGAATCAAATCAAAATACCTATAAAACTCAAGGTGAAGGTGAAAGTAGGGTACAGTATTGTGAGGATGAGCCGGTGAACGCCTTTGATGCTGGCTGTTGTTCTTTGGTGAATGATGTTAGCTCAGTTGCATAAAGGACCCCATTAAAGGCTTTCATGCTCTGTTTAAGGAATGGCAGGTCTTAGCCAGTAAAAGCCTTTCTTTCCCTTCCCCTGCTCACAAGTTTCTGATTGGGCAGTGGAAGTTTAGAAAGAAATAAGTCTTTTTTGCTTTCTTTTTTAAGCCATTTCTGACTTTCAGCCTTTAATGTGTCTCAAAATGCTTCCAGACTGACATCCCACTGGAAATTTTGGTGCTGGAACTGTTACGCACTAGAGAGGGAGAGCTGGCATGAGAGCTGGCATACTCAGTTCTATTGAGTAGAGGTAGGTGAGGAGATTAAGAGGCAACAGAGAATCCAAACTCATATGTTAATTTTGTATTGCCCAAGATTTTTACAGATACATTGCCATTCACAGTTCTGCAAGTCTCATGCACTGTCTTCCACTCACCTGGTTTCTCTAATTCTTCATCTGTAGAGAGAAACTACTGTAACTTCAGAAATGCAGACTTTATGACCTCTCTAGTCATGCAGCCATTTACACAGGTATCCACAGAATTAATTTTTCTCAACAGTGATTGCTCTTCATTTCTTTCCAGGTGTCTATATTGTCTTTATCTGAGTCTCCTCACGGAACAGTAAATTATTTTGCTGCAATTCCCAAGTAGTTTAGGCTATGTAAAATGATGAATGCTCTGCAAAATCACTCATCAACCATTTAGGTGAGAATTTGGAGATTTTTCTCTTCTCTAGCACCAAATTCACAAGTCTGGTGATGATTTAAAATACGTACTGTGAGCGACCCTAACACTGGGATCTGGCCAAGTTCAAAGCAGCTATGCAGATAGACACAGAAGGCAGAGGGAAATAGACCCTTTTAATCATAACAAGGCTGCTCTTGTTTTCTTATCTATAGTGGAAATGAATCCCAGCCCCTTGTACCTAAAAGCAAGCTTGCAAACGTGCCAGAACAGACAGCAAGAGTATTTGTTGTTGATGCAAAGTTAAAAATGTGACTGTCTTCTCAGTACTGATCTTTATGTCTCCATTTCTAGACTGACACTGTACTTCTGCCAAAAGTGCACATCCCATCGCTGTTGGTGGGATAAGAATTTCCCCCCCACCCCAGAACTCAGGCCCTTTGAAAGTGCATGGCTTTGTTAATGATCACTGAAACCAGCTATGACCAGTCCTTTTGAAATGGTTATAATGACTTATAAATCAATTTCTCGTTAGAGAGAACTTTTTTTTTTCCTCCTTTTTCCCGAAGGTGCCATTGTTGCCTATGAAGAATGATTGGGTTTGCAGCATAAGGTCGGAGCACATTTTGTTCTGCCGTTTTTGCCTCATGCAGGGGCATTACGGTGATGCACACCCCAAGCCCAGTCCTGCCTCTCTTCTGTGGGAACATCCTTTATTGATCAAGCTAGCGACATCCAAATTACTGTCAAAATAGATATTTCACTACTGTGTATGTTAGTATAATGGTCACTCCTTATACCGTGACTGGACTGTTTGGTGAAACTGGATGTTTCATACAACTTAGATGTTATATTATTTGTGTAGATTGAGGTTAGATGGCATCAAATAGTACCTCATCCTGTTTTAACCTGTTTTATGGCAATTGTATATTCTTAAGCAAGATGTGTTAACTCACTATGAAGTACTGAGCAGGAGTTCCCTTTCAGCCCTCAGTGAAGTAGTTTTTATCTTTCTGCATTTTAGAAAATGTTTCAAAGTTTGTGTTTAGGGGCTTGAGGGGCTCCTACTTTCCTGTTGTGCTGAATATGTGAGACATGCTCTCAGAAATCACTGGGTGTAGTCAGTTGTACCTCTCTTTTAAGGAGTGCAACACTGAAGTCCAAACTATGCATGTGCCTGGAAAAGTAGGTGGCATATGTATATATACATGCAAAATAACTCAGTGATAGAAATATTAGATTCTTGCTTTCCCCAGGAAGGCTATGTGTAAGGGAATTCAAAAGGATATTCAGCAGTCATCTTGCCTGTATTTTTTGTACCTACACTTCTAACTTGTCTGCTTGTTCTCTGGCACTTGAAATTTGAGTTCATGCATGACAAGCAGTATTGCAGCATTTCTTCCTCCAGGCATGTGGTTTTTTCATTTGTCTATTTGTAAGTTTTTGCATAGAAATATATGTATAAACATACAAAAAAAAAAGTAATAACTGTGACCCTGAGATTAGCTCAGTTTATTAGAGCCTAGTGCTTATAATGTCAAGGTTGTGGGTTTGATCACTGTATGGGCCACTCACTTAAGAAGTTGGACTCGATGATCATTATGGGTCCCTTCCAACTCAGAATATTCTGTGATCCCTCAGTATATTTTAACTATTTCTCCAAATCTGGTGTCATATTCGTTGGAGTCTCTCTGCAATTTGTTATTCTGGCTATGTGGATATCAGATTCTGCTGTAATTCTTTGTCACTTCTCTCCCTCTCTCCTTTTTTTTAAAAAAAGAAAAGCATCTGCATATTTCAAAGACATACACCATCGCCAAGCAATCTGGTGTAGTGGCTTAATATGCTGGCAAATAATTTCACAAGTTGTTTGTGTGTGTGAAGGCAGTATAGTTTAATATAATTATATTTCAAATGTAACTATGAAGACAGTTATCCGAGCTTATTTAAATCTCATGAAAGACTAGACAGCTCCAGAAATGAAAGGATGTTTTACATTTGTTAATTGGGATGCATATTTTTGTCCTTCACTAATGCTGATGGCGTGAGACATCGCATTTGCCAAAAGCCTTTCTATCCTAGCTTCTGAGCATTGCCAGTACTTGATGGCCTAATAATAGTTTCTGATAGAAGTAGACTCTGGAAGACTGAGGTAGAAGGAATGTTGCTTTGCAGTGTGTTGCTGACCTTCTGTGCACTAACTTTTTGTCATTGCCTGCAACCCCCCTTTTCACTTTTGGTGTGTTTATCTGCTGTATGGGTCACTCAGTGGCTCCATTTGAGCACTCTCTTCCTTTCCACCTCTGAGGTCCATATCCTGTATTTATTTTCCTTAAGCAGTTTGATTTTTTTATTAATGTCCCTGGCCAAATTTGCTCAGCTGATCTCTCCCGAGAGTCCCCAGCTTGGCCCCAACTGTCAGTGCATACAGCACTGTCCTTTTCTCTGACCTTACCAAACATGCCTTCTCAGAGCCCTTTGCGTCTTCCCTCGTCGTTTGAATACAGATCAGAAATGGACTTTCAAAAGAGCAACTCACTGCCTGCAGGGCAGTAGATCTGTCCTTTCTTTATGGTGAGATCTGAAAAATCCCACTAGCTATATTCTTCAGCTTACAGAGGTGTCTGAAGTTTGCACAGCTCAGAAGAGGGAAGGTCTGTCTCGTGAGTTTTCTCCTTCACCTGATCTGCTTTCCTCCAACCTACAACAAAGGCAACTGCTTCTCTTTCCCTGTATCTCTGCCTCACAGGGACTTCTTCCGCTTGGGTCTTCCTCTCTTACCTTTCCCCAGTTTTGCTTCTGTCTCACCTGGAAAGATCTTATTCCCCGTATGAGGACAGTAATCTTTCCTCTCTCCTACCAATCCTCATCACACCAATAGCTCAACCTGTGTTACCTTTGCTCTCAGCATCTCTTTGCTATCTCACAAAGTCTTTAATTAAAACTTGTTACAGCCAGTTTGTTGCAGGAGGATGAGAAGGCAGACGTACACTCTGTGCAGTTTATGAGAGTTCTCCCTGGAGTCTGATGTTTTTGCTATCTTTCTGTCTCTAATCCTTACTCTTTTAATAAAGTTCACTAATATTTTCTTCTGCAACAAATTCTTGATCTTCTCTGTTCTGCTCTGGCCATTACATGGAAGCTGTTTTCTTGGAGTGGTTCTCTCTCTCTCCCTTTCTTTCTGCTCCCTAATAAATGTGTTTTTCGCCCAGTTTCATCCTCTAGACATTACATTTCTCTGAAGACCTTTAACATTTAGCATCCATGAAGTCTGGGCCTTTTATGTCCTGCTCTGTTGCTTCAAATGACTTCTCTCCCTTAAAAACTACACATTGTGTACTGAACTGCTGTTTCTTCTAGGTACTTTCAGGAGAATGAGTGTTCAGCTCCCATCTCTTTTGCACGTGGCTGGGCTTCTCTGTCCCCATTTAACATTTATGTCAATCCTGCTCAGCAGTAATAAGTGCCTGCACCTTTTGGCATTAAAGAATGACTAGAAAAGAGGCTGGAAATGACACAATTTCTGTTGGAATAGTGAAATCCAAGATAAACCCTTTAGTGAAAAAGTTAAAGTTTGAGAGTTCAAAATTGACCAGCTTAATGAGTTCTCTTCAGTTTTCTTTAAAATGTAAATACCATAGCATTGTATCAAACTTTTCGTATTACCTGTTCATTCTGCTTTATTTGGAAGGAAGGCAAAGTCCTTTATGGGGACTCCAGCCCCTAAACTGGAGCTGATTTTAAGTCAACAACTCCGTCACAATTGCTTCATTGTTTCCTTTCTTCTGAGTATTATGTACTTCAGCAAGTGTCTTCATCCTCTTCCAAAATTCTATCTTTAGATTAAATTAAGATACATAAACTGTGAAAGATCTTAAAGTCCCACAGTTTTAAGATAGCTGCCTTAGCCTTCCCTTCTTTGTCCCAAATGCTGGGCAGAGCAGGTAGCTGTAGTTTTCCATTAACGTGACCGTGATGGTCCCCTTGCTGGTTTGTGACTTCATTACTTTGTTGTCCCCAACTTGGTAAGCAATGTGTGTGTAAGGGGTTTTATTTTACAAGCTGAGGGGGTTTGAGTGAACTCAGGAGTTCTGGAGATTTTTCACAAGCAGATGCGACAGCTGTCCCTGCGCTTCCTCCCCTGTGCCTGGGTGGGATGTGGGAGACACATCCTTTGTTTGCTTAATTCAGAGAAATAGCTTCAAGCTAAGCCTCTCACTTTCTGGGCATGCACCCTGCCCCTGGAATATCAGTTGGTGCCTTTATTTCTGGATGTTTAACTCTTGATTCAGCATGCACTCAAGCAGTTTAGAGATGGCAACAGAACACAGAGGCTGCCAGCATGCTCACTTGCCTTGCAGCAGAGCAAAGTTTGGGTCCTTCACCTGCACCAAATGGAGCAGGACTTCAGCCTTGCCTTTGATCCTCTCTGATCTTAGACATGTGTATGCCCTGGCTGTTTGGGAGGTAAGCACAGCCTCCCTTTCTCTGTGCCTGCAAGTCACCTGTGCTAAAACTGGCACACATGTGTTTCCAACAAAACTTTCGGGGGAGGAGGTAGTGTTATTTCTTTTAAAAACACTGTCCATCACTGATTAAGGCTCTGCTTTCCCCCTTGTTTTGGGGGGTTCATGTAGGGGCTGTTTGCCCACAAATTTGAACAGTCCAGGCCTTACCCTGCTAGTGTGCAAACGGTATGTTAATTAACATAAATAACCATGTAGCTGTGGCTTCTTGCTAATTAAGGTTCAACTTGCCAAAGATATGATCATGTTACATAAGAACAAAATTTGGTTTAGTACTTGCATGCCCTAGTTTACCCCATAGCTGATAGTGCCTTGCTGTATGTAGAAGATAACATTCCTCATTTACTCCTCTCCTACTGTCTGTGCTCCTTTCCAAACCCTCACACAGAGAGAATTCTGACTGAAGTGAATGCAATTTTTCCTGAATTAGGAGTGACAGCATTTTTGCCATTTATAGCCTAGGAGTAGCACAGTGTTGGAGACAGAGTAGTAACCAGTAAATAGGATAGGAGTAACATTGCCTTCACATTCTTGTCAACATGTGTTTTTTCCTTGCTCAGTGTTACTGAGTCTGAGAGTACCATTTCTCAGTCTGCACATTTCTTTCTCCAAGGCTTGGAAACCTTGTTCTGTCCTCAAAGCAGTATTGTTCATTGCCATATGGGATAAGGTAATTATTAGCCATATAAATTTTCATTTTATAGGACAGTTCTAATTCCTGAAGGCCAACAGTTACCATGGTAGACCTCATTTCTCTCACACTTTTCCAGCTGACTGCATACGAGTATAAATTACTGCTGTTTCTCCTGTGGTGGTACTTTGTGGAGCCAGTGTGGTAGGAGTCCCAGTGAACTGGGCATTATGCAAGCTTATCAGAAGATAAAGCCCATCCCTGAACAGCTTACATCCTTACAACATGTAAGCAAGGAGAGTGCGTTTACATATTTTTGTGTGTTCAGAAATTGTTTCAATTTTACCTACTTGTCCTTTAGCCTGTTTTTAATTAACCGTGGTTATCATAGAAGAAATGCATAGACATGGAGATCAAAATATTTTCTAAAATAGAAGCTAGAAAGGTTTGATTGTGGATTTCCCTTTCTTGTTTTGATTACTTTTCTTGCCATGTCAACATTTTTGCAGTTATCAGTAGCATCATTGTATTGCTCATAATTACTTTGCGAGGAAGAACACAAATACTCACTGTTTCTATTCAGGCTATTAAAATTGCTCTATCAATCATCCTGGTTTGCAAATAATAATAAATTCAGCCCTTTTTATAGATAACGATAAAAACTTTCCAGCCCTCCCCCTCCCCCAGAACAGCAGGAGAAGATAGGTAATAGCATTTTAATGAAGTCACATTTTTGTTCCCTAAGTGAACTGGTCTTGTGGACCAATAAGAAGTCCAGGGAGGGTATAATTCTCCCTGTTGTCCTTGATGGTGAGTTATCAGCCTTTTATGTACTATGTATTTTTTATTTTACCTAAAGTGTATTTATATTCTGATATTATCCAAGCATCTTTTAGGGCTATATGTAACCACACAGTGGAGGGCAGTAGTAAGACTTGCCCCTTCAACTCTCTACTAATTCTTTCACTTGGAAGGCAGAGCCTTACAAAGTTGTCTTCAACCTTCAGGTGATGTTCATCACCTCATACATTTGATCCCTGGCAAAGCAGGCTGAGAAAAAGGGCTGGAGGAAGTTGAACGCAGGTCTCTGCAGACAGCTGAGCAGGGAGTTTGTCAAAGCCACTCCATCTAGTGGCAGTCACTTTGCACAGCTGGTCTGGCAGTGCCCTTCAACAGCTGTGGCATGACGGGAGAAAGGTCTAAAGTGGTGTTCAGCTTTGCCTTTTCTGGTCTGGTCTTCAAGATAAAAGGTGCTTGACATTTTTTTCTGTTGTTTAATTCTTATCTGTACTCATAATTCAGTACTTGTTCCGAATTGCTGCATGCAGTCATGGAAATACATTTTTGATCAATGTTTCAGTCTTTTAAGAGCTGTTTTAAAATGAGTGAGACAGTAGAGCTCATTTAAGGAAAGGATGAAGCTGAGAGCTTTGAAAACTCAAATGCTCTGTTGGAAGAGTGAATTCTGGCAGGGCAGGGAGACTCCCTCACTGCCGCCCTTGCCTGTGAGGGGACACATATCCATCAGTTCAGCCCCATCCAGAGAGGACAGATCTGTGTGGGGCATGCTTGTTCTCGAGGGAGGCTGTGAGAAACCACGCGGGCTCCTGGAGTATTTCGTAAAGGTGGTCATGGGTGTTGAGCAGTATGGGTTTGTGTTCTTGGGCTGTATGGGTTTGGGTTGTGTTGAAGCCAACTGCAAAGAGCAATGTGGCCAGATGGCATGGGGTGTCTGTTTTCATGTGCAATGCCCGCTCACCACTCCGGGTTCAGACAGGAGAGCTCAGAGACAAAATCTGTAGGCACTGGCATGTGCACCAATGGCCAATGAGAGCAAGATCACTGCTTCTGCCATATGTCAAATCATGCAGCACCTCAGACTGTGACCTGATAACCACAGTGCCAAAGGTCCAGTCTTGTTTTCACTAGACAGCCATGGAAAACCTCACTGATCTCCTCAGTGCATTTTAGTAGGGAACTTATACCAGGATAAGCTAGTATCTAAATTAAAATAAATGAATTTCCTGTAACGTGCAATTCCAGAACAGGCGAATGGTTGTTTTACTGCAACTTTAATAAAAATCAACTGCTGCTTGAATAGGTGCATGCACACATACAGCTAGAAATTTCCAATTATGATATTCCCAGCAGCAAACAAAACCAAAATTAATGTCAGCAGCATCCCCCAAAGCCTAAACTACACCACTAATGAACTCCCAAATACTCCCAAAGAAAACTCTCTTTGCAGATACAATAAGGTAGAAATTACTGTAATAATCTCAATGTAAAAATACAGAGAAAAAAAAATCATTGACATTCAAAGTAAGACTTGCCTCTTCTGATCCCATTAACCATGTTGTTAGCATAGCATATGCATGCATAGTGATAGTGTCACATAACTCACTGCCACCTTCAAAAGAGCACGCAGGAATTCGTGTCTTTTCATTTGTATTTCAAACAAAGGCAGACACCTAATTCTGAGGAGTCTATACTTGACATGACTCCAGCAGGGACCAGCTACCTCATAACAGTTTGTTTGTCTGTCTAGCAGAAGTGCTCAGTTGCATACAATTTTTGAAGCTTTCCTCAAACATAATCTTCTCGACATGGGGCTCTGGCTTTAATCATTAAAATGGTTGTCTCTCTTATGTCAAAAATAAGCTGGAATAGCAGAGGATAACACAGCCATCTTTACACGTTTATAGAACTACTTATTTAATATTTTTGTGTAGTTTTCAAATTAATAACACTTTCTTCACTTATGCTTTTAAACTAGTGTTATAATACCAAGTATAAAGTTGCCAGACTTCACCCGAAGCAAATTTGTTAGCAGAGTCATTTTTGCAATGTGTAACATCTGCAAATTGTCTAGGAACAGCTGTAAAGCACCTTCTGGAAGAAAAGTACCTTATGTATTAGATGACTGCTGTTCATTTTTAATGTATGCTTCAGTGACATTTTCCTCCCTCACTGCTCATGCCCTCAGAATTAAATTCTTTAATTTTATTTGTCTGTCTAATAATTATATTGTTACTTGCTGAGCAAACTATGTCTGCAAAAGCTGATTCAGCCAGACTATTTTTTGTGTTAAGACTATGTGGTACAGGTTGTTTGTACTCATCCTTGTTTGCAGAACTGGAATTGCAGTGTCTCCTGTGGGTCTAAGTACATACATTCCCTTTAACCGTCAATGTCCAGGCCTGCTTAATCCAAGGCAAAACTTTAAAGAACTGTGGAAAAAGTCTTGAGTGTTCAGATGCTGTAAGCAAGGGCAGTATAAATAGATCATCAGCCAAATGATCTCTGCTTTTAGAAATGCCCATGATTTCTTCTGTTTTTAACTTACTGGTTATTAAGTTATTGGTATTGTTGTAGAGGGGAATCCTCTTCTCCTTTCCTATAGTTTTCATGGGAAAACAGAACTGTAGTACCTACTATGTAACTCTTCAGGAGTTGAGGTGATCGGTACTCTGAGTTTTGGCAGATAATCTCTCACGGGCTTTCTGGCCACTTATTTTCAGTTGTGTAAAGTGAGCAGGCTATGTCAGTACAAGCCTATATATGGCATCTGGGATTTCTTGAGTGTCACAATTTCCTCCATTCTAAAAACAACAAGTTTAGATTTGCTCCTGTTGCTGATATAATCATCAAGATGTCCCATAGCAGATGCACAATAGTTGCTGCACAGTAAAGAGGTGATTCTGGCTCTTATTTATATTTAGACCACTCTCATCCACTCAGGCAGTGGAAGTGGGCCCTAAAGCAGATGTTCAACCCATATTCATAGAATTTTCTATGGGCAAAGTAATATAAAGGAGTACAATGTAAGAAGAGCTGGTAAGACTTGTCAGGTGCTGATGAGGGTCCTGTCCCAAGGGTATCTGACCAGGAGTTGCATCCTCCACAATCCATGAGCAAAGGCAGGATATGACAGGACTCAGAGACCAATGGCTACCTGGGGACCTTCTTCTGGGTCCCCTTGGTTTCTGAGTGGGCAGAATGTTTTTGAGAGTGTCCACAGCAGAACAAGTCACGTTACCATGCTTCTCACAGGAGCAGTGGATCCTGGTCCCTCTTGTCTGGAATTTTGACCTGAGCTGCACTCTGACCCAAACTCAGTGCCATGTTTATCTAGGCAAGCGTGAACTGCCCTCATTGAGACTTCTGGTCTCTACAGAGCATATCACTGATTCTCTCACTGACTTAGCAGTGCTGGTCACCTTTCCTGAAACTGTGAACAAAGCAGAGTAACAACCCCCCTTCCCTCATATAGCCCAGATGTCCCTTTTACCTTAGTCTGTGTAGCAGAAGGTAAGAATAGAGTAGTCTTTGTGTATGAATGTAATGAAGCTATATATTTGTAGATTAAATCCCATGCTAATAAATGTGCAGTTGAAAATTCAGGATGTTAGTAGACCTCAGATTGCTATAACAGGCTGATGTGAATATACAGGCGTACTGGATGAACTGTGAAATTTAGAGTGCATGGCTCTGTCCCCATTACCTCTCTGTTCTCAAGTTTTCAAAACCCTTGGTGCCTTTTGAAAGAAAAGCAATGAAGGTGGTGATTCAGTTTACTGCTGCTCCTGCAGTGGCACTTGGTATTATCTAAATGAAGCAACCCCAAGGAATATTGGTCTGCAAGGTACTTTGCAATCAGAAGCCAAGTTCAGATGTAGAGAAAAAATACCTTTCTGGTGGAGCACCTCAGAAGGTTTTGATGACAAATTAAAATTGCTTTCCTGTGAAACACTTGGTTCCCTGTGCCTCTGTTTTTCATGTCCCTTCTTAATGTAATTCAGTTTTGGTGAAATGCAGGTGGTTTCTTTCTAAGTGCTCGACCCACCCTGACTCCCACAGTGGCGAAGTCTAGGCTTGCTCTGAATACAAGAGAAGGGTTGGTTTTGTATGACAGTTTTTTGTGGAGTTTGTCTCCCTGTTTGTGGTAATGCAATCTGATCTTTTCCCCATGTAGGATTTCCTCCGATGCATTTTTCTGTCCCCCAAGTCTCTCTGAAACCAACAAAACTGGGGTTATGAAGTCAATCCTAGATGGCCTCGCAGATACAACTTTCCGAACAATCACTACAGATCTCCTTTACGTGGGCTCCAACGATATCCAGTACGAAGACATGAAGGGCGACATGGCATCCAAGCTGGGGTACTACCCCCAGAAGTTCCCTCTTTCTTCCTTCAGGGGTGATCCTTTCCAAGAAAAAATGACTGGGGGAGAGGATCCCCTGTTGGGCATTATGCCCTCAGATCAGGTCAACATCACAGAGTTTTACAACAAGTCCCTGTCCACATTTAAGGATAATGAGGAGAATATACAGTGTGGGGAGAACTTCATGGATATGGAGTGCTTTATGATCCTGAACCCCAGCCAGCAGCTGGCCATTGCTGTGCTGTCACTCACCCTGGGTACCTTCACAGTCCTAGAGAACCTCCTTGTCCTGTGTGTTATTCTCCACTCCAGAAGCCTTCGGTGTAGACCCTCCTACCACTTCATTGGCAGCCTGGCTGTGGCCGACCTCCTGGGCAGCGTCATTTTTGTCTACAGTTTTGTGGATTTCCATGTTTTCCACCGGAAGGATAGCCCCAATGTCTTCTTGTTCAAACTGGGTGGAGTTACAGCCTCCTTCACCGCCTCTGTAGGTAGCCTTTTCCTCACGGCAATAGACCGATACATATCCATACACAGGCCACTAGCTTACAAAAGGATTGTCACCCGACCAAAGGCTGTCGTAGCATTTTGTGTGATGTGGACCATCGCTATTGTAATAGCTGTGCTTCCTCTGCTCGGCTGGAACTGCAAAAAGCTCGAGTCTGTTTGTTCGGACATATTCCCTCTCATCGATGAGACGTACCTGATGTTCTGGATCGGGGTCACCAGCGTCCTCTTGTTGTTCATTGTCTATGCCTACATGTACATACTGTGGAAGGCGCACAGCCACGCTGTTCGCATGCTGCAGCGGGGCACACAGAAAAGCATCATCATTCAGTCAACGGAGGATGGTAAGGTGCAGATCACTAGGCCTGATCAAACTCGTATGGACATCAGGTTAGCCAAAACCTTGGTCCTTATCCTAGTCGTTTTAATCATATGCTGGGGCCCTCTCCTCGCCATCATGGTGTATGATGTCTTTGGGAAAATGAACAAGCTCATCAAGACTATCTTTGCCTTCTGTAGCATGCTCTGTTTGCTGAATTCAACAGTGAATCCCATCATCTACGCTCTGAGGAGCAAGGACTTGCGACATGCCTTCCGCAGCATGTTCCCCACCTGTGAAGGAACAGCACAGCCCCTTGATAACAGCATGGAGTCTGACTGCCAGCACAAACACGCCAACAACGCGGGGAACGTGCACAGGGCTGCCGAGAGCTGCATTAAGAGCACAGTTAAGATTGCCAAAGTTACCATGTCTGTCTCCACAGACACAACTGCTGAAGCGTTGTAAGTCAGAGACTTCTCAGCATTGGGAGAAAAGGAAGTAGTTTTAAAAAAAAATAAAAAAAAAAAATCAACAACAGAAAACCAAACCCATGGCTTAATGTGTTTGTACCCTCCTGTAATATTTTTTGGTTTGTCATTGTAAGCCGAGCGATGATTGTGTTAAGAGCATTTCCATCAGCCAGATCTTCAGGTTTTAGAACTAGGTGTTCAAGCTAAATTTTCACAAGTTTTTTCCCAAAAGGTGTTTACTGAACAGTAATGTTTCCTGAAAGAGCACAGAGAAAATACCAGGTTAGCAGTTGTTCCTTTTGGGGGTGTGAAGAAAAATTGTGAAACCTAATGGAAAAATAATGCATTCTAAACCAATACCATCAAATAAGAAGAAAAGCCTTGTAATCATGCTGTTCATTTCAATGTGAAGTGTATTTCATGTCTGTACTAGGAGTTTCTGATTTTTTCCAAAAGCGGCAGTACTGAGTTTTAGAGGTTTTGTAAAATGTGTCGTGTCCTGTGAATTGTATGCTGTTTTATTATGTGTTATTGATATTTGTCTAATTAAACAAAGTGATAAGGTAGACATCCGTGGAAATAATGTAAAACGTGATATGTAAACCCCATTGGAAACATTTACTGTATTCCTATGAAGAATTCCTATGAGATATTTTGGAAATTTTACACTTTTAGTGGTCTTCTGTGGACTTAGAGGAGAGGCTTTGTGTTCTTCTACTAAAATTATTTCCCCACTACCTTTTACTTTCACATGCATATGAGAGTAACAGCAACAGAGGAATAGAGAAGGAATGTGAGAGAGGAATGCACTGGTTCAGACTTTTAAATACCACTGCGTTTATGCAGAAGGATGTGTATGGTTGCACAGACTATTGCCCTACTCTTGGGCATTGCATGAATACAAACACTGAAAAGCAAATGTCCCGGATATTGGCTCCTTTAATGGGCAACTGGTTTTAAGCCACGTGCTGGTGCTGGACCACTGAAGACAGCATGTGTCAGACTCAATGTGCGATGTTATCACTGTGCAGTCAATGTATACTTGAAGTGTGTCACATTCCTGCATCCCAGGTTTAAGCAGATGCAGAGCCTGAGATGCCAAACTCCCGTCTTCACTAAAAGAGGAGGAAATATTGTCAGACTTAGACATTTTTTTATTGTGTGAGCGTGTATATAAATAAATATCTGTGTGTGTACGTGTGTTTGCGTGTGTGTGTGTGTGTGTGTAAGTGTACTAATCAGTGTGAGTCATGGTAGCATAACTAAGATAGGACACTATGACCAAATGTAACTGTATTCCTTGTTGCACGCTTTGCACACAAATTCTGTTTCTAAAATTGAGTTCTTCCAACTGATTACTGAGGAAAGTACCATATTAAGAACATCTCAATCCACTCTGAGATGTATATCCATGTGCTAGAGTTGCACTTGAGGGTAAGGGGAAATGAGGCAGAGCATGGATTGAGCCTGGCTGTCAGTCGTGTTTCTGAAAACTGAGCAAGCCAGAAGTAAATGATAGTTTGTTTTAAGGCTGTCAGTAGTCAAATCTGATAGCTTGAAATGAGGTGAGTCTCACAGAAACCACTGACAAGGTTTGACACACTACCTTGCTTCAAGGAAGAAGCTATTGAAGGAAAATAGTGACTCTCTTCCATGGTGGGATAGTTTCTGCAGCCTGGGACTGTCACAAGGAACATATCACCAGGTAGTCTTTGAGGCATGGATATTCTGTAAACTGGTTCTGAGTCAAAAGGTCTGGGGCCCTCTTCTCTACTGCCTTGCTTTTTTGGACTGTTTCCTTACCCTTCTTCTGGCTGAATTCTGCCAAAATAGCTGCAAACATGGCTTTGCCCTTTTAGTGGCCTGACATTTGCCACAACAAATGGTGACTTCCTCCATGGCACAGGGCGGGTGGAGCAAAATCCATGCTGCCCTGCCACCTCTCCTTGGTCTTACACAGGGAGAGAGAGGGAGTGGCAGCCCAGGGTCTCTGTCTGCCGTGACATTCCCAAGGCATTCCGATGCCTCAGTGCAGGCCAGAGCAGCCCAACCCACTTCAGCCAGGGGTTCTGTCGGGGTGCAAGTGGCTCCAAGTTCAGGCATGATGAGTGGTGACATGTTTTAAAGATCAGATCAGGCGAGTTGCTGAGCAACTCCACCCACCTCCCCTGCGGCTTACCTGGGTGACACAACAGGGCACCATGCTCTTGAGGGACCCACCACAGTCAGCCAAAACCAGTGGATTGCAGAGGACTCCCAGGGGATGTACAAGTCCTCCTGAAAGATCTTTCTTACATCTAGGTCTAATCCATCCTAAAGCAGTCCTCTTGGAGGAAGCAGGGGAAAGCCCCTTTGAAATGTAAAGGTATTTTAAGAGCCATTTTTGAAACTGTCTTCTTGTGAATTAAATGCAAACTTCGTGGACTTCTGTTGTGCATTCAAGTTCTAAATTTTACATGATAAATCATGGGACAATGGGGCTGTCTTGGCACTTAACTTGGTGCTTACGATATAATAAGAAATAGCATCCTGTGAAACGTTATCGTCTATCATCAGTATCTTTATTTGCATAATGAGTTTTCCGAAAGCTCTGGGAACTGCATCAGTTCACTTAGAACCATTTATTAAGAGTCGGCAACAATTTCCTTATATGTTGCACACTAAGTAGAAGTATTCTTTCATTAGAAAAATCTGCTGCCGTTCCAAGATAAGCTGCACTTAAACTTCAGCTTTAGGTATTCCTAATTTGCAGTTGCCTACCTTCACTTAGTGATGGCACAGCCAAACGATACTGTGTTCCACGGCCACTAACACCATCATCAACCACCTAACCAACGCTAGCTGCAGTTACGTATCTATATCAACTCCAAGTGTCACGTACCTACCAAGAAGACCATGTATGTCACATGCGTGCAGAGTTAGATTTTCAACAGTCTGATTGTATATTTGTATAATATAATCTCCTCGATGCTGTGCAATCACAATCCACATCTTGCACTGGCCTTTTGATGAAAATTTTTAGTGTGTCTATTGTGAGATAGACAGCGCATTTTACCTGCTGTTATTGGGCTGAATGTATGTAAATAAGTGGAAAAAAAAAAGTCATCTGTACAAGCAGTGGCCTAAAAAGTCTGTAATTGTAGACTAGGAAAATCGTTGAAGTTGCTGTGACATCTCAAATACTACCTTTGAATAAACTGTTTACAGGGTCTCTTGGGATGCTGTTTCATAGTGAAAGGAAAATATTTCCTTGTGATAATGTGAGGTAAAGAAATTGGATTACCTGAGTTTTTTATTTCCAGTGTTTCGAAGTGAAGAACATAACTCTTTATTGTCTGTAAATCTAACATTATTACTTCCTCTTAGAAGAATATTGTATCATTAGATGTTTGTTTGAGCTGGTAACATCCTTGCAACTGTTGCAATATTTTTCATTAGCAACCTGTATAATAGTTTGTACACAAGTACTGTTCAGATTGTCATGAAAAGTAGCTTTGACCATTTACCTACCAGTAGCAGAATAGTATTTCTGTAAGATTTCCAGTGTATTCCTACCATATCATATTTTATTTCTACAATGTAATTAAACTGTTATTTATTCAAGGAGAAAAAGTATTCCTCTGCTTTTTTGTTTTCCAAATTTTGATGTAACTGAGGAAGCCATGTGATGATGCTGCCTCATCCCACAATCTGCTGCTCTACGTTTTGTTTATAAGTCTGTCTGTCAGATTCTGAAACAACTGCTTAAACAACTTCACAACAGGTTGTCAAGCTTTGTGGGTTTTAATTGTACGTTGATAAGTTTGAAGGAGGAGGTAGATTATATATTTGTTTATTCAGTACTATGGAGACGAGAAATGACATAGTTAAAACTGCATCTCCTGTTTCATTATGTAGGCAATTCCCCTTTCCTCTGTGTTAGCCAAAATGCAATAAATTTCTTTTGCCTTCCTTAGATGCATATGTTTGCACAGAGATGTCACATTAAGACAAACCCATATACTTTGGAAAAACAACACAAAAGAGCAGAAGAAAGTAATAAAAACTAAGGTAATGCTGCCAACAGAAATTACAACCTAACTTAGTTATTGGGATTTGTGAATGTAATCAAAGACTTGAGGCAAACAAAGAGTTAGTCTGAGTTTGGCCAGTGCCAGTGGGGGCAGAGTTATGGATGTAGGGAGTGGAAGATAAAAGTGGTCCAGTAGGGGTGCATGGAAGCTGTGCAAGGAGAGCAAGCTCAGCCTTGCCACTGCATATGGGTCACACTGACCTGCTCTCACTGTTGCTTATCCACAAGAGAAAAGAAGGGTTGAAAAAGCCCACTAAATGCTGTAGAAAGGTTCCTGCCTATTTCAAAGGATCAGTTTTCCATATGACATAATCTCAGATTCATGCTACTTGGCCAATTTTCCTGCTTCACATCTGTGGTTTGAAAACATCCCTAGGGGATGAAGTGAGCATGTCATAGAATTATAGAATCATTTGGATTGGAAAAGACCTTTAGGATCATCAAGTTCAAACATGAACCTCACAGTGCCAAGGCTTTGGATCATGGTTGTGTCACAATATTTTTATTTTTAAAAATTAGGTCACTGGTGAATTGAGAAAGTCTTGGCAAAGCAAATGCAACTAGAAATAAAAGATTAGCCCTTAATCTTTAACTGCATAGTACATTTAAGAAGTCTGAATATTTCTGCTGAAAGCTGTCACATTCAAAGCAGCGGGAAGACAATTCCCACTGTATTTCCATGCTCACTGGAAAACAAGAGTTATACTGCCGCAAAGTGACAACTCCTCTTGATGGTGACACCTGACTGCATTTATAAGTCTATTCTAAACAACACAAGAGGAAATGATGACTTTCCAAGCAACTGCTTTATACCAGCTCAGAAAGCATTTGGGCAAATAAACTGTTGTCATTTCAGTCTTTAATATTAACATCTATTATTGTTTCCACTCCTCTGACAGCTGTTTTAAGAAGTTACAGTTTCATTATGCACACACATCATCAATACAACATCTTTGTTTTGTTGGTGTCTTTTTTTCTTTCAATGTTTTGTCCTCAGTGAAAGTCCAGCTTTGGCTTAATTGAAAAATCATCATATCAGGGAACAGTTCATGATAGAAGAGAAAAAACTAATTTTGCCTGTGTTTAAGAAAGCATAGGGTGGGGAGTTTTATTTGACACTTTAGATTACGTATCTTTCTCCATTCTGTTTTTGTCCATTGGGCTTTTTAGGTAATCGATATAAAGACTATTCTTTAAATAGCAGCACAGTGTATGAAGCACATGATTGCCTTTAACAGGACTCCTTAATATGAACAGCTGCCTAATAAAGATCTTTGAAATTCAGTAAGGACAAAAAGTGATAATGAGTCCAAGGTAATCTTAATGACGAAGTATGACATGCCCTGGTATTGCTTTCCAATAAATCATCTCTTGTATTTAGAGCAGCACTCAGTTTAATGTTAAAGCATTTTAAGTTATTGAGTCCTGTCTCAATAAAGTCCCTCAAAATTTTTTATTGACTTCAGCAGAAATTATGTCTTACCCCAGGTTTTTGAACTATGAGCTTGCATTTGGAAGGTGCAATTTTATATGCCAGTGTATTTGCATTTTCACTGACATTAAAACAAAGATGGGCCAGAATAAATAACAGCCTCTATATTCATTGGGGGGTTTTACCTCCAAGAAAATCTATTTTGAATTTTGTTGAGTCAGTGCAGAATCGTAAAGTCTGGCAGGAGTTCGATGGACTTATCATGGGAGTGAAACTACTTATTTATCTATGTGTGTGCAGATGGGGTAGAGAACATCATGAACAGAACTGCTCTCAGTATTGCTGACAGAGTTGCTTTCTGACTGCTTGCACTGGTGCTGTTTTGACACTGCTTTCTATCCTTCTCACATATGCATATATGGGTATGCATGGTGAGAACAGGCTACACACATTCAAAATCTTTTCCCCTAATAAAGAATTATCTTCATCTATATTATTTTTGGTTTTAATAATAATGATTGTTGTTGTAGTTATTAGTATTAGGTGAAGCAATGTCACAGCCACTGATTTCATGAAAAGGAAACCTCTTCTGCCATTTGTAGCTGTATCTGCATGGATCAAGCCTTAACACTGTTATGTGAACCATTTCTTTTTCCCATGGATCTTATTTAAAGTCCTTCCAGGGCTCAGCACAACAGCGTTACCTCCCTTTCCATAAAGCTGAAGAGAGGGAGAAGGGAAGGCAGCTGGAAACTCCCTGGTTCTTGCTTGTGTCAGGCTATTCCTGGAGTTGCTGTGTGTGTAATGCTGTGAAGGTCTCTGGGGACTCCCCATGGTGCCCATGTCCTCCCAAAAAGGAATTGCTGTAACCTGGCTGAGAGCAGAAATGACATCAAGAGGAGTGAAGAATAATCTTCTCTGGTTGAAACTGAAAAGAAAGGATTTAAGACATAGCAGGGTAATGATACAGAGGTGCAAACCTGCTATGCGTCATTTCTGAGTTACGGAACAAGGATTAGGGGTATCATTTTAATAGAGGAATGTGGGGAATTATACAAGCTATGGATCCATCCAGTAAACACTCCTCCCAAACCTTCAGAAGGATAATAATAAATCCTGTAAGGCCTTTCATGAGCTGCCTGGGAAAAAAATACTGTCTCTGCAATGCCTAACTTGCAATATAATTCAAAGTCATTTTAAAATTATACACCTACCTGCTACCAGTGCAGTCTGAGTAGGCAAAATTAGTAACAAGCATGCTCAGTAAATCCAAGGTTTAAATCTTTAACTAGAATGTTAATGTCTAAATTGAGTAATACTATCAGTCATGAGAATTAGAGTTATCTGCCTCCTCATCTTTTCCTATTTATTTGAGAGATTGTATTTATTCTTAATATAGCACTTGCAAAACCTGATAGGTCTGGCAGAGGGAGGGACTATCTCTCCACATGTGGCCAGTGGTGTTGCTGAGCTGCCTGCAGCAGCAAGGTCAGGGCACCAAAGGACTGCAAAACACTCATCTGGACGAGGAGGCAAAGAGAGTGTTTGCTACTTCATAGCAAGCCTAGGAGGAGGTTAGTAAAGAGCAAAGCCTTCCGTGGTGCAGCTTGGGAGCTGCTGGGTGGGCACTGTCACAGGGGCAGCAAAGCCTCGTGTTCAAACCCCCCCTTTACTTCCCTCCTTGGCAGTTGTTGCTGGGCTCCTTGGCAGGGACATGGCCAAAATTGTGTACCCAAGGGTTAGTTCCCATGATGAGGCACTTGCAAAGGGTCCAGGGTGCTTCCTGCCTGTGCTGAGTGTGAATTGTGCATAGCTTGAAAGTCTGCTTTTTTACACCAAAATGTTCTTTAAGAAAAGCTTCTGCTTTCAGCTTTGGAGTTCCTCCCCGAGGATCCTGAAGCTGGCCAAAATGTGGCTATGTGCATACGATAAAAAAGCGACCCATCTACTCTTCTTACAGGTAGATTGCAGGAAGAGTAGCTTAACAGCAAAATACTCAAAAAGACTTAAACCCCCCCCCCCATTATCCACCAATAAATTAGGCATTTAGCCCAAGTAATTTTCTCTACAGTGATATATACAGATAAATCATTTAACTCATTTTCTCCTGGGAAAGCTGAGGATTTAGTTTAATTTCGTTAAAAGACTGAGTTGTCTCAATGGCAGGCAGACAGTGGTTGAATCTGGTGCTGGGAAGGACCACTCCTATAGTGACCAACAGCTGACCTCCTAAATAATCTGAGAACTGTTGGGTTCTCTGATCTAAGATATTCAGCCCTGGTTTGAAATGAGTGTCCATAATTTAATTTCTTTTTAATCCCA
Organism: Scytalopus superciliaris; assembly: GCA_013400415.1. NCBI lineage: Eukaryota > Metazoa > Chordata > Aves > Passeriformes > Rhinocryptidae > Scytalopus > Scytalopus superciliaris. Next base: position 2,207,687 of record VXBX01008609.1, read on the forward strand.
TTCAAAATACCACTGACTCCTGCAGATGCTTAATTTTATTATTACAGACATGATGAAGGTACAGGCTATCAGAAGAAAGAACAGGAAGGTGTTTGAACTCAGTGCTGCGCTATTCTTATGCTTTAGCCCCTTGCCCTTTCTTGCTGATTACACGAGGTTTTTAAGTAGTTGTTTGGGATCTATTCTTAGCTGCTGTGTCAGCTGGCCCCTGCCAAGTCTTAAATCCTTCTGCTGACCATGGAAATGTAGACTGAAAACTCAAGAAGGAACATGTCACTTGCCTTCTAGAGAGCAGTGTGGAGATGGGAATGAATAGCAAAGTGTTATTTGCAGGAAAGTGAACAATGGCAGAGCATGAGAACATGGGCTGATGTACATCTTCTGTGGTCCCATGCCCTCTGGCAGTTTGTTCCTTCTCGCTATGCTGCCTCCTCCATTAGTGCCAACATAGGTGCTTCCATGCCTGTTTGGTGAGTCAGATCCAGCTGAACTGATCCAGCTAAAAAAAAAAAAAAAANGACATGTTATGCCTGCCAAATCATTTTCAGACTGCCTGACCTGGGTTTCAGAGCTGGAAACTGGTGCAGAATTTGTCACGCAGGCAACTCGACAGCTCCATCAAACTTGGTTCCTGCTGTGCCAAGCATGTAATGGGACTGTCAGGGTCTTGTTCATTATCAGAACAGTCTAAAAGTGTTCTGCACTTCCAAACAGGATTTCTGAGGGAGACTTGAGTTTCAGAGCCCACTGAAGCACCAAAACTGTAGGGTCCGCATCTGTGTCCTTCAAAGGCAAAGTTCCCACCAGAGGAATGGGCAGAACAGGCAAATCATCCGTCCAGCTACCAGCCAAATGCCTGGCAGGCACACCTTGCTCTGGCATGCCGTGCTGAACGCCTCTCCAATCAGTACACAATGTCCCAGAGCAGGCAGGGCCAGCTTGGTGCAGCAGCCCCCATATCACAGTGTGAGCACCTCTTGGCAGGAGTACCCATCACTTCTGTAGCAAACTCCTCTCGCTGCCTGCTTCATGTGGCCCCTCTCTGTACTGTTGTGTCTGTTTCTGTGCTGCTACTGTGGGGAATCAAAGTAGTCAATTACTGGGAATTGAAGCAGTTAGTTTCTCATCGTTGCAGAGAGATGTGGAGATGCTTTGCAGGAGCTGCTGACCAATTGATGGGCAGTTGTGGAAGCAAACTACACCTCAGGTGTGTCTGCAGCACTCAGGCGCAACAACCACTACAACCTTTTCAGCAGCATGAGCACTCGGTGCCTTTTTGCTTCTCAAATTTAATTGAATCCCTATCAATGACAAAACAAGCACTTGGGAAATGTTCACTGTTAGGAAAAAAACAGGTCAAATTGTGATTATACAGGCCTATGTTGTTAAAATAAGAAACTGCCTAGTTCTGTATGAAAAAAGTCAATCTTCTCTAGAGGCTAGGTTGGTAAATAAATCAGGAGAAGAAGCTGCTGTAAATTAGAAGACCTCTACTACATTCACAAGCAGAGGAATAGAGGCCAGTCATGCATCACTCAGTCACATTGCTGAGTTGTGTATGTATTTACTCCCAAAAAATAATTGCAACGGTATCCTTTCAGAGGAGGACAAGGTACCCCATATTTTCCCTGGAGTGCAAAGACTCACACAGGAAGCTGGTAGTCACCATCATCCCTGGCAGTCCAGACCGTACCACTCCTCACATTAACACGTGCATGTACCTTGTGTACCCTTGAGCCATCTTAACCTAAACTGGGGACCAAATGAGTCAGACATTGCCAGTAATGTGTATGCTCTATGGCCAAAGAGGAATAGTCTCATAATACTGTCCTTTGCAAGTTGCTGAGTTAATGGTCTGATTTTATATATATTGCAGTTACACCTGACAACTCATAATAGAGATAACAGAGGCTTGAGGTATTCGCAACAGTACCAAAAAAAATCACCATCCTGTATCATATCGTTTCTATGAGGCAAAAAAACCCCAGCATTCTGTATGTCAAGGACTGTATTATTAAAGCAGTATTTAGTCTGCAGCTAAAAGGCCACACAAGCCTTTACTTCTCACTGCTAACCCAGCTCTCCTCAAGAGACTTGACTGGGATTTAAAGGGTAAGTATTGTGGAACTGTCTGCAGAGAAGAGAGCAGAACTGTAATGCTGCCTTTGCAGGACATAATTCTTTCCATTTGTATAGAGACAATTGCTCCAGCTAACCTGCCTGTCCTGTACCCTAGGCAACCTGACAAATTAAAACTAACTGGCTAATCCATCAAACAAATGGTTTGTCCTGGCTGCATCAAAAGTAAATAAATAGCTATCCCCCCTCCCTGAAAAACAAAATGTTTCAACATTAAGGAAAGCTTCATTCCTGCCTCATCTTTTCCTCTCCACATGCCCAAAGGGAGGACTTAAAGCGTGGCCACAAGATATGCAGAAGAGCAAGATCCAAGGGTGATCACTTAGCAGAGATATTTCTAATACATCCTTGAGCTCAGAAATCCAAGGGAGACTTGGTCATGACAACAGCATCTCAACCCCTCTGGTATGACTACAAGATTAAAAACAAACCTTGAGGCTGATGGCTTGTCAGCCAGGGGCAGGTCTTGCGGAGCACTCAGCATGGCCTCTTCCTTCCCCACTGTCTTCAGCAGCCTGCAAACACAACCTTTTCCAGTGCTCCTCACAGTGTCTAACTTCATTTTGAGAGTCTTTGATTTCCTGACTGGAGCCTGCTAACAAAGCTCTAGGAGCAGAGTCAAAGCACTTTCCCATTGCTGGCTGGCACAGGTGGAAGGAAGCTGCCCAGCACCAGTCACCATCTCTGCCTTCATGCTAGAATGTAACGCCATGAAACACTGCAGAGCAAGGACAGGCACAGGACTGGGTCTGTGCATCCCTGCATAGGCAACTCTGCCTGATGCTTTCCTTGTCCTGTACTGCCATAAGCAGATCTAAATCCCACCATATGCCAGGCACCCTAAGGCTCATTAATTCAGTATGTTTGGCAGCATCTAATTTCTAAAGGCACTTAAAATCTTTAGCAACCACCTTTAGTACCTCCATTATGGAGCCTAAAGGTTTGCACCTAAATAGGAGCTCCAAGGAGACACCCTGGTCCTGAGCTGAATAGGTAGACAAGGAGTGGCTGCTTCAGTCCTCTACCCCTCATCTCAGACTACAGGTGGGTCTAAGCTCTTGTCTCAGTTGTGCTGGGTTTGACAGAAGGCATGATGATGGGTATCACTAGCTGGCCAGGATTTAATTGAACACAGATGGAACTGAGGCAGCTTGAGCCTGATGCAAAGTGCTTTTAGTCCTTGCTTCTCCTTGGGGTCTGCAAGCTGCAAAACCAACGGCACTTCCCAGTTTGATCATAAAACTTCCTTAAAGCTATTTGCTCTTTGTTTTTTGACGCAAAGCTTTCATTATCTAGAAGAAACATTCAGAGACACTCATGACTATTTATTGCTAATAAAAATAAGCATTAGTCCTTGACAGACTAGGTACATCAGCACACTTGCTCAGTAGCTGCTTCTACCTTGCCCAAGCACCAGCTGGGAATGGCCACTCCAAAGCGTCTCTGGAAATACCATTATTTTCAGAGAAATTGTCAGTTCTTGGGAGAGAAAAATGCAACACAAAAACCCGAGAGGCTCTTCATGATGGATGCCTGATGGACTATGCCCAGGAAGCCCATCCACCATACGACAGTCTCTTTGCTCATACATAACCCCACACTTTGTACCCCATTAGGGGAGGCTTGCTTGCAGCAGGGAGGGTGAGTCCCTTGGTGCATACCTGGTCCATGGAGACACATGCTGCCAGCTGCCAGCTCAGCCAAGGGCACACACAGCAGCATGGCCCTTCTTGCCAATCTCATGATGAGCTGGGAGGGCAGGAGGGAGGAATATGCATCTGGGTAGGTTGTGTTACTGTCCTGTGCCTCCTTGTCCTGGGAAGAACAAGACTTAGTTTTCAGACTGTGCTGGGCTGAATGAGAAATCTCACCATGTCCCAGCACTGGACCCAAGTTTATGTTTATGTGTGACTATTTTTTGATGGTCGCCAGGCTATACTCTAATGGACTGAAGAGAAGACAGGAGCACTTCCTGCTGCAGATCATGACCAGACACATGAATGATTTTTCTTGTGAAGGAAAATTGAAAAAGGTTCCGAAAAAGGTTCCAAAGAAGCCATAGAACTTATTTAATGGTTTGAGAATCCATTTTTCTATAGAGACCTAGCTTGTAACATTTGGGTTTTTATCAGAGAAGACCCAAAGATGACAGTCCTGTAGTATGTGAGTTATTTAGCAGCTGGAAATACCAGCTACTAAAAGACTCTTTAACCGGCAGAAAAATGCATAACAAAATCCAGTGGCTGGATGCTGAAGCCAAACAAATTAAAATGGGAAATAAGGGATATATTTTTAAGAGTGGGATTAATTAACCACTGGAACAAATCCTCAGGGGAGGCTGTGGATTCTTATCTCTGAAGAGTTTCAAATCATGGCTGGATGCTTTTCTAGAAGATGTACTTTAGCCAAAGAAGCTATTAGGTTCAATACATGGGTAATTGTGTGAGATGTAATGGCCTGTGATATACAGGAAATAGGAACAGATGCTTTAATGTTTCTTTCTGGCCTTATACCCAAGAAGCCATTCATCTAAATGGGAGCCTTGTGCCTATAGCTGAGAATTTGATCCAAGGTTCCGACTGCAACATTTATAAACCTGTGAAAAATGAGTGTATAAATGCACCAAAGAGAATAGAATCAAACAATGAATGGGGAGCTAAGGATGAAGAAACACACCCATAACATAATTTATATGTTTTTTAATGAATTATGCTGGAATGCAATGAGAGCCTATAGAAACCAGGACTAGCTGGGCAGTAATTTACACTGGAGAAATTCAAATGAAACAGGAAGATATGAGACTATGTTTGGAGACTGTCAGGTTTCTGCGATAAAATTGCATTAGTAATTAATAATCTCACGGAAAAAAAAAGAGAGAGAGAGATCATCTGCTACCGTGTGTCTATTAACAGATAAATCCAAAGTGAAAGATATCCCCTCTGGGACTATTTGATGGATTATATTAAATGTAATGGTAATGGAAGGAATACTGTAATTGGAAGATGCTGGAGGGAAAAGATATTGTGGGAGCAAGAGAAGGAGGTGCACTGCTGATACAGAAGGTACCATGGTACAAAAATGGGCTCAGTTCCTGCCAAACTGCACCAAAAGAGCAGAAGATGCTCCACTCCCTGTAGGCAAGGACCAGAAAATGTACAGGGTGATTTCAGATAATATGGAAGCCAATCTGTGTTATCCCCAAGGGAGTTACATTTGGCAACTGCAGTGTGGAAAATAAATATTAGAAATGCCAGAAATTTTTGAATCTTTGAGTACATTTCAGAGGAATAAAATGACAAGTTCAATTAGGTTCCTCGAAGCAGAGGAGAGAAACTGATTAATCAGGCATGGAAGTTCCTAAGTAACCAAAACAACTGTGTGGGCTTTCTCCTCTTGACTCATGTTAAAGAGGGAGGGTGTAACTATTTGAAATTGGAATACATTTCCACATGCTCTATAAAGGAATGTCCAAACATATCTAGATAGAAAATGGTCCTTGTTATTTAGGTCTCTCCAGAACCTCTCATATGTTGTGCAAAGGTCTGGAAGATGCACAGGAATTCTAGGGTGTTTTCTTTGAAGATAAAGTGGCTTTTAAAAGAATATGTGGACCCAGTGCTATTATCTCAAAGGGGAAATATAAACTTCACAAGTAAACTTGCATTGAGCAGAAAAATAACTACACCAAATGGCAACCTAGATTAGAACAAGATAACAAAACATTTATGATATCTGCAGTCCAAAAGCTTCTTGGGAAAATAGCTGTGTCTGTCAGAAATGCACAGTGTGGAGAGCCTGCAAATTGCCAGCAGAATAGCAAGAATTACCATCCTCAGCCAGTGAAACATCAAATTATTATTGCATCTGAGCTGGCTCTTTCCCAGAGCATTGGATACAGTCTCTACCAGCCTCAGAAAGCTGCCTTCTGCAGATGGGCTTTTCAGGGGCGTCGTACAGCTCACCGCTCACGGGAAGAGACAAACAAAAGCCAATGCATGTGACACACAGCTGAACCGTGCAAATATCATGCAAGAGGATGCATCCTGATTGTAGACCTACAGGATGTCTGCAAAGAAATTCGATTTTCCTGTAGTGCTCCTTTTGCTCACTTTGGCTGAAGGCTGAGGGAGGGGGAAGAGGGCCCCCACTAGTCTCAAAAGCCTCATGTTTTGAAAGGGATTTGGGGGTCATTCTTTATGTAACTTCTGGTAGTGACTAATTGAATTTGATCGTGATAGGGAGTAGAAGAGTGACGAGGTAGGGTTTTACTCTTTGGTCATGAGCAGAAAGCCACTGACATGGCTGCCATGCTCATCTTGTTTGGGGTTTTTCTCCATCACCCAGCAGGCAGCCCTCCCCTACACCATGCTCCTCAATGCTCTGGCACTTGGATGCCCCCACCCATGGCTGGAGCATGTGGGTGCGTGGCCTCCCAGCATCAAAACACATTTGTTGGTGTTAGTGTCATGAGCAACTCAAGCTGCATCACTTATCTGTGTAGCATTGCCTCTCCTCGACAGCATCAGTTGCTCCAACCTGGGGATAATTACTTTATTTTTATGGAATATTCTGTTTGTATGGACTTGTACCTGCTTCCCACGGGAGAATGTCTTGGAGTAGGAAATGTTCCAAATATAATATGAGCTGGTACGTACATTCACTGCAGAGAAGTGAGAGCTAATAGATGAAGCACAAAGCTCGGCACCCAACCCTTGCAGTGCTTAACCCTGACTCTGCCAGCGACTTGCTGCAACAACAGGGGTGAGCTATTTAGCTAATGCCTCTCCCCCCTGCCTCCAGTGGTTATTATAAGGATGAATTATTTAATGTGTGTACACAGCTTTGATGTTGTATGCATCATTTCATATGTACATAAGTGCTAAAGATTATTGGGTGGTTCTGTCATCACTGGAACACCAAACATACATTTCTGGGCTTAATTAGGTGTGTAAAAATGGTAGCACACAGCCACACTGGAAAATGTGAGTCCTGATGTATAAATAATTGTGAGGCCATGGCAAAATGGATCTCAACAAGAGAAAGTCCATATGGATTTAACCTTGGCCAAAGCCTGCTAAAGTGCTTCTAATGGCCTCTAAGCTCCTAGGGCATCCCGAGAGGATTCCCAGCTCTGTTCTCTCCTGGTCTGCCCGGTGTGAGTTTGAGGAGAACAGGATGATTATTTCATTAAAATAAATAAATTTAAAAAATCAAACAAAAGTCTATGTGTGAGTCAAGCCACCCTGAAGCACATTTCACAGCTTGACTGTTCTCTCCACTGCTTTGCTTTAAGTGTGATATGTCACACCCAAATACGTGCTAGCCACTAGGCTTTAGTTGCCGTGTAGAAATGCTTCACTTGCAGAGCCAATGTATTGACACTGATGAAACCCTTTGTGCAAGTCACAGAATCATAGAATGGTTTGGTTTGAAGGGACCTTAATGATCACCTAGTCCAACCCCCCTGCCATGGGCATATGTCAGCAAGGCACAGGAAGCTCTGATTTGCATTTGTGCAATTTACTGCTGTTGGTGGCCAGCTAATCTCCACCAGTGCAAATAGCAGCTTTGCTGTGTGCACTTGGGGACCATGCTGACAAAGCCCCATCAGTGGCTGTCACCAATGGATATAATAAAGCAAAATCCCCAAACCAAACAAGACTTTAATTTCTCATTGAGTTTTGAGTTTCCTGAAATCTCATGTTGAAAGAGGCTTCATCCCTTGCTCAAGGGGTAAAATCCTCTGGTGAGAAAAGGTAAATAAAGGTTCACAGTGCACAGGCTTTCTGCAAATAAACGCCTGAGAACCTCACCAATGGGATCAATGAGATGTAACTGCAACAGCATCTCAACCTTTTCTGTGTTGCAGGACCTTGGGAAAAGTAAGTTCATCTTCTTCTGATGAACATGTGTCATCACAAGAATGTTTTCAGAGTACATTCTTCATATGTTAATACTTTTCACATTATTAATCTGGATCTAATTAAGCTTGGTTTGCTAGGAGCAGCAAATCATATTCACATTTGTGTTTTCATTAAAAAAATCATTCTGTACAAAGATTTCATTAAGATGTTAATTGCTACCAGAACTATATGCACATAAATAATAAACAAGAATACCTACCCATTATTAAAAAATAATTTCCATATATACCAAGTCATTTGCTTTAATTTGTTTTAGACTTGAAGTACAAAGCAGTGTGTCTGGCTAGAACTAGCAAGAGATTCTCTGTTATGAAAACATGGTTTGATTTTCCTCTCTGCAAGGGTGTCACTTGCCACACCACTCTAAAAGAATGTGATGCCCTTTTAGCATCAATAAAAAGAATGGCTGTCTGTGGACATCAAGGGTAACCTCCAAACCTTCAAAGAGGTCTGGGTGGGGCAATCCCTCTGAATTTGATGATCTTTCTTTGCAGAGGATTCATTGTGAGATAGGAAGTTAATTCCCTGGCCTGTGTGTGACCACCAGCCGTCAGACAGCAAGAACAGCAAGGACACAACTGTGGCCAAAATCCAGACAGATGTCCTTCCTCCATTGAGGTGGCAGCAGCTCACACAGGTGAGCTGAGTCACATCACAGCAAAGCATCTGTCCTCTGCCTATTCGTTTCTAGATGTAAGGACAAGATGGGGTTCATTTTTGCTCTCTAGAAGAAGAATTTCTTGCTCTTGCAGAGCATATCAGACACTGAGGTCAAAGATGCCCCATGTAAGGTCTTCTGATGTGCCCTGTTGGGCAACAGTTGACTTTGGTGACATAGATTGAAGAATGAAAAGGAAAATACAAAAGGTCTGGCAGTAATTCTTCTTTCTGTGCCTATCATCTAGCACCACAGGCTGACTAGATGTGCACGAACAGAGAGCTTTCACTTGGGAGAAAAGTGGGAAAGAACAAGAGGAATGTAAATGCAGTGTGAAAACACACTCAGAATTATAAAATTCTCTTCTTCAAGAGGAGCCACAATAGAAGCCAGAAAGTCTGAGCAATGCAAACAAGGAAATAGAAAAAGGAAATTAAGTTTTTAAGATCATGGATGTTTAGATGGTGTTATCTTCAAGACAACAAACAGCAAGGGGCCAGGAGATTCCAAATTAGATCCAACACTCTCCTTATTTCCTGATTTTCTCTTGTTAAGGATAAATAGCACAGCCAGGATCAAGTTAATATTACATTTCCTGCCATGTGACTCTATTGGCATAACTTTTGTTGCTAGGTATATGTGGACTGACCTACTCTGAAACTTAAAAAAAAAATTAATTGCCTTGACATGCAGAGAAAGGTAATACAAGAATTTCAGATTGTAGTTCACAAGAAATGTAACAAGCCCCACTGCTGGTCCCACAAGGTTTTTCGTAGATCCAAGATGAATGTCTCATGGATGGAGTTCATGGCTGATGACAGATTCTTTTGTTATTAGATGACATTTATTGATTAGTGTGAGCTATCTGACAAGTGTTTATCCTAGCAGAATTTAAATCATGTAGTTCATTGGTGCTGCTGCAACATAGCTGCTGTCTTCTGAAGTGCAGTATTTCCCATGAGTTGACTATGAAATGCAGGAGGAAAACTTCACAAATTCACTCCATATTCCTCTGCACCCACCAGCTCACCAGGGTCATTGGTTACTTGAAGCTCTCGGTGTGCCTGGCTGCAGGGAGAGATCATCTGAGATGCAAGATGATGATCTGACTGGCAGTAGGAACTCTGAGGTGAGGGGGTGACACCCATGAGCCCAGAGTGGTGCAAGGAAGCCTTTGCCTTCCCCAGGTTCATCCTTAGCATGGGGTGAAGAGCCCAAGGAGGGAAGATGCCTGGGCTGTGGCTGTGGCCTGGAAAGCTCAGCGGTAAGTGCAGCATATGGGGGACAACTGGGTGTGAGTTAGTGCCAATGCAGCTTATTCACCAGGCAAAGGGGATTTTAAAGGCACCTATATGGATTACCAACTCACAGCTTGCCAGACACCGGTCAGAACAGGCTTGGCACAGGCACTAAACATGCCCAGCTATAGGCTGGCACTGATCCTACCATACTCCTCTCTCTCTCTCCGCAGCCAGAGTTCTCCCATCCACCAAAGCTCAGCACAACCTTCCAGTACCTTCCTTGTTATCAGGAAATAGTTTGTACTCAAACCTTATTAACAACAAGGTTTTGCCCCCATGGGTGCCGGAGGCTCAGCAGCCCTCAAGCTCAAGGGCTTTTCTCAAGTGCTTCCCCCTGCATTAATGCTGACCCCATGCAAGCCCCTTCTTTTGTATTTCGAGCGAAGTCCGGCACTGGCCTGAGGGCAAACAGTGGCCAGGAGGTGTTGCAGATCCCACAGGAGTAGCAGATGCTGCCTTGGTTCCTGCTAGCGTGACCTGAGCCCTCTGCCAGCGCCCACACATCCAGAAGCACACAGGTCCCAAAACACAGCCCAGGAGCTCGGCTGTGGTTTTCAAAGCAGAGTTACACTTTGATTATTACTTTGAGATTATTGTTACAGAGCAGTTTTAGTCATCGTGACCTGACTTTTCACTGCTGTCTGAGAACTGACCCAAACTACTGAGCTAATTCTGTGCTTTGAGAAACTATTTTTTGACAATCCTGGAATCTTCAGAACTGAGACTGAGAGATGGCAGGATTTTGTCCTTTCTCTATGCCAATTTTAAGTTAAAAAACTGCCTTGTGTTGCTCAGAGTCTATAGCTTTGGAAAGCAACAAGGGAGGGAGAGAGGGAGGAAGCAAGGAAAAGGAAAAGGGGGAAAGAAATAAATGGAAAGGAGTGGGAGAAAGGGGAGAGAGAGAAAGAAAACAGCAGAGAAAGAAATAGAAAGGAATGAGAGAGGGGAGGGGAGGGGAGCAAGGAAGGAAGGAAGGAAGGGAGGAAGGGAGGAAGGAAAGGAAACCTAGTTTGTAGCTAGCAAGTTTAGGGAATTATACCTGTATTTACAAGTGGCACTTGAAAGGAAAGATTCTATACTGTGTTCTGATCCTTCAGTTTTGCTTCCTATTTAATATTTTTTCATTCACCTTGGAAAAGTCTAGCAACACAGTTTGCATTTCAAGCAACACTGTGAATCAGTCTGCAAGAGACAGATAGATACAGTTCTTTCTCTGCTAAGGTCTGACATGTCACTTCTTGATGAACCAATCTTGCCAAACACAAGCTGAAATTTTAAGGCAGCATTGAAGAGTATGGTAAGTCCCTTCCAGGATTTGCAAGGAAGTTGCATCACAAGGATTAAAAGTTATAAATAAAACCCAGCAAAACTGCTGGCATGGTGCTGCTTTAAGTGGTGTCTGAACACAGCCCTGTTGTGACATACTTCATGAAAACCCATGATCAGGAAAACCTATGAAAGAGACACTAAATTTGTCATTTTATCTTTTTAAAATGTAGAGGTCTCTGAGCTTTCTTTTGCCACTCTGTCCCCTCTCCAGTTAAAAATAATTGAACAAAAAGAGAAGGAAAACTCAAGAAAGAGTGGGGGCAGGGGGGTGGGGGGCATAGTCCTGGACCATAATTCATTTTAGTTGTCCTGAAGGGAGAAAGAAAGAGAGAGAGAGATGGAGCTCAAGCTTTGTACAAAAAGTTCGATTTTTTTCATTATTTAAAATATTGAATATAAATTTCACACTTTTTAGAACAAAATATAGTATAAAGAACCTGTACTAGTCCCAGGCAGAGATAGAGGAGAGCTCCCCCAGATGCATGCATTGTGAGATATTTCCTATGAGTCAGGAGACAAGGGAGTAAGAGTCTCCAACAGAGAGAAAAGGCAATGACAGAGCACCCAAAAGCACTTTTTTCATGCAATTTAATGGACTGTCCTCTATAAACTAACCTTCTGTTCCTCTCAATTGTGCAGCGACCGAAGACCCAGATCCATTTTCTCAGCTGAAGAAAACAAAGACATATGTTTCTCAGGAAAGCACCTCAGCTCCCAAGCTAGGGTTTAACAGACAGGATTTCTCCTTGCTTCCCACATTCCATCCTCTCTGCTCAAGTTGTACTCATGTCTAGAAATGAGAGATTCCTAGGTATGGCATGAAGGGAACCAGGGACATGCCCCTGTGTATTCTCACTGCAAAGAGGCTATGAATGGTGAAACAGCAGTCAGTGCTCTTGTTTTATCACTCAGCTGTTTAACATAAAATGCAGGCACAGGTATCCCCTTCAAATGGCACAGGACTCAGGGCTGTGTTCTTACTAGCACCCTTGTACTTCAGGTTAAAAAATCTTCAGTTCTTCTCTGAATAGTGACTGTGCTTCTAGTGGAGACAAAATGGGTGGTGGACATGAAGATGGATGAAGCACTGAGTGAAGTTGGGACAAACATATGAAACCATTAGGAATATATAAGAACAACTCACCTCTGTGTCATTTACCAAGGTCAAATGAGAAGTTGGTTCAGGAACAAGAAATGTTGTTCGTATCTACTGAATGAAGAAATGTGTTTAATAAAGATTTGACTCTGTAAAGGATTTAGTTTGGGGCACATCAAACAGCTGAACACAGACATCGGTGTCATAGGGCATATATGGTTTTTGACTGAACAGAAAACGTTGAAAAATTAGAAGCTGTCAAGAAGAGTAAAAAAAATTGCCCAAACATGAGAGAAAAGCTTTTGAGAAAACCTTTAAGAAGCTTAGTCATAAAAGAAGACCAAAAAAGTATTGATTGGTGTGTGATGGTGAAGAAAAAATTTTCCATAAAGAAAAAATATGAAGTACTAAAAAACTGCTGACTTTAGCAGAAACAGAAGCCAGTGGCTGAAAGATGAAGGCAGATGTGTTCATATTTTGAACGAAGACAAATTCTTATCCAGCACAGAAGGCAATAAACCTCTGGAACAAATTTCCAAGGAAAATTCTTCACTTCCAGTCTTTCAGTGACCCTAGAGCAAGGCTGAGTGGTTCTCTGGCAGTTACTGTTAAACACAGACTTCAGCTGAGTTACCAGCTTCAGCACAACAGTGGTAGATAGACAGGGCATCTTATTGGCACAAAATCAGACCAAATAATCTGAGTTCTTTTGGGTGTGTGCTCTGGGAACATGCAAACTTAAGGTCTTCAAAGCTTTATTAAAGACTTATAAATGTCTTCCCCTCAGATTAGCAAGTGCAGCACACGTGCAGCTTGGAAAAAATCAGTGCTTTAACAATAAAAATAAGAGATTCAATTATACATGACTTGCCCCTACGCTATTCAAAAGGAATTGGCATTTTGACTTCCACTGGCTGAGAACCTGCTGTGAATAACACTTGGGCCAGAAAGACTGATGACATTTTGAAAGAACTACATCATTCACCTGATGAACTTTTTATGAGACAAGGAATTTACCTTTATCCTTTTATCTACAATGATAAATGTCTGAAGTCTTTAAAAGTGAAAAACATGTAAAAAAAATCTGACTGCCTCCTCAGGACCTTTTGCAATGAAGTAAATACATATACTGGTCTGCCAGTTTATAAGGTTTGTCTCTCACAATGCTGCCCCATTAAATTCCTCAGTGGCCTCTCTTTCTCCTTTTTTCAGTTATTTGGACAAAGTCCTAGCCCAACCTCAGTCTATGGCCAAACTTAATACAGGAAAATGAAGCCTTTAAGCTTCCTTTTTTGCCTTTAAAATGCCTTCCTGCAAATCTGCTTGGGTTTTCCAGGTTTGCTTAACCAGCTCTGCTCATCCTGACAGTTTTGGTGGGTCCTCTACTCTCTTGAGTGAGTTGTGGGAACAAGCCTGTACCCTACTCTGTCTTCAAGTGCACACCAGTGACAGGGGCTGAACCAGAGCTGTGCAGCCAACATACATCCATTTCTTAACACTCAACTTGCAACTCCTTTCAAGTTCTCTGCCATTTTTTAAACTTCATACTAACAATTCAGATGTTCTTCCAGGTAATACCATTCCAATACCAACACAAACCACAGACAGGGTTGGGACTTTCAGCTCTGGAAAGAGCTCCGGAAAGAAAAACTTCAGCTAATGCAGTGAGATATTCACCCTGCAAGTTAACTGCAAGCACAGGAGCCAACAGACATAGTCTGCTAGTAGGTTTTATAAATGTTTACTAGCAGCAGAGAAGAAGCTCAGAAAAACTGTTCCTAATCCAGGCTCATGATAAAACTGTATTTAAGTGGACACAGGTACCTCCAAATAAATTTGCTGTTCTGACCCTTCTGTCTTGTCCCTTCAAAAGCTGTGTTTGCTGTAGTCTTACATCTCTCCTGCTTATTCTTCCAGTGTCTTCTCGTCAGTGACTCCCAGTTTCCATTTTTCAGGTTTCTCACCCCAGTTTCTGTTTTCTTCTTCATTCAGCCCTACTCTTCCCCTCCAGCTTTGTTCTTCATCACTCCAGTCCCTTGATGCTCCTGTCCCAGCACCCGAGGTTGTTTCCCCTGTTTCAGTGTCTTCATCCTGCCTTTTTTCTCTTCATCTGCATGTTTAATATGCTTTTCTCCCTGCATAATTGCTCTCTCTGCCTCCCAGGGTCTCACAGTCCCAGTATCTTTCCCCATGTTACTCCCTTTTCCTGTCTGGCTTTCTGTCCAGCCAGTTCTACCCCTCAGTGAAGATCCTGCTCACAGGCATTTCTCTTTTCACATTATCTGCTCCTTCTCCCCACTCCCATCAAGTTTCTAAGCATAGTCTCTTTGTCTCATGAATCTCAGGATGCAGTTTAATTCCTTTTTTCTTCTCAGCCTTCCTCCCATAACCACTTCTTTAGTGCTCTCAGTCTCTAATCCCTTCCCAGTTTCCCCCCCCACATAGCCTGCTCTCACCAGCCCCTCTCAAAATACTGACCCAGCCTGTTTTAAACTTCTTGCTCTTTCCTACTTCTCCATCACCTCCAAGTCATTCCACTTCTGTTCAGTCTTAGTCTTACCACACTAAGCAAGACCTATTGATAGGAAAGTAGGCTGGGAGGGGGAGGAAACTGTAATGGAAGCAGAAACTAGGAATGTAAGAGAAACGGTCAGGATGGGATTAGCAACCTATTTTTTCCCTTGAGTGGGTCCTCAGAAAAAAATAAAACATTTGACTGCAATTTCTGCATACCCAGAAAGAAAGATAATAGCCTGAAGATCACATGTTCATTATGGAAAATTTCTGCTTTAAATGCTAAAATTTGGCAGCTATAAGTACCAAAAATTTGGATCATTGCAATCATGAATGTATCTTAATTAACAATTTGTCATTATTCTAGGTGTAATACAACACAATGTTGTCCCAAAATAGCAACTATTTTATCTGCATGACACCTTCATACTATCATTTAATTCTAATGTTGTGATAACATGTGGTAACCTCAATAAGTTTCAGTACATAGTGCTAGAAGACTTCGTAGGCACATATATTACAAAACCATCTCTTTGGGAAAGGGCTTACAGTCCAAAATTAAGATTTAATTGACTCAAGTCTTTCCATTTCACCCAACAACTTTTTGGTTATATAAGAACATGAGGATAGATTGCAAGAGACATACAGGTTAAGTAATTTTAACTAACCAATTATCCACATACAGCCACACTGGATTTGGGGTTTAATTGCTTCAGACATGCAAGCTTTTTCTCTAGCTAACTTTTCACAGCCCACAAGCACAATTTCCTGTTAAAGAAGCACTGTCCTGAAAATGCACCATAATGAATTTTCCAGTCTAAGCCTCTGACCCAGTTCTAAGTCAAAGGTTTTTCTATACAGCTAAGTAAAAAACTTAGTAAATCATAAGTGAACAATACTGGCCTACTATAACAAGATTCTCATAATGAAGTAGAAGCTGAATGCTCAGCTCCTGAAAAAATCTATCTCCACACTTAACAGACAAACAACTGAAAAGGGTAGAACTCTATTTCCAAAACCCATACAAAATGCTGTACATTTGACATTACAGTTAGCTGTAGCTTTCTGATTCATAAAAGCATAAATAAAACTCTTCTCATTTTGTCCCTCTAATAGCAACACAATGCTGAAATTTTGCCACCAATCTTGGAGCACAGTATTGGTTTGCACCTAGCAATTCCTTATTTTATTTTATTGAGCATCAGATTAAAAAATTACAGTATTTTTCTAGAAATCTCTCTCCTCTAAGCAAAATAGCAAAGAAAAAACATTTATTATTGTGTTAAGTGTGTTTGACTAAATGACATTACAAAAAGAGAAAAATAAAATCTGTGATTCACCATAAAAGTTTCATTTCCAAAAAGAGCCAGTAAAACTGTCAAAGAAAAAAAAAATCCTATAATATATACTATTATACCATACATAAATCTAACTGTACATACATCAAGATTTAAATAACTATATCCCACATCCTAAATTTCCTGAGAAAGATGGTAGATCATATATAGAGCAAGATATGCATTCCAAAATGATTTTTCTTTAATAGGAATAAGAAAGGGAAGATGAAAGAATAATGGGTAACTGTTTAAAATCCTGTTAAATTACAACTACCACCACAAGATTACACTGCAATATCGGACAATGCAAAGCAAATTAAACCCAGGGATGACAAGGTCATTTTGGTCCTAATTCAGGAAATCACTTAAACACACATATGAGGACATCTTAGTTCAGGAAGGACTGTATGTATAAGCTTAAATTTCATTGTGATGAGATTTTCACCTTCAGTCTGGACCCTGCATCTTGGGTCCAGCAGCAGGAGTAGTGGGAGGAGATACTAGATGTCCTCTGCACAGCTAAGGCAGGGGAAAAGGTCTCCTGGCAGATGATCTGAGCTTCATGGTCCGTCAAGATGCGGTGTAGGAGGGCATCTGAATGAGGGTCAGTAGAGTCACCCTATTAGCTCCTAAAGCACTGGGGAGGCTGCCCAATCTGCATTGGCCAAAAGCTCTTGTAGGTGTCTGAGGTCATGAAGATATTTTTGCATGATCTTTGTCCGTTCTTGTAGTTATTCTCTGCTTGTCCACTTAGAAATGCAGCAGATTCTCACCTGAAGAGCTTTGATATCACTGCCTTAAACAGCAGTCCGGCATGTGGCTAAGGTCTGAGAACAGTAATACTTTTGTACCTTGGGGTGATCAGTAAAAATAATGTCTCCAATGCAGTCAGCAAGCAGAAGGAGATAGATATACTGTAGTTAAATCTGGAAAAGGAGAAAGTCATGTTGGCTTTCTTAATTTACCCAATACCAGAAAGTAACAATTAAATCATTGTTACATTTCTCAGGCACTGCAGATAAAAGGAGTTCCATCAAGTATAGTCACATCCCCTATATGGTGAATATTCCTTGTTGGAAGAGTTAAAGCAGGTTGTAATAAGTGCTTAATCTCTTTAAAAAGACTTCAGTTAAAACACTTATTTCTACCTGTCCTTTATCTCATGACTGTCCACCCTGTTACCAAACTAACAGGTGTATTACACAGATTATGGGATCAAAAATAAGGGAAGGTTGCTATGGGTTGTGCAAAAATATTAATTTTATTCTTTCCGTGCGTTTTATACTTCATACAGTACAAACAGCAATCCATTCTAGTTTATATGTGGGGCGAAATAATAATAATATTGTGGTTATTGATGGCTGCTTGGAAGAGTCATCTTAACTTCAGGAGTTTCCTCACTTACTGAAGTTTCTGCTTGCAGCTTCAAGAGAACAGCCTATTTACCCTATCTGTTGACCAGCAAGGCATTCTTTCCTATTTTATGCTTCAGTAGTTGCATCGAATTTGCTAGCAATTTTTATTTTCTGATTTTGCAGGTAGCTTTTAGGAGTTATAAGAACACAAAAAAGCAGAAGATAATATAGTCCAAAATACAAGCCAATAAAGAACAAAACCTCATTAATCTACCCTAAGGTCCCCCATACAGTCATCAGTATGGACTAATTCAGCTGTTTCCAAATTTCATTTTTTGAACTATTCTGCTTACATATTTGTGAGTTTTGCCGGATTTGCCAGCAGACCATGGAAATTTAAAATCCTCAAAACATCAACCCAAATAAGACTGGAGGTTCTTTGCAAATGTTACTAAAATACAAAATCATTGTACAATACTACACGTTTGCCTTGTTATGAAGAAACATATTCTGGCTGCCCCTATTTCTCCTTCAGCTCTGCAACACCCTAATTACAGCACAAAAGCAAGAGTTCAAAAGTCATTTGCAGAGCTGATGGCAGGGCTTCATATTCACCCTACTGTCAGTGCAAACATTTTCTTGAGTAATAAAAACTGGGTTTGGTCTATTTTTATTCCAGATTTAATCCCAGATTTAATCACCACAATGCACTGTCTCCAATTACATGGGATCAAAATCTCACCTTGAAAGTGTAAAATAGTTTTGCGAGTTGCAGAAATGTTATTGTCTGCTTGTTCTTTCTTCATGCATTTTCTTCTTAAAGTTACAAGACTTTTAAGTTTGTGCACCAAATGATATAAAATGACATAGATAATTATACTGTTACCAAAAATATACTTTCCATTTTTAAAAAAAGATATTTTTATAGAATTAAGTGACGTCATTTTGGAATATGGTGTTTTATTTGTGAAAATGTAAATGATCTTTTCATTAAACAGCAAAAAAAATGATGTATCTCTGAAAAATATGATAATGCTTTTTTAAGGATGTGCAGATGGTGTAGTTAGAACATCTGCAGCAACAGAGCATCTGAAGAGAACAGGAATTTTTTGAGAAGATGAGTTACTACCTCCAATCTATGTTATTGTAATTTTTTTGCAATGTTCTTTACTGAGAAGCATTCTCTACCCTGGAGTGCTCAGTATTTGGCCTCTCTTCAGAGCTTTTACTAGACTCTAGAGAAAATCTTAATCGTGAAATTTATTAAACATTTTAATCAGTCCA
Source organism: Scytalopus superciliaris (assembly GCA_013400415.1). Lineage (NCBI taxonomy): Eukaryota > Metazoa > Chordata > Aves > Passeriformes > Rhinocryptidae > Scytalopus > Scytalopus superciliaris. The sequence goes on from VXBX01008609.1 coordinate 2,226,624, forward strand.
CAGTCCATTTTTCAACATGTCATCAGCTCAGCTTTTTTTAATTGCATCAAACAATGTTTATTTACACAAACAAAGCACCTTCACAAACAACATAGCCATGCAGTGGAGGAGGGCTAGAGAAGAGCAGCAAGGTGGTCAGAGTTATGGTACCTCAGAGAAAGAAATTAACCAAGGAATATGTCTGGAAGGTGTGATGAACGGAGCAAGCAGCAAGCGAGTTCAGCTGGGACAAAAGCTGTGGTTGAGCTGTGGAGCTCCTTGCCATCGGATGTTTTACGTGACAGAAGCTTGCACAAGTCCGTGGGTACACTGACAAAAACCATGGAAGAGACATCCATTCAAGACTGCTAAATACTCAGAAATGGCATCTAGTTTAGAGAATCTGGAAATGTCTCGAAGGTGGAGAAAATCATACAGCCTTGTCTTGTTTCTGTCTTTTCCTAGATGTCTTTCCTAGACATCCTGGTTTTATCCATTGGTTTTTATTACAGAGGCAGATGAATCCTTAGTCTGTCCCTATGGGTTTACTCTTCTGTTCACATACTTTAGTCTGCTTGATAGCAGAAATGGTTTCATGTGCAAATGTGCAGGTAAAAAATTAATGAACCTTATGACGAAACTTTTAATGATCTTCTCTCCCATTCCATATACTTCCATGTGTCAAGAAGAAAATGAATTAGAGTGATTACATAGTGCTTGCTGTGCTTGATGATCATTGAGGAGATAAGAAGCACTTACAGTCTCTACATAGAGTATATGCTTAGTTTCATCTAGTATAGATTAATATCTTCAAAAAATTAAGCCAAGTTAAGTATATAATTTTCAATTTCCTTAACCAGTGGGAGAACTGGTTCTCCAGTTCAAAGGTGCTCGGACTGTTAAACTACTTGGGGAATGAAGCCACCTTAAAATAGAAGTATTTTTACCCATTTCACTGAAAGTCCGGTAGTCTGACATGGTGAATGGTACTGTAAAAAGTATTTCTTAAAACCAGTATTTCAAATTGTGCTGGTTTAAAGGTAAACCAGTGGGAGAACTGAACCCAGACCAAGAGAGATTACAAGTCAGAGTTACAATTTACTAAAAAAGATTACAATAAATACAGAGATACAGAGAAAAAAATGAGTTTAACCCACAAAAAAGAGACGTGTAACCCAGCACACTGGGGCATGAACAGAATGGTACTTGTTAACCCCTCTGCTGAGTGCCACGTGCTCCCCCTGAGTGCAAAGTAAAAGGAAAGAAAAAATAAAACGTGTTGGAGAGGATGATGGCCACAGTCTAGTTGAGAGTGGCAGTCACAGTCCTTTTGAAATTCTGGTCCTTCTCTGGATCCAATGAGTGGAACCAGGAGTCCCCAAACCCCAAGATTATATATGCTCAGGTTCAGGTGGGAATGCCCAGTACCTCCCCCAGGGTGAGGACTTTCACAGTGGATGATTGAACTCTGTGAGTTGTGGGATATTTTTTGAATCTTTGATGGTCTAGGTCGTTGGAGCTGCTTATTGTGCCAGTCCCTGATGGCCCATTAGCAGACACGCCCCCTCAGGCTGGGTGTGAAGGTGCTGATGCCTCCCTGGAGGGGAGGGGAGTCATCACAGCTGAATCATTTGTGTGAAGACAGAAACACTCCCTTGTCTCTCAGAGTTCTTTAACACCCAGCTTGTAGCCTGAGGTATCAGATGTGCCCTGGGCAGCTGCTGCAAATGATCCATTATTAACAGTCCATCAGAAATGACACAGAGGGTGTAGAATATACACAGTTTTGGTTATACCCACATAGTGATAAATTGGTCCCAGCTGCTGTAACTAGGACATAAATATATTTTAATCTTCTCTAGATCATATTTCTATGTAATTTATTTTTCTTTCTGATACTGTTCATTTTGCAGGTCCTGGAAGGACTTATGTACTTCATCCTCTATGAGTGAGGGCTCTGTTGCTTCTTGTATTATGGCTAATGCAAATGCTGAGAGCACTGCAGCTTCAGGTGGAGACTCCCAACACCTTGAAAGTTTTCTTTCTGAGGAGAAGGCTATTTATTCCATGTTACACAGTGATCCTTTGTTAGCTTGCTTCATGGTTGTTCTGCTCAGATTTTGATTTCCAAATAGATTTTACAACAGCCCTGAAACAGGAAAAATAATTAAGCAAAAACATATTTTTAAGTAGGTTTATATAAATTGGCCTGAATCATTCCCTTCCCATCCACTGTCACTATCACAGATTTGCAAAGTGCTTCTTTCCAATCTCTAAAAGCACTTCCTCTTTTCTCTAATGGCAAGGCAAATATCAAACTACAGAAAAATTTAAATAGGTCACCCCGGTCATGTTTATCATCAGTAATACCATATCTTGATCAAATAAAATGTGAATCACATTGTATGATGTCCACCTACCAGTGAAGAATCATCAAGATCACAGGAAAGATCACACCAACAGTCACAATTATTCCAGTTATCAGGCAAAAGACCAGAATGGTCTTTTGGATCTGTTGTTGCTCTTCTTCACAACCCTGATTCTATTCTCCTTGCTTTTTTTGTTTGCATTTCTGTAGAAAAGGAATAGGTAGTCATTATTATGTTCAAATTTTCAATTTAATTGGGCATTTAATCTGATGAACAGGACTGAAAAGGAGTAGGCTTGATTATTTACTATCTGACATCTCTCACAACCTTGGGGCCTTTACTGTATCAGCAAAAGTTAGAATTGTAACTTTTTTATACCTTCTTTGAAAAGGCATATCTAACCAAAGAAGATGCAAAGATATGGAGATCAAACTCATACAGAGTGGGAAATGTCACTTAACAGCCATGAAACACAAAGAACTGCAATTCCTAGAGAAAGGCACAAAGTGTCTGTTTGGTACATGTTAAGAACGACAAATATTTTTGCTATAAGTAATGTTTTAATGTAAGATTTCAAGACATGTCAACATAAGATACATGAATGATAAAGACGGAATAATTACCAGAGGCTCTCTGGCACTTGAGTCAGGCTGACTTCTTTGTTCTGTGCCTGGTACCAGGTGCTCTGTCACCCAGGGCTGATGTACCAAGGTACTACCTTGCTACAGAAGGATTCTGACAATGGTAAATGCTGCAATTCTGCTGATAATAAAGAAGACAAAAGAGAGTATGCTAACAAAAGATTGGATTCAAGGACTTAAGTGCTGCTTTTCAGTTCCCTGTCTCTACTGAGGTCTGCAAAGCTTTTATTTAAAGCAAATAACCACTAGGCAAGGAAAGGAGTTGTTTTGCATGGCCCAGAAACATTGTAGTGAGGAGCAGCTGAAAACTGTAGTGAGGATATAAAGTAAGAATGCATTTTGTAATGATGCAGCCTCTTCAACCATTCAGCTAAGGAAACTGAGCCATTACTTAGGCTGTTTCTCTAAGACCAGATGCACTAGCTAGGAGATAAATCTAACAACTTGAGAAGAGTGGAACATGCTGAGGATGGTCAATCAACTTCCTCCATCTGTTTTTTGACAGTGGATAAAGAAAACGCCTAGAAACTAAACCCAGTAACCTTGTCCTGAAATTTAAATGATTTTATGTGTTCAGCACCATTCAAACAAATCAATGAGCCATCAGGCATCTTACCAGATACCTCCAGCTTTGACAGTTTTACACAAGCTAACCCTAATTTCTCTTTCATTTTCCTTCATATAGATTCTAAAATTAGAAGGTACTATCTTGTTGCTGACTGGTATGCAAAACTCATGTTCACACTGGTAGGAACTCTGTGTATCAGAATGACTGATGGAAAACCATTTCTATTTCCATTTCATTATTACTTATATATAAGGTCCTATGTCATTGTCATCCCTGTAGTATATAAGCAACTCTTCCATCACATCATTTGAGTTTTCTCCTGCATCATAGAATTTTCATTATGGTATTCTTAATCACAGCTCATCTATAGGATTCTCCTGATTTTTCTGCAAGATACAGGACAGGTAAGAATGATGAACTGGCTGAGAATATCATACATAGTAAGCTTTAATATTGGGGATTTCATACAATGTGGAGCTACCTGTTTCTAGATTCATTTACTTCACTGACTGGACTGTGTCTTTTTAGAATTACATGCAGTTGTGAGGAATGGACATAACTGAAAGTTATCTTTGATTTTTGCAATTTCATTGATGAAATGCATTGTCCCTTTGGCAAAGATGCGAGTTTGGAACTTTAAGAGCACCTCTGTTACTGGTTGTAGCACAAGCCTGCTGAAAAGAAAAGCAAGTTTTATGTTATTCACAGCTAATCTACTTGAGTTTTCTTCCTAGGCAAGGAATTCTTCCAATAGTCAAGAACCACAACTGCCCTGAAACAATCTGATAATACAAAAGGTTGCCTTCCAAGCAAACACGTGTTTAAAATGCAAGCAGGAAGCAGACAGTAAAACAGCTTCCCAGTAAGCTGGTTCACAGTGAGCAAAGACTGATTCGTATCGGGTGCACTTTTAAGCCTGTGACTGCATTCTTAAAGTCCAGGCAGCACTCCCAGTAGCCAGAGAGAATTTTGCCACAGCCAGAATATGCCTTTAAAACACCTTCAGCTTACAGTTAAGGTTACAAAGATGTATTTACAACAACTTTTAAAAATAAATCTACTTAGCTTAGTAAAAGTAGAAAGAAAATTCTTTTCTTGAAACATGCAAAGTCTAGTTCAATGACTTTCAGCTTGAAGTCTACAACCTGCTACAGATCTGTGGACTACTTTACTACAAAGAATGACCAAAACCCTCACTATTTTATGTATTACACAATTATATTGAAAAAAACCCTCCCACACTAAAATTCTGTACACTTCAGTAGAAATTTTCTACAGTTCTACAAGTAAAAAAGAGAATGACAGTGTATCTGACAGTGTGATGGGTTGTTTTTTGTAGGCCTTCCTTGGTAACCAGGGTCAAGATCTAGGAAGTATTCCATCCCATCCCTTTACGTAATCAGGTGTATATAAACCGAAGGAGGAGGTGTTCTCTCCCCTTTTTTTTGCTTTTTTTCCTTCTCGGGCTCGCACGCTGACGAGCTCCCGGTGTTTGGGCCTNTTACAAAGCGATCGCCTTCAACTCTACCCAAAACTTAAGCATATTCACTTTACCTGTTCATTATTTATTTTCGTATTTGCTAGAAAGAGAATGCTGTCAAATGAAATGCAATTTCTCTTCATCCTCCTATTCCCCAACTTTTTCACTGAGCTGGAATTCCTCCTGGATCATGATGTGGACTGTGCAGTAGTGCTCCATCTACAAGTAGATGCTTGACCGATTGTTTATGCAATCCAGCAGCCTACAGGAGTTCCTTCCAGCGGTTTTCACATTCAGAAAATATGTATCAGTTTAGCAGAGAGGAATAAGATTTTGCCTGTGCAGATTGGTGTTTTCCCCCTCCTAATATAATGGTGATGCACAGATTTTTTTGTTTCCCTTCTAGATTATCTATAAGCCTTTTTCTATGTCTTTATATTTTAAAATCTTGGATATATGCTAATGGGAGAGCAGGATTAAATACACAGAGAAGAGATCCAGGCTGTTAACCTCAGGCACATGGTGTGACACTTGGAGATGGTCCTGTGCAGGGCTAAAGGTTGAACTCAGTGATCTTTCTGAGTCTCTTCCAACTCAGTATATTCAGTGATTCTGTGATTCAGGAGAAGTGTGGAGCTTGGAGCACAGCTGGGATCTCAGTATGCTGACACCCTTCACATAGCATCCTAATGAGAGCTGTTCTCTGCTCTTGCATTCCTCTCTTGCAGAGTCCTCCCTCCTGACAGGACTATTATTAGTAAATATGAACAAACCCCCTTCCAGCTCCAAAGTCTTGACAAAACACCAAACAACACAAAAGGCGGGAGTGTGAAACACCCTTCAGTGTTTCAGGGTAGTGATTTAGTAAGAATGACATACAAAAATGTAAGTCATTAAAAAATGGGATTTTCCTCACAAGGATCCCAATAATTTCTGATTAAGATAATTTTTCTTTTTCCATTACATTTTTCTTGCTATAAAAGACAAGAAGAAACTCTGGGTCTGAACAGTTCTGAAAACAAAAGAAGAGACAAATTACTAAAGACCACTCACTTATACAAAATTGTCATTATGCCTATTCATCCAAAGGCCTCTGAGGAGCACAGTGATCACACGTAAAGGACACATGAAAGTTCTCTATGCATAGATTAAGAAATTACTCATATAAAGTTTTGACACATGGAAAATCCACATAAAATCCTGTGACATTTCACCTGACCTTTTGCAATATCTCTTCCCTATCTCTCTCTGTCCTCCCACGCCTCAAACCTGAAGCACAAAGTGTCACACTATGTGTTTTCAAGTGGCAGCTTTGGAGTCAGCTTTGCAGATGGTGTTGCTGAATCTGGCCACTGCTGCTCAGGTGGATAAAACATCAGAGGACTAGATAGAGGGGGAAGCATGAGACACCCACCCTTTATCAGCTGCATGGATAACTTGAGCTCTGTTGAGGGCTTCAAGACTTTCTCTCTAGGAAAGTGCCAACACATTTCCCCTTCCCTTGGTCCATACTGTAGCTCTGGCATGAAGAAATTTATCTCTGTGGAACAGTGAGAGGAATGATCTAGGTGATTAAAAAGACAAAATATACAAACTTAAGCTTATTGACTTGAGTGAGGCAGAGAGGTGATCAGTATCACCTTGATTTGATTAAAATAAGTAAATAAATTAGGAGGTAATAAAGAGGACCTGCTCTTTTCCTGACTAAAACTGATTCCTCCATTTGAGTGGCTCAAAGACACCTCCCAAAATCTATATGAGACCCTCTCCCCACACACAGTGTTGTACCACTTGCCAGGACCCATGCAGGAAAGGGGAAGGGACTGCCCATGCCAAACACAGATGGGTTGAGTCTGCTCCAACTGACCCAGCCAGGGTCAGCCCACGGCACCCACCCAGCTTGCACTGATTAGAAACCTCTGTGGCCACTTTTGAATGACGGAAAAAATCCAGCTCAGTCTTTTAGATTACCTAAAAGGGGAGATTTTTATCCTATTTCTGATACTGGTTTTGTGATTCTGCCTGTCTCTACATTTTGGCTTGGAGACCAGATAGACAAATGCCAAAGGAAGATATGTTCTCTCAACAGAAAGACAGATTTTCTGGAACAGGTACAGAAAAGAACTTGCTGACAAGTACGGTAAACTTGTCTCAAATTCCCCAACCTCCATTTCAAAAAGTCATTTAATGAGGAACTGGGAAAGGCAACACTGTCCCATGGGCAGAAGAGTTACCCCTTTGAAGAGTCTGAACAACACAGCAAGCCATGCTCCCTGAGAACAGAGCAGCACTGCAAAACACAAGGCAGCAGTTATGAATAATTACATCCAAACACAAGGAATCTTGTTGCATCCACTGATGCTGTCAGAAGGATCTTGCTCATTTCCTCCTGATCCTGTTGGAAAAGTAAATACCATCTTCTGATCTGGCTAGACTTCTGACCATACACAGAGAGCAAAACTAGATCTGTACATTGAGTCCTGGTACATTCTCAACCAAAATTTCAGCTGGTAACTTCTTCAATGTACCTAATTAAAAGTTAACAATTTATGAAGTCCAAACAATGTTCCTCCTGGGGAGACAAAGCCCAGAAACTCCTTCAAGCATCTACACACCTCTGCACAAAGTTAAAGGACACTGATGTGGCCCTAAGCAGAACAATCCTGATCTCTTCTCTATGGTTATCAGTGACAGAACCCAAGGTAATGGCCTGAAGTTGTGTCAGGGGAAGTTTAGCTTGTGTATAAGAAAAAGGTTCTTCACCAGAGGGTGGCTGGGCACTGGAACAGGCTCCCCAGGAAAGTAGTCACAGCACTAAGCTTGACAGAGTATTTGGACAATGCTCTCGGGCACAGGGGGTGACTCTTGGGAATGGTCCTGTGCAGGGCCAGGAGTTGGACTCGATAATCTTTGTGGGTCCCTTCCAACTCATCATACTCTGTGATTCTATGAATCCATTCCTTTTAAACTGCTTAATAAACCTCAGACCTTGTGTTTCAGATTTCTGTATAGTTGTGAATATTTTCTGAGTCAATAAATCTCAGTACTTGTAAGAACTTCTCAATGGGTCTGTTGGGTGGTTTCATCTGACCACTTTTCACCAAGACTACTCAGTCACAGCTTAAAGACAAGTAAGTGAGTCATCCTATTGATGACTTTGATGACTCACTGATCCAAGTCAATGGGACCGTTTTCATGCTTAAACCTAAAAGAGATTATGTGTTCTGTTAATTCAGGTCTTAAAAAAGGAATCTTCCACTGTACAAAAAGGCATGTAGAGACTGAATAGTGGGAGAAGGAGGGGGGAAAAAAGCTCTGGGTCGTTTGTGAGTACCAAATAGATTTAGAAAATGAATGAACAAATTTCATGTCACTGTACAATGACAGAAAGGACCTCCACAGAGATACAAGAAATCTCGCTAAAGAGAGGGGAAATAAAGCAGGATTCTCAGAACAGTTTTACCTAGTAACAACATGTAGTGGAGAAATATGAGGAGGAGTATCTCGAAGGATTTCTTTCTTTCTAGTCTGCCATAATTTTGCATAAGACTTAGATCTACATTATTTCAGGAAAAGAATGAATTTTTATGAGCAAGGCATTTTCCTGCTTTCTCTGATTAGGAAAGATGGAGTTTCTGCGTGGCTGTTTTTATGGTTTGAGAAAATCAGCACACTGCTATCTTCCTCATGAAGTCAGCAAAAATTCCATTAGCATACAAGCTGAGAAAGGTAATACTGGGGAACTGTCCTATGATGTATTCTTCTTAAAGTTAAAATTTGCTAAATCCGTTGTGTACCAAATTCCAGATGGCCACTAAGAAAAACTCAGAAGTTTGTTTTTCTGCTTCAGTATTGAAGTTGAAAGGAGACAAATGCAGAACCCGTGCTGCTGGTGCTACCAGACTTAGTGACGTAAAAAGAAATCTGTTAGTCAACCCTGGTGCAGTAAAAAATAAGCAGGTAATAGAAAACCCTCCTTACTGTGGCTTGAATTTTTACAAAGAATAAAGAAAATACTCATTCCTACCACAGAGAATCTCTTCATTTCTATTCTGTCATTTCCTTTTATATGTCTCTTTTACTGGCCTGCATTTCATGACTGTCATTTCCACAGCCCATAAGCTCCTGCCTATATACTCCCAGTGACATGCAGTCTTATGAAGATTGAGTACTACATAAAAAACACAAGGCCATATCACTAGAAGACTGTAAGCGTCTCTACAAGCTTACCAGTTGTTGTGTAGACTGTGTATTTTACAGAGGCAACTGTAATTCCATTTTCTTGAGTTTCACGCTGGAAAGTAACTGAATGGGTATCTCTGCAAAACTCCATAATAGCTGAATCATTGGGAAGAACGTGTGCTGTATAGCCATACGTAAAAGAAAACGCAGGGAAAAAAAAACAAAGAAAGGGGGGTATTTTTTTTAAACAGATCTGCAAAGACAAATTGTATTGTGTCAGATGCACAGAAATGTGCTTATTCTACTCCAACAGCTCCCAGTCTGTCATGACCTTTTGGTCCCTGGGAAAATTTCTCCCATCTCTTCACCTCCTACTTGACCAATTAGGAAGGGCAATATGGTTGTGACTTGCTGAGGTATATGCACTCATCAGGCACTATGCCTCATTTTTCTGAAATATCAGGAAACATTACCCTCTGAAATTATTGTTTCCCTCAAATAAGCAGGAAATTGAAGTTGTATAATGGAACAAAGTCATGTGAGTCCTTGCATTACCAACTCACCAGTGAGAAATCAGGGTTTAATTGCATTATGACAGCAATACAGACAGAAGTCTGTACTATTGGTATGGAGAATGTAGTAAATACATGCGGTATTTACCAAAATACGCAATTTTTTCTACACAAAGTGTGGGCCAATTACTGACCTTGTTTGGAATTAACATCTTCCAAACATGTTTAAAACTGTTTTAAGTACAACTTCAAGACCTCTTCACCCAGACAAGACCCGCAGAAAATGGTATTTCCCCTATATGAGAAACTTCAATAGGTGTATCATCAACAATATGAAACATCTCTGTATAGATCATAAAGTTTGTAATTCTTCAAACCACAGAATGTTACTTGGAAATTATCCTTTCCCTTAAAATTACTTAAAATATTTGGTCTAATGCCTAGAATGAAGAACATAGCAGAAAACCAATATATTACAGGGACTTGAAACCAAGTGCACATGAGTACAGAAAGGAGATATAAAACATTACTGGATTGCTTAACAGGGTAATTGGAGTGTGGAATGCAGTCATTTCATTACACTTCCACCACACCACACTGAGAGACAATAAAGATGTTTCTTTTAAATCAACTTAGATTACTGTATCACAGTGTTTCACTTACATCCGCAGCCTACTGGCCCCCAGTATTCCTCCATATGGACAACGCATTTTGTTTCAGTCCCAGGGCATCCATCCACCCATTAACAAAACTTCTCAAAGGCCAGTCCCTTTCAAGGGGAAAAACAAAATCTTTTGCTCTGCATTTCTTTATTTTCTTCTTACCCTGGTTTTTGCTTTTCCTTTCTTTATCCTGAATGTTAATATGATGTATTTACCAAGTACCGGGCAAAACAGATCTTCTCAGAGTGCCTGCTAAAGCTATGCTATGCTGGTAGCTAAGATTTCAATATATCTACTTCTGTCAGAATCTGCACCCTACAGAGACAGACTCTTAGAATCACCATGTGTCAGAAGAAGAACTGAAAATTAATTCAAAGTTTTTCTTACAGAAAAAAAAAAAAAAAAAAAAAAAAAACTAATATATGTTCTGCAAAACAGTTCATTCACTTTAAATACCAAAGCATTCAGGATCCTGGACTTTAAATGTTCAAATCAGATGGCACAGACAATACTGTACGGACTGCCAACTCAGTCTGCCTCCAGTCTTGTGACTGAGTGTCTTCAACTCCTACCACGGTCAACAGAAACTGAACACATGAAAATGCTGAAGGCACAGGGACTGGGCAGTCTGAAGTTACCTAGCAGTGACCAACAGTGAGTGATACAGGAATACCAAGAGCCTCTAAAATGAAGCCTCTCAGCACACAGAGGCTGGTGGTTAGTAACACAGGGCTTCTCATGAGAAAGAGGTGAAACCAAGTGTTGGTCACCAGGACTACATGGAGGGTCTTACTGAAGACAACAGGAGGTAACATCACATATGTGTGAAGTAAAGGAGAACTCCTGCGAAACACCGAAGAAGGAAAAGAAGTGTTCACTTTCACTATCAGGAGTTCAATGGGGACATCCTCCTTTTAACAATTACAAATACATTCAAAGCAAATGCTATAATTGTTTTTGCCAAACAGTGTGTATGCAGTCCATTGGAATGACATAGCTTGCGGGGGAGGAAGGAATAGTATGCTCAGGCAAAGTAAACACTGAAGGTTTTGCCATTTTTCCAGAAGCATTTTGTTTACTAATAGACATGGAAAGAGGAGAATTAAACACCCTTTGCAGTGGAATAATAAACAGGAAATTGGCTTGCTTATTGCATTTATGATACATCTGCCTTCCTTAAATATGTATCATATAAAATCTTATAAACCAATGGATTTCAGAACATTTCAAAGATGCCATGTAAATCGTGAAACAGAACTTCAACTGACAGAGGGAGACACCACCACTTACTGAAAATGACACAAAATGAAGATCATTCTCTGTTTCAGAGAATGTCTCATGGATGCAGAGACAGAGGTGTAAATGGCAGTGAACTGACACTAATATTAAAGGCATTCTTCTGTCTTTAGTGCCGTGTAGTTGTTTTAACTAACAAAAAGGAAGGAAATCTATGAAAAGCCAAAAGACTGGCTTAATAAAATCTAGGTGCTGGGCTAGCTGTAGTCACTTACACCAGAAAAAAAATCTCACCGTACCTTATCCATGGGAATATTAAAATTTGAGAAGTATGTAATATTCAAAATGTCTATGAAAAAACTCTTATAATTAGATCTGCAAGTTCTTTTGGTGCTCCTGTGCCTCTTCCTTCTGTATAGCTTTTTCTGTGATCCTCATATTTCCTTCCCCCACCTCTTCTTGGTAGCTGCCAATGCTGATGAAATTAATCTACTGAGATGCTCTAACAAATGAAGTCTTAACTTCAACAAGTCATACACGTTAACCTAACAGAAAAATAGCCATACTGCACTAAAATAAATTACCTAAATGAAATTCACCCTAGAGAAATGTAAATTAATAGACTGCAGGAGGAGTGGTGAAGAGGCATGACCCCCAAAGAACTGAATACTTAGCAATACAAAAACAGCGATTCTGAGAGAAGTCTAGAGGTAAGAGGGGACAAAACAATTAGATCACAAAGACATTAAGACAAAATTAAGGCAAGTATGACAAGACACTATTAACATATGCTTTCGTTATGCTTTAATGCTTCTGTAAACCCGGAGTATGACTAGAAGAGCAGTGGATCTGAGCCTCAGCACTACCTGGAAAAAGAATTAAGAAAACTGAGTCAATTCAGACACCATGAAATATAAAGGGCTAGGTAAAAGAGTCTAGGGAATAAGAAGGACTATGAAGGAGACAAAGATCCTGCAATATCACTGGAAGAACGAAGAAGCTATGCTTCAGCCTTTTATCAGACAAGCATAGAATCATAGAATGATTTGAAGGGACCATAAAGATCAACTAATTCCAATGCCCCTGCCATGGGCAAGGACACTTTCCACTAGAGCGGGTTGCTCAAAGACCCATCCAGCGTGTCCTTGAACATTTTCAGGAATGGGGCATCCACTTCTCCAGGAAACCTGTTCCAGTGCCTCATCACTCTCATAGTTAGGAATTTCTTCCTAATACATAATCTAAACCTCCCCTCTTTCAGTTTGGAGCCATTGTCCCTTGTCGTATCACTACATTCTTGCAAAAAGCTCCTTTCCAACTTTCTTGTAGGCCTCCTTTAGGGCCCCCTTTTCTGAAAGTCTGATATAAGGTCTCCATGAAGCCTTCTCTTCTCCAGCCTGAACAACCCCAACTCGCTCAGCCTGTCCTTCATAGGAGAGGTGCTCCAGCCCTCTGATCATCTTTGTGGCCCCTCCTTTGAACTTGCTTCAGAAGGTCCACATTTTTCTTATGCTGGGGTCCTAAACCTGGGATGCAGTACTCTGAGAGGGGTCTCACAAGAGCAGAGTAGAGAGATAGAATCATCTCCCTCAACCTGCTGGTCAAACTTCCTTTGATGCAGCCCAATATGTGGCTGGCTGTCCAAGCTGCAAGTGCACATCACCAGCTCATGTTGAGCTTCTCATCCACTAACACCCCTAAGTCTTCTCCTCGGAGCTACTTCCAGTACGTTCTCCACCCAAGCTGTATTTGTATTGCCCCAGGTGCAGGACCTTGCAACCTGGCCTTGTTGAACTTCATGATGTTCAGGCAGACCCACCTCTCAAGCCTGTCCAGGTCTGCATTTGGTGTCATCAGCAAACTTGCTGAGAGTGCACTCAATCCCACTGTTGATGTTGGCAACAAAGGCATTAAACAGCACCTGTCCCAACACCACCCCTGAGGAATGCTACTCATCACTGATGTCCACTTGGACGTGGAGCTGATGACTGCAGCTCTTGCAGTGTGACTATCCAGCAAATTCCTTATCTACTGAGTGGGGTATCCATTAAATCCAATTTAGAGACAAGGATGTTGTGAACAGTGCCACAAGTCCAAGTAGATGACATCAGGTGCTCTTCCCTTATCTACCACCATTGTAAGACCATCCTAGAAGGCCACCAAATTTGTCAGGCACAGTTTGACACTAGTGAAGCCACGTTTGCTGTCACTAATCACCTCCTTATTTTCCATGTGCTTTAGCATAGTTTCCAGGAGGATCTTCTCTGTGATCTTGCTGAGAACTAAGGTGAGACTGACCGGCCTGTAGTTCCCCAGGTCTCCCTTTTCTCCCTTTACAAAAAAGAGTGTTATGTTTCCCCTTTTCCAAACAGTGGGAACTTCACTAGACTAATAACTTCTCAAATATGATGGACAACGGCTTAGCCAGTTCCTCCACACTCAGGACATTCAGATGCATCTCATAGTCTCATGGATTCGTGTGCTTTCAGGTGCCTTAAATAGTCTAGAACCTGATCTTCTCCTACAGCATGTGGTTCTTCACTCTCCCAAACCCTGCTTTGTCTTCTGTGACATGGGTGGTGTGGCTGAAGAGCTTGCTAGTGAAGACCGAGGCAAAAACAGCTATTGAGTACCTCAGCCTTCCCCATGTCCTGGGTACCCAGGTCTCCTGTTTCCTTTCAGAGGGGACCTCCATTTTTCCTAGTTTTCCTTTTATCACCGAAGTACCTATAGGAACTTGTCTTGTTGTTCTTGATGTCTCTGGCCAGATTTAGTTCTGTCAGGGTTTTAGCTTTCCTAACCTGATCCCTGGCTGCTTGGACAATTTCTCTGTATTCCTCCCAGGCTACCTGTCCTGTCTTCCACCCACTGTAGGCTTCCTGTTTTGTGTTTGTCCAGGAGATTCTTGTTCATCCATGCAGACCTGCTGACATTTTTGCCTGACTTTGTCTTTGATGGAATGTATGTCTTCTGAGCTTGGAAGAGGTGATCCTTGAAGATCAACCAGCTTTCTTGGGCCCTTCTTCCCTCCAGGGTTATCCCATGGTACTCTACCAAGCAGATCCCTGAAGAAGCCAAACTCTGCTCTCTGAAACTCCAAGGTAAACATGCCATGCAGTGAACAGCCCAGACTAGAATGAAGGCTACAAATGTGACCTGAACTCCAGATATGAGATGATGCCTTTTTCTTTTCTTTGTTAGAGCTTCCCTTTCCAGTTTTTCAGTGAGATTATGTAATTTTCTGAATTGAAGTAGTTAAACATTTTTATTGGGTCTGGCTGGGATGGAATTTACTTTTCCCATAGCAACTCTCATAGTGCTGTGCTTTGTATTTGTAGCTGGAATGGTGTTGATAACACACTGATGTTTTGGCTACTGCTGAGCAGAGATCACACAGCATCAGGGCTGTCTCTTCACCATTCCCCCGCCACTTCCCACAAAGACCAGTAAGTTGGGGGTGGGCAAGAGGCTGGAGGGGGACACAGCTGAGACAGCTAACTGAACCTGACAAAAGGGATATTCCATATATGATGTGGCATCTTGCTCAGCAATAAAACCTAAGAGAAAGCCTGTGGGGAGCAGGGGATTGTGTGGGGTGTATGTTTTTATTAAGGCATTTTTCTTCGGAGGTAACTGCTATGCATACCGAGGCCCTATTTCTTGGGTAGTGGCTGGACATCACCTGCTGATGGGAAGTAGAGAATAATTGTTTGTTTCCTTTGCTTCTGTGCACAGCCTTTGCTTTTCTTTATTAAACTGGCTTTATCTCAATGCATAACTTTTTCATCTTGATTACTTCCCCTGTATCATGCTACGGAGGGGAATGATAGAGTGGCTTGGTGGGCACCCAGGTCAAGCCACCACAACATTAACTCTGAAGGACCAAAGATAAAACTGAGACAAAATTCAGAGAAATTCCCTGAAAACACAGAATATGTGAAAAATGTGCTTAGAGGGATGGAACATAAGAAACAGATTCCTATTATCCAAAAGATGTGTGCATCAGAGCAAGAGAGGTTATTAAAAGTATGCAGATACACATACCAGTATTAAGCATAGGCACCAGCATATAGAACATATAAGCAGAACTGAAATTACAAAGTGAAGAATGAGAAATATTAAAGTATGTAGAAATAAAATAAATGTCTCAAACACATAATGTCCTAAGATGTGAAATAGGATGGAATCGAGGAAGTTCTGTGAATGGAAATATGAAAAAGTGATTGAAAAAAATAAAAATACATACTCTAGGAAACATCGGATTGATGGGGACAAAAACTTGCCTCTGT
This sequence comes from Scytalopus superciliaris, assembly GCA_013400415.1. Taxonomy (NCBI): domain Eukaryota; kingdom Metazoa; phylum Chordata; class Aves; order Passeriformes; family Rhinocryptidae; genus Scytalopus; species Scytalopus superciliaris. Next base: position 2,242,542 of record VXBX01008609.1, read on the forward strand.
TTCTTTCTTCCATAGTCTCATGAAAAGCTGCATCTTTTTCAGAAAAAAATTAATAGCATTTCTGATTCAAGACTGCTTCCTAAGCAATATAATTACCACCTCAAAGCAGTTTCTATCATCACACCAACTGCAGAAATGTCATCTTTAGGCTCATCTCATTTTTCCTCTCTCCCTTTCTACTTCAGAATGATACCTCTTCTCTCCAATACACAATTTATAAATTGTATAAATGTGGAATACAGAACAGGCTATTGCAGGAAAGCAATTTTTTGGCAATATTGTATGTGGGAAGACATCTGTGAGAAGCATCAGAAGATCTTTCATCTTCTGAACATCTCACAGATGTTCACAAATAGCGAAAATTGTTACTTAGGGGAAGGCAGCTCATGCCAATAAATGTGGGGAACTGGTTTAAAATAGGAGCTTTCAGGCTGTGAAATTAATAAAACAACAGATCTGACCTAAACTCCTAATGACAATCAGCCTGATTGTCTTTGTTAATTATAGTTATCGGCAATTGAAATCAATGAGAGGTGAATGAGGGCGAGCAAATTACTACTGCTAAATTGCTACAGTTAGCACTTTTTTTCCCTTTTTCCCAAAACCAAATGACAATATGTTTTATTCATCTGCTTTGTTACTTACCACATGTAACTGTGCATTCTCCAAATTCTACTTCTGTGAACACAGTGACGTTCAGATCTGAACACAAAGTCTAAAGTTACATTTCTAATACAATGAAAGAGGTTGACGTGCCCAACTAACAGCAAACTCCCTCCTTGAGGTCTTTACTACTTTTAGCTGAAATGTAAAATTTGCCAACACTTTTGCTTTCACTGACTAGACCAGGAAAACAAAACATTTGTGAAATTTATTGTAAAATCCAGTGTGAAGAGCATTCATGTTTAAACAAACCTTAAGACGAGTCTTTAAAAGAAAAAAAAATGCATTTTTCTTATAAACAAGTCTAAGATGTTAAATTAGCCTACTGAATGCTCTGGGAAGTGCAGTGTCTAGGTTCTATGCAAATTTTAGGTCTTGCCTGAAAAGAATTAAGAAAAAAAATTAATTAAACAATATTCAGTTAATTTCCTTGGTTTTTTCTGGCCAATGTCTGCCTTCCCACTTGATTTTTTCCCCATCACACTTCAAGGGCAGGTTTACACAGCCAGCACAAAGATGAATCAATCAGGTACACTATTTTAATTAGGTACTGGGGTTTTAATCACTGTGATTGGGTTCCTTCCATATTTTAATGGCACTCTGAGGTTCTAAAATGTACAAAAGGTTCTCATCTCCATATGGGATTCAAATCTGGATAATATATTTCATCCCTAATAGCATGCAATTTGAAAGTTTGCTTATAAGAATCCTGAGACAGAGTATCTGTTCCATAGAGAAAAGACCTTAGTGAAGTTCCTTTGGAAATTATTAATTAAATAAGCAGTAGGTGTTTTCAGTCGTTCCAAATGCAAAAGGAAAGTCACTATGACTGTTTTTACAAGATTACACTGCCAGTCCCGCCTACTCAGATTGTTTTTTCTGATAAAAAGTACTTACTACTATAAAGTTTGCTTTCACTGTCTCTCAGTTTTTTATATTCAAGATTTATGTTTACAAAATGTAAGTTCTGTGCAGCAATGCAAGTTTATATATCACTTCTTGCTACTAAATCTCTGAATAACATTTACATTTTTCACATGCTACCCAAAACTTTAAATTTCTCAGGCTGAAAGGAACAGATCTATTTCTCTTTCAGTCAGTGATATACAAATAGATAACCTTTATTCTTCCATTGTAAAGGATTTACACTGCAGTGGCACAATGCATTCTCCACAATGATACACTGATACTGAACACTTTTTATCCACATTATAAATGAGCCATCAAAATCTTACTCTTCTGGTATCTCTGTCTCTATGGTTTTGACATTTACTTCAGCATATAAGCTGTGCTCATCCAGAACAGTCTTCTAGCATATGCACAACAATCCTTAAACAATAACTATCCAGCTGAATGATAAAATATCTGACCTTAGCCAAAACATAAGGGAAAAAAATGCTAAAATTAAAACCCTATCAAAACAGAGACAACCTTTAAAACAGCTGGTGCATCCTCAAACTCTATCTTTAATGAGCCTCAAAAAATAACCACTGCTTTAGAAAATGGTTCCCACCGTGGACATCCTGTCATGTTTCCTGTAGCTTCCTTTAAGCTGATGGGGCAGTCTTTCAACAGTCTTGTCTAATGACAAACACCACACCAGAGAGTTGGAGAAGAACTTAAGGATCCTGTCTACAGTCCTGTTTAAAAATACTTTTTTTGAATTTGGTACAATGGGAGTTGCTCTTATTTCCTTGTGCAGAATAAACATAAACATGCAAAAATGAATGGGAGCAAGGGCTGGGACAGCTTCAGATTATATAAATTATCAACAGAATAGATTTCTGAGAATTCATATCAGCTTATGATATGCCCCAAACCTCTGCCCTGAAAGTAGGTGTTCCTGTAATTCAGTTTTGAGGTGACAAAGCTGAGTATAGTCACAGTAGGGTGTCATCATGTCTGAAAAGAGAAGACCTTATTTCCCATTCAGATAAACATTAAAAAAAAAAAAAAAGCTTTAGAAACAAGAAGATACACAAAACATCAGATACTACTAATAGAAACTTGAGATACTTTGCTAACCAGTGAAAGCAAAACTTCTCTTAATTACAGGTGAAGATACCAATCATGATACCCCTTCTGAATGCCTCTGGCTATGGGAGCCTCACCAGGTGCACCAGGGCTTTTTTTTCTCTGAGATTCATAATGATGAACTGACTGTAGCTCTAAGTAAAAATGATACTGTATTTTCTAAGTGTTACTCCAAATAAATCTTTAAACACATCTGAACATTAAAAGCTGATTGATTCTAAATTAAGAAGTTAATCAGAAATCCCCAGTCCTGATTTCCGATTAATGAAATTTATTTTACGAGCCACAGATAGCAACTTTGAGGGAAATAGGATCATTGAGGATAATACTTTTTATATGAGTTTTATGAACCTTCAATGCTAATATCGCAATACAAAGTCTTGTATTGCTTTCTTTACTTGCATTTGGTCCATCCATTTTAATTGAAGCAAAATGTTAAGAAAGTTTCCGGTAAGAAACTACAATCTTTCTACTTACACAAGATGTCTGGTTCCAGTTGCATCAGGTTCAGATAAAAATATAGTGTCAGCCCTATGCAAAAAGAATTATGTATATAAGCTTCCATTAGCATTAATAGGAGTTATATATGTAAATCCCACACATGCTGTGATAAGAATGTGCTAAGAAACTGCATTTACATTCCTGTCAGGGGGCTGCAATTACTACCAGCACAGCAAAGGCAGCCTGTATTCCTCTCAACATTTGGAAGCCTTGTAAAACCCATGTAGAACAGCAATCTTTGCCATTATACCCTATTTTAATTACAAGCCACATCACAGCATATGTGCTGTGTTATAAACACTTAAAAAGCCCACAGAAGTCCTACTAAAAATGACATCTGAGAGCACTCAAAGTCATGGTTGTGAATTTGAGAGGAACTCGCTCATGCCTGAGCTGGGTATCTTTTTTTTTTTGCCAAGTATTGTGGCTTTAGGACTTATGGAGTCCTGAAAGTCAAAGTGCAGAGGGGAGTGGGAGCAGCATGGCTCCATCCCCAAAGTGGTAAGACAAGCAAGAGTGAAGGGGATGCGGTTGTCACAGGACAGAAATCTTTCCATGGGCAGTTGGCTTTGCATCTGAGAATACATCAGCTGCAAACCTGTGTGAGTCACTGCTTGATGGCAGATAAGATGGGGTTTGCAGGGTTTTGACTCTCAGTAGCCCTCTCTTTTGGCTACAAGAGTGATGACCAGACCCAGAGCTTTCCCCATCTCCCCAGCCTCTCCCTTCAGGACTGCCCTGTGATGGCTTAATAATACAGTCCGACACCTTCCCCCTGCCTGCAGATGATGCTGGGGAGAGATCACTGCATCCTGGCAGTGATTCAGCCTGCCTCAGGAAGCATGACTCCAGGCAGACTGCAAATTGCTGCTTGACACTACATGACACTCTCCCTGCAGCCTGCCCACACACCCCCTGATTCCAGAGAGGGTCATTTCCCTCAGCAGGAGTGGGACTCACCAGATCTACAGGAATATCTGTGAGGGCAGTTGTGCAGGCACATCCATGCCACTGTGCCCACACAGGCTGGCAGGTCAGGGGGCCCTGAGGTTGTAGGTTGATGCTGGCAACCGAGGTGAGAGCTGCTTGTGGCACCTTTGCCTGCTGTTCCTCTCACTGGAGCACAAACTCCAGCAAATAAAACGGGCGGTAAATTGTGCGGCTCCCAAAGACATCTACAGAGGATCTGACTGGTCCGGGATAGTAACATTTTTGTTATAGTTAAGGAATCTCAGTTCTTCTCCAAAGTCTAGGAAAGGCAGATTTAGACCCAAGTTTTTGTGGCTGACCCCACTTTCTTAAAATACTACCCCATGATTTCCACAGTACCTTTCAAACCCCCATATACCAGAGCCCTGTGCAGACTGAAGAAGAGCACCTGCCCTCAGTAAACTCACTCACTCATACATACAATGGGCACAAAGGGCAACAGTTCTGACTGCCAGTGGGACACCAGGCCAGCAGGTGGAGAATATAAGAACCTGCTTGACACAAACCTCCCTGCTACCCAAAACCAGTGATTGTAAGTGATGCTCCCCCATTTTACACAGAATCCATGCTTATAGTCTTGGCTTCAGTGTTCAGAAAGCCCCAGCACATGTCCCAGGCTATCTGGGCTAGAACTTCCTCCTCAGTGAGCACATCTTCCATCAGCAATTGCACTTCCCCAGAGTACAGAAATGCAGACACCATGGGATTTCTTGTTAGTGCAGAGATGGGCCTGGACTCCATGAAATTTGCTTTCATGAAAATGAGCACAGCTTTCCCTGCCTTTGAATCTACTAATATATCTTGTCTATTTGACTTAGACTTTTCTTAATAATTTCTTGCCGGGACACCTACTCTCAGGTGTTCAACATAAAACATGGGACAAAATTCATGGACCTGATCAAACCACTTCCCTAAAGGCCAGAAGAGAGACTGTTACTTTTATAAAATGCTTGGGAAAGTCTCCAGTATTGAAAGCAGAGAAAGTTGGGAAAGTGGGAAAATACTATTTGATGGGTAATGAACCATCATTTATTCAATAAAGTTTGTTCATGAAGCTGTCAAAGTTGATGTTGTCAAAATAATAATTATATCCTTAATAGTAGCTCCTATTTCTGTATCTTCATGATGAAAAATCACATAGAACTAAGAAAAAAGTTAATATTGAATAAAACCCTGTCTAGAGAATGGAAAAAGATTGACCAATTAGGTTAAATTAGGTTAAGTCCAAGTGCGTGTTTTGGTTTTCCTTTTACTGAGACATTTTCAACACACTGTCATATCTATGTGTATGCATGTGTTAAACATAACTATACATACACACAGAAACACATATATTCTGTACCATTGTTGATGTTTGTGATGGGATGCATGAGATAGTTACCAGGAAATACTTCTCTAGAAGAAATAGGTCTTTACCATTTCTACAGAATAAGTAGGAAACTCAGCCTTTTAGGCTTGGACCTAATAAATGGCTGGATGGCTTTTTGTGCATTTTTTTTTCAATATTATTAGCTAGTTGCAATGCCTTTTCCATTCTTTTCTTATACTTCACATAATTGGTATTAGTCTTGGTCTCTTTACAATCTACACAGGTTCTCTCTCATTTTTATGACTCTTCTTACTTATCTGGTGTTATAGAAAGGGGGATAAAAATACTAATGGCAATGAGCAGCATGCACTTGGCTCACGCTGTTAAGTGGCCCTGTGAAGCAGTGGTGAGCTCCCAAGTGGGCAGAACTGTTCCACCTACTTGTGTTGCTCTCACAGCTGGCTGTTCCACTCGCTGCCCAGAGAGAAGACTGGCAAACAAACAGCTTGGAAAGAGCTTGCAGCTGCTTTTTCTTCTCTCCAGCCTCAGGACAGCCATAAAGTGTTTTTTGCAGTGGGAGTGTGTATTTGGAAGCCTTCTTTCAGGCTGCTCCTTTTCTCTCCTCGCTCGGCACCATCTCCCACACAATCATTTTTCTCAGCCATTTACAGGAAGAACAGTCTGCCTGGACTCATAGCCAGTATCACTCCCCTCACAAGGCTTAGGAGAGGTGAACAGAGTCACAGTACTCCCTAAAATTACTGATATGTGAAGCTGAGAATGGAAGATGCAGCTAGGAGCAGCAGACAGAGCTTCTTCAGTGTCAAAAACATCTGGAGTATGATTAAGTCTCAGCTCTGCCTTCAGGCTGTATGGGATGTAGACTTTCAATTTAGCCATATAATGCAAAATGGTTTCTTACTGACTTTATTAGTCTAGGTGCTAATTAATAAACCAAATAACACCATTACCACAGTGCCAACAGATTCGTACTTTAGCCTGAACTCACTGTCAGTAAGAACAAGACCATATTAGATGCTCAGTAGTTTTCTGAGTTAATAACTGTGAAAGGTTCAAGTACCATGCGGCCAAATTACACAGACAACATTTAGAGTGAACCAGAGCAGCCTTGTTTCTTTTATTCACACCAGTAACTCAGGTTATAAAAGGGGTAAAAGAGATTGATACTCTCAGAAAACAGTAGTTTCATGCAGTGCTGTTTTCTGCAACAGGACTCTGTTGGTCAATAGAATTTCTTTATTCTCTGTGCATGGACCAATAAATAATTCTGTAAGTCATACCTCATTGAAAGCTCCTGCAGCAGGAGCTCCTGGCAGGAGGTCAGCACATCTGTAGTGGTCAAGGGGAGGTGGGTAGTAGTTCTGAAAAATGTCCCCTCTTGCTTAGTCCCTATGCACAGATAATGACATGCTCTTTCCACTGGATGAGAATTGTTGCCATAGTAATGTTTCAAGCACTCCTTTGGATCAATAGCAGAACAGAGGGTTTTTCAGGTATTTCTGTTGCTTGTAAGCCTGCAGTCATACCCATTGCCTTCTATAAAACAAGTTTCTTCAAAAGTCTTCCCTCACTATGCAATTAAGCAAAGAAAGCAACATACACATGTTCTACAAAGATCTTGGGTCAGAATCAGACCTCTGATGGGCAAGTGCAGCCCATCTGTCAAGAGAGCAGAGTTGCATTTGCTTAATCAAAGCCCTGAATTTGGCCCTATCAACACCTCACCAAATCCAGGAACAAATTGAAGCTGCAGGATTAGTTTAATTTTTTGCTGAGGCTCCAGATGTAGTTCTGTTCACAAATCAGTGGGATTTTTCAGTTGATTCAGTTTATTCACTGGTTCATGGATACTCTGTCAGTACCTATTGCCACAGTATAAATTCAAGCTGATTAGATGCTATTAATTCTACGACAAAAGTGAAATGTGAGCTTAACATAAATTCTTAGGGGCTGAATCTACAAAAGCATGGATTTTATCTCTGTACCACCAGGTTCAGCAACCACCTTGAACATGTAGATATTAGCATCTGCCTATCTGCTCTACATGTCAAAGGATTGTGTATGTGTTGAATAGAAACCCCTACATTCCCCCTACATAATCTACCAGTTAGGACACACCTCAGCATTTGCAATGAGCTAATTTAGATATTTACTGGGAAGAGTCCCATTCCCAGCATATGAGTTTCAACAGCCAACTTATATGGGAGTTCTGAGTCAATATGAGCTGTTAATGCTAGTTACCTCAGTGTTGGACAATGTCTGCAAGCATGTATTAATGTATGAAGACAGGTGAACCACTGACACAGCTAAATGTTCCTGTGAATTTAATATGAAAAGCTAAGGACAAATTTTCTGAGGTAGAATGTGTTCTACCTGCCATAATGGTATACAAACAATAAAAGAAAATGAGATTTGCCAGCAATATATTTTGCATCCTTTTAGGAAAAATATCTCGAACTCAGATTTCTCTGTGGGATAGTGATTCTTTTACTTCAGTATTTTACATCTAAACCTTACCATTCACAAGCATATTATGTGTTTTTCTATGCATAGATTCCTTTACAAAAAGCTGTATTTACCTACAAATGCTGCACAGGGCTTCTTCAGGTATTACAGTTATCCACTTCAATACTGAAACAGGAACATGCCATCTTCTGCAATTATGTGGTACATTTTTTAAATAGGGAGTAATATTTCATTGCCTGCTGAAAACATCTCCAAATCATAAATACAAGAGACTTCTGAGGGTACAGCAGTAATCAGCACCATAGACACAACTCAGAGAGATTCATTAGTGTTCCCCCGCAATTCCTAGCTGGTGTCTGCATGCATATATCACCACTGAGCAGGAAAAAAATGGGCAGTGCTTCTTCTTTTCCTGTTATCTGACATTCTTCATTTCATATCTATTTGTTCTCCCTGTTCCTTGCTTCCACCAAAACTGAAGAAGTTTTCCTTTATCTACAGCTCCTTCCTTGCTGACATTGAGGCTGCTTTTCCTACATCTACACATCTGTCCTTCCAGAAAGGAAGACAAGAGGAGAAAAGAGTAGCAGAGGAGGACAAGATACATGCCTGGACTTTTACTGTGAGATGGAGTGAGGATGCATCTAGGCTGTTGGACACTGGAATACACTTTCCTGTGTCTTGTAAGCAATTCTTGATCTTTGTGGCCTTGTGAGGAGAAAGACGGTAGGAACTCAAGTGAGATTTCTGTCTGTGGAAAACAGTGTGCTGTGAATATATGATTTTGGTCATGTTATTTAGGAGGTGCACATCTTCCTGACGATTAGCCTTTTTAACAATAGTACTTGACAGAAATGTCAGAATTTTTTTATATAGTCCCATCCATTTTTTGATACTCTGAACAGACTTGAGTGAGAAAGGTTAGAAGTACACTAACTCCGTGTGAGGAGAGAGGGCTGAGAACTGTGAGAACAATGCTGGAACAGTACAAACCAGAGGTCACATTTGGCTCCCACTGTTGCAGTCTTTTAAGGTCAGAGTGGTTCCTCACCTGTAAATAGGGACTGAACAGTAGTCAAATTATTAAAAAGCCTACTCACATGAAGGACAGTAAAAGTTTTTCTAATAACCTAATGGGGATCAGGACCCAAGCCCTGAACATCAACAGTGATGAGAAAGTGGGTTTTATCTGTTTCTGGCTTGCACTTGGTACCAGCAAAAATAAAATCTGCACCATAAAAGTGATTCCGGGCTTTACAAGTCAGTGTGTGAATTCATGGGCTGGCACTTCAGGACCAAAAGTGTAGACTTAAAATACAGCAACTGCAGGCATGCACATCATGCATTGGTCAATCAGGCCTTTCTGTTAAAAGCCTAGCTGATACCTTAGATCAGTGCAAGAAGCTAATTGCTGTACTGAGGCCTTACTTTCTAGCTCAGTTGCTGTTTGTTCCCTAAGGGAGTGCCCCGAGGCTACCCCTGGCACTTCAGCCTTTCTGTTTACCCACTCTCTCATCCAGAATTCACCCGCCTCCGCATGGTGTTCCTTGGCATCCTTGCTAGCACAGAGCTTGCAGGAACTCTAGCTTTGCTTGTCTCTGCACACAAGTGAGAAAAACGCCTGCATTTAAGGCAACACGTGAATGCCCTGCCACCTGGCCAGAGGTAGGCTGCAAGGCCCTGCTGAATAGATGGCAGAGCTTCCACACTGTCCTACTAACTTTCCTCATCAGGCAGCTCATCACATTCAGGAATCACGCTGGTTTCGTCTGCTGTCCCCTGTAGTTTGGCAGAAGCATCCTCTGAAGAGACCTAGTAAGAGATGATGCTGATTAACTCCTCCTCAGACATCCACGGGTCTGGATGCACTGAGATGCCATGGTAATGAGAGCAGTAAGAGTGTCTAGACAGACAGGCAGACAGGCAGTAGTTCCACAGCTAGAGGAGAAATTTTGCCAGTAGATATTTCATCAAATTAACTGTTACGTGTTTGGAACAATGGAACATGGGAATATTCAACCCATGTTTATGGTGAACCTAATGAATGCCTATTATGATAGTTTTTATAGGATATCACAGAGCCTCTGGCAAATACAAAATTAATAAAATAGTATAAAATAAAATTACATCTAGCATTTGACAAGCTGTGTTATTAAAGGGGCTTCTTCAATAGTATAGGGTTTTCTTAGTACTGATGGGGAGCCGAACCAATCTTCCAGATTAGTTCTTAAAAGGATGGAATTAAATCACCTTAAAAGACTGTCTCTTATATAGCCTGCACTTAAAAGTCACCACAACCATTTCTGATAAGGATTTCAAAGTACAAGATCTCTTTTTGTTATAGATGTTGATCAGCTGTGCACCATTACCTTATGTGCATTTGCCTTGATAAAAGCAAACCTTGAATTGACTCAGGTGCAGAAATTAGGATTTGCCTTCAATATGTTTATTTGTTGGTTCTCAAGCATAAATTATGTTTGAACAATAAGGGCACGGCTCTCCAAAAGGCTGAACACCTGCAGCTCACATTCCACTCAGCTGGAGCTGTAAATGCCAAGCAGCTCTGAAAAGCCAGGGCTGTAACTGTTCCATTGGATGAGATTTATCCAAACAGTATTGATCGTCAACTAAATCTCAGTACAGGGCTGGCTTTCCCTTTTCAACTTGCCATGTTTACTTAGAGGCCTAGATGCTGTGTAAGACATTCAGAATAATTTAGTTTAATTAAGACTGCAAGTGAAAGGAAAGAAAGGCAAAGATGTGCCTTGTTCTGCAGTACAATAAAAAATAAGTAAATACAATTCCAGTTAATTATCCATCACTCAATGCAGAGACTTCTGCTTAATCTAATCACTGGTTAATTAGATTGTCTGTTTTGTTTGATCAAATCTACTGTAACAAAATCATCTGCATTTGCATTGTCCTTCATTTTGATGATTTTTTATTATTAAAAAGGTCACCATCAGGTCAAGTTAGGCCTGTATTTGTTGTTTAATGCAACAGAATTCAACATTACATAAATATCTTTCTGCAGAATGTAATTTGAGGCCCAGACTTTTAGAGCTATGCAAGTAGTGAAGGATCTGACATTTAAGGTTTTCAAATTAATTACATGCCTCTCTGATAAAAAAGCAACACCTCTGACAACCTGGGCTACATTCAATGAAGTATTTCTCAGAATCAACAAGGTATTTCCATGAGAAGAGGAGAACCTAAATTGAAAATACATGTAAGAGAGGGTTTAGGTTCACTATTTCTGATCTGGGGTGAGCTCCACTTCCCTGTGGTGATCCCACAGGCCAGCTGTGCAATGCAGCTGTGTCTGCAGTTGAGCTGCTCAGCTGATGGATGGTAATGTGTTAAGCGGTGGTGATTTGGTTGCATGTCTGACTCTCTAGAAATTAAGTCCTATTTTGGTTTTCAATGAGTTTTAGAGCATTTTTAGAAAGGTTTTACCTTCCTGTAAGCTAATAGGTATGCTTACCTGATACAGGTCTCTATCTCAGATGCCAAAAATTAAGTAGTGCACAGGTTAAAGCCAGCCTAAGAAGCAGGCTATTCCTGGTTTAGAATGGAAAATGTTATGGGCTACCATTGAGGAGATTATGATGCCTTGGTCCCATTTTGACATTATCTTAGTGCACAGAGGACACCCTCAAGCTACTCAAGCTGGGATAACTGATAAGCAGCCAGACCAGAACTGGGACACTGAAGGGTTCAGAGGAGCTGAAAACAAGAATAGTAACAACTTCCTAAATTTTCCCATGTAAATGTGAATATAATGGCATTCACCGCTTCTCTCTAGAGTCCTGTTCAAGACCATGGTAAGTACACGAGGGAAATTTCCTTATCTTGAATTTGTGAGAGCTGGGGTTGATGATAAGAGCAAGGATAGTATAATAAAGTGTGCTAATCTCATCATAGCAATCCTGCTGAGTATATTGCTCACAGCCAGCTCTAGGTACAGGCAAAATAGGCAGTTGCCTATGGCAACAGACTGCTGGTGAAACCAGAGTGAGTTCAGGCTCCTGCAGTGCCTTTGTCACTTTGTCACTGTGAATGCCCTGGAGAGCCAGCCCAGTGGCTGCTGCTGGAGGAATCAGGACATGTGGGGCCATGGCTTTTGATAGCAGTAGTAGACCTAAAGACTTCCCTGTAACTGTTGTCATTCCCCTTTTCTCCCCCGACACCCCTGCCACAGCAGAGCGGAAAGTGTGACTCTCCAGGACCCTTCCACAGAAGGTCTTTTGCAGCAAAATTTAGCCTTGCCAGCACTTCTGAGATGACTGGTTCTTGTTGGGATAAAGTTAATTTTCTTCCCAGTAGCTCTACGTTTCTGTGTTTTGCATTTAGTAGGAGAATCATATTAACAACACACTCAGTAGTGCTTACCCTAAGTAAAACTATTCCATTTCCCATGCTCTGCCAGTGAAGAGGTGCACAAGGAGCTGGGAGGAAGCATGGCCAGCACAGCCAGCCCAAACTGGGCAAAGGGATATTCCATGTCATGGTACATCATGGTTGATATATAAGCTGTGGGGAGTTGACTGGGGCCTGCTGATTGCTGCTCAGGGATGGGCTGGGCATCAGTCAGGAGGTGGTGAGCAATTGTATTGTGCATCCCTTTGGTTTTTTGGGGGCTTGCTACTCTATTTTTATTATTTTGCTTATTATTGTTGTTGTTGATGATGACGATGTAATGATGATGATGACAATAATAATAATATAATTTCAATTATTAAACTGTTCTTATCTCAACCCACAAGTTCTACTTTTTGTTTTTCTAACTCTCCTTCCCATCCCATCAGGTGGGTGAGGATTGAGTGAGTGGCTGCATGGTACTTGGTTGTTGGCTATGGTTAAAACACAACAGGAGCTGACTTTCATCAAGGGAGTCCTGCGGGCTTACAGTTGCTCAAGGCAGCCTGAGGTTACCCAGACTTATGTCTTTATTGCCTCCCCAGAGCAATGGCAGCACCAGAACTGACAGAAAGAAGTCAGGAAGGTGTCATGCTGAGGCAGGAGAAACAAGCCAGATCTTGCAGAAATGTGCAGGCGAAAATCAAACAATTTTTCATGAAGTCATGCCAGAGAACCAGGGATATTTCTGTGCCAAAATAATGCAAACATGGTAAATGAAGATTAATTGTTACTGGGTCATTCTGGGAGCTGAGTCAAAGCCAAGACCCACCAGTCTTGTGTTTCTAGACTTCCCTGTTGCATCTTTGACCCAAGCAGAGCCTGAACTTCATTTGTGCTGGCAAGTCATAACTATGATTTCCAATGCTTTTGCATTATAAAGTAATTTCTGAAAAGTCATGATTTCTCATTCCATCACTAGGAAGCATCCGAAGAAGTGCTTTTTCAAAGAATTTTATTCCAAGGCTCATGTACTCGTCTGTGTGCATTCGTGTTTACAGAGCACTGAACTGTATTTGCTTTGTTGCTTCATTACCAGAAATATTATCTTCTTGCAAAACAATACACATTTAGGAAGGGATTTGGTGGGAGGGTGAGGTTGCTTTTTTGCTCTTATTGCCAATTACTGCTGATGCCTGCTGCTTAAACATGTAGGCTGATTGAAAAAGGCAGCTCCTTTTTTCCATGTCTGTAAGTGATCCAGTGCCTTTTGGCAGTGGACTGCAAGGATGTAACAAGGGCATAAAGTTAACAGCCAGGAACATACTGACTCACACCACTTCTCCAGAGGGAATCTCCTTCTGTGCTCAAACATGGTGAGGTTCAACTCTGCCTCAAAGACCTGTTGGTGGGCATCTGGGGCTACTGCGTATTTCCTGCCTCGCTTAGCATGTCTTTCATAGCTGTGCAGCCTAGGATTCCTAGTCCTTGTCTTGCCTGCACCACACCTGCAAATAATGTCCTGATAGTATTTTTTTTCTTTTAGCTGCAGATTATTTTGAGTTATAACGTAAACCCAGAGCCAGCAGAAATGAGCAGCTCCAAAATTGGTGGGAATTTAAAGAAGGGTCAGCAGCCAGTCAGTGAATGATTCAAAATTCACCCATGTTGTTCACTGTTCCTGGCTGTTCGCTCCTAAAAAACTGCATGTGGAGAATTTGGTTCATTTATTTGTGTCACCACTTTGGAACAAGAAATAGAGTCGTCACACCTCCAGCTTAATTAAGGTGCCATTATTCTAGAGATATCTTTTTCCACTGCCCCAGGCAAATGTATTCTCCCCCTGTGGTGGTGCCTGTTCACTGAAAGCAGAGTTGCTCCATGGCCTCAGTCATGAAGAAGTCTTCCAGCAAAACTCTCAGAGCACTCCTAAAGCAGTAGCTGTGAAGATCTTCTCTTTAATTGCCCATATCTATATTCATAGATTCATGGATCAAAGGCTGGGAGGAACCATTGGATCATCTCTTTTGACCTCCTTGAGCCCTTAAATGTCATCACTTACCCCTTCATTGAGCTCGTTTGGCTGTAGCATGTGTTCAGTGGGAAAGCAAAGTTACCAAGGGACAGAGAATTCAGCACTTCTGGTGGTTCTCTCCTCTGCTGCTAGAAATATATGCTGCATTGCAGCAATGCCTGAGGGAGTCATCTCAAGGCCTGAGACCCCATTATGCTGGCCCCACTACACATAATTTCAAAAGACAGCTATTGCCCCAGAGAACTTGGAGACTGTAAAGTATATGTGAGGCTTAATGTCAAATAGAATATTGTGCAGTTGGTTTCAGGATGCTTGGCCAAGTGTGGAAAAAAATAAATGATACTGTAGCCCAAAGTAGTTTAGAATCAAGAGCTGAAATGTGTAAGGCAGACAAGGGGTTTGCACAGAGAGGACAGTTGCCCTTAGCATGGTGGTATAATTTATAAATTTAAATAAATAAATAGAACATGAAGAAGAAATATAAAATAATAATCAACAGGGAAAAATTCAATCAGGTCCCTGAGGATTAAGGAGAAAAGGAAGCCTTGAGGAGAGCTGGACTCTGATCTTTTTCTGAGCTCTATGTGCCTGTGTTCTCTTTACAAAATGATAAATAATCAAAATAATCACCAGACTTAAGGATTTCAAAAAGCTGAATAAAATCAGCTCCCACATATACAAAATATTAGTATTTCCTAGTATACACCTTTATTAATCTGAATAGAAAGAAAGAACGGACTGAACCAAATAACATAAATAGATCCTTAAATGCATGCTTGAGGGTGGCTTAAGGGTTTATTTCATCCTGTTGTCCTCTGGAATATCATCTCATTTTTCTGAGCAATACTTTTTCCTTCTAGAGGGCCTTCAATACTGGGTGGGATGTTTATATATTTTTCAAGGATTGGATTTTCAAGGCAGTCTTTTCCCTTCAAACTGAGAGAAGAGATACCACCCTAAAATTGCATGGACTTCATACTTTATCTGCATTACAGTTTTACTTCTTAAGTGAAGCAAATTTGGTGGACTACCTCCTGAATGTTTCCAGTCTGAGACAAGAATCAGGTCTCTTATTTTCCCAACTAGTTCACCCATACAAGCTGATAATTGCTGGCTCTTGGGAAGAGCCAAGTGTTACAGTTAGGGTGAAAAGAACACAGTCTCCCCTGTTTTCCCCATGAAGTATCAAGTTTTGCTGACTTTTGAGTTGATGTTGGCCTAGATGATCAAGGTCCTAGGACTATTGCAGAAAGGCTTCAGCCACTTATAGTGCACTCAGATCTTCCCAGGGGTTGGGTTGAGGTAATGTGGTGGTAAATGCAACAGATATCTACCCCCAACCACTTGCACCCTTCATCACTACAAGTCACAACACAGAGATCCACACTGAGGAAATGCTGAATTAGCTCCTGAAAAGCATCAGTGGAAAGCTAAATTTGGCAAAACTAACTGCAAATCAGTTTGCATAGTGTTAACATAGGCATATATGAAGAATTTCAGCTCCTGAGGCTGTTTCTACTTGGATTCAGCCTTCCAGACTGAGATGTGCCTTTGTTGATCTATCCCTGCTTGCTCAAATTGTTTCCTCTAAGTTTCCAATAGCTTGACAAAGGGCCTACATGGCCCTGTAGCAACACCAGTCAGACACATACTCTTACTGCCTTTGAGGTAGGCAAAAGCAGTACTACTGAAGCAGGATTGTGCCATGAGAGCAGGCAGATGCCAGGAAGTGGGGAACATCAGTGCTAAGGGTAGTGTAGGCTGAGGCAGGAGCTTCATCACAAAATCTTTGGCCAGCTGCTATGCAGGAGAAGAAGCTGTTCAGCAATATTTCTTGCTCAGATGTGATGGATGTTCAAATGCTTTTACATACATCCACTTACCTTTGAAGTCAGAAACAATATTTGAGATCATCTGTAAACTGGCAGAAACAAAAGGCTTTGGGAGCAACCAAAGGAAGCAACTGATAGACCTGCATTATCCAGCACAGGGGATTCATCGGGGTGGAGAGTGTACATGAATGGTGCCTCTGATTAAATGCCACCAGCTGTCTGTTAACCTAAGATGAAGATTAGCAGGTTGGCAGAGACATCCTAGAGAAGCCTGGAAGGAGTCCATCTGGGCTTGTCAGTCCAGGCTCAGCTCTGCTCAACCTTATGCACCCTCCCCAACCATATGCACCCTACTCAGCCCTGTGCACGCTTACCCAATCCTTTGCAACCTGTGCATCCTTTCCAAGGCTGTCAGTGTGGCAGAGCATGATAGACTGGCTTTGTAGAAAAGCAGCTTGGCTCTGGAAGTAAATAGCTGTTTGCACTGGTCTATTCACTTCTTTATGCTTTTTCTTAGCATGTCTCAGGCTCATTGGCCTGTGTGGTGGATGGGTGGAAGGTCTATGCTGAGACATCTCTTTCTGTGTGTGGGGTAAAGGAGCTGAAGCATGAGGATGAGGGATGGGAATCTGGTGTATGGAGGGATGTCCTACCAGACTGCCTATGCATGCCAAGGAGCTCCAGGAAGAATTCAGCTAACAGGAAACCAGTTTCCTTCTTAAGTTTACTACTGCATAAGAAAACAAGAGAGTGCTTAGGAAGCAAGACCAAGATCATTCTGGTTGCTTTACATGGCATACAAGTGACCTGAACAAGACATTCGGAGCTGCCCCTTCTCCTTCCAGATGCCTTTACCTCAGTGTAACTCTAAAGAACTGGTGGAACTTTAACAAAAAGAAGAGGTAGGCTGGACCCCTTGAGCAACATAGTGTGGAAGCATTAAAGAGGCAGAATTATTGGTGTCAGAGAGGAAGACAGGTCAGTGGTGGCCTCTGACAGTAATAAGAAAGTAAGAGGCTCTGATGGGAGTTCCTCTCAGCCCTTCCTTATCAGAAGGGCAGGAGCTGTATTATGTAGCCTTGAAATATACAGAGGAATTAGTGTGAAATTACAGGCTCTTTGCGACCTGCCACATTTAAAGAGTAACTCTGGGGGGAAAAAATTGCAGGGAAAAAACTCCTTTTCCCTATAAAATTGAAATAAAGCAAGTAATGGTATACCATGTCAGTCCCTCCAGAAGTCTTCACATTTCCCTTCACTCTCAGAATTCAGCTTAATAGGCTCCAAACATAGACTGCTTTAGCAGCCAGTATTCTGACATCTCTTGGTGTTATCTAAAAATGTCAGCAGCTCAAATGCAGAATAGAAATGTGGCTTCAGTTTTCTTTCAAGCAACTTTTTTTTGTCCTTTGACATCCAGTAGCCGCAGGGGTGATGCCTCATTTTGAGAGTTAGCTGCATTAAATGAAATGTGATAAAAGAAGACATCCAAATTCGAAACAGGTTTCAGATTAAGTTTTTGAATATGTAAATTTAGAAACATAAATTTAAATTCAAGTTACAGGGTAAAAAAAAAAAAAAGGCAAAGAACATTTTAGCTGCTTAGAAAATTTAATACAAGATGTTTTCTTCTTTTTAAGGGCTCGCAAGTCTAAAGTTCCAGGCAGATGAAAACATTATGAATATTATATTGGCACATCTTTGTCAAATTGAATTTAAAATAAAGTACAAACTATTGAGGTGCAGACTTTCTTTACTGATGATGCAAGAACAAGCCTTGTGACTAGCTAGATGCAGACTAATACACCACCTTAGCATGTTGCTATGTCTCTGCCCCTTTGCTTTTCAAATTTCACATCCATTTTGCTCTTGAATCCCTCTTCACTTTGAGGGTTTTGTAACACAGCTCTTTACTGGTTTTAAGTTTTTATTTACTTTGTTGTGGTCGTCTTGTATTACTAGTGGTTTACAAGAGTCCAAGAGACCTGACCATCTGACCCATCTCCTACTGTCTCAAGTCAGGCACTCCTTTGGCTACTTTGGGCTGAGAAATTTCAGGAGCACTTTGCAAATCAGACCTCTGATGTAAACCACGTCTTTCATTTTCCTTCTGACTTATTTATTGCGGAGCTCTAATCTTAAACTCAGGATGGCTAAACTTTTCCTCTACGTGAACCTCTGCCTTCTTCCAAATTTTTCCAGTATCACAAATCATAGAATCATAGAATTATTTAGGTTGGAAAAGACCTTTAAGGTTATTGAGTCCAACCATTAACCAGCATGTCATCTGCTTGACAGCCCTTTCTGTGAAGAACTGTTTCATAAAATCCAGTCTAAACTTTCCGTGGGCAACTTGAGGCCTGTTTTTTACCTTGGATTCAGTCCTCCCACATCACCTCTAGATTTTGGCCTTTTCATCATTATACTACTTTTCTGGAAGCTGGATTTCTTTTGCTGTTAATGCTTCCTTTCTTGTTGCCTTTCATGTCAGTGATTTTAGATCCCTGAACTTAACTTAAAACATTACCTGTTCTGGTCATCTTTCAGGCTCTGACCATAACCCACGGTTCTTCAAATGCATTTCATGATTTGGCCAAACTTTCTGACTTCTGCATTTAGGGCCTTTTAATTCTTAGCTTCACCATTTCTATTTAGATGAATAAATATGACACTGTCCATGTCATGTCTTGCTGAATGGTTCCAGCCTATCTTGTCCATTAGTCTGCTGTTCTATCTAAAAGATCCATCTTTTTTCCATTATGCATTCTAGATTTTGGAAAAATCTCCATATTCGCAGAGGTACTAATATTCACCTCTGCATGACACATCTGAAAAACTAAAACACAGCTGTTCCCATCTGGCTCAGTGACAGTTTTTCTTTCCTATGCTTTCAGTTCCAGCTTATTTTCACATTCATGCCATTTCTCTTCATTACCTCTTTGCCACAAGTTAGTAACAGTAAGATCAGCAACAAAGCCTGTCACCAAATAAACCTCCAAATCCTGCACCAGATACAGCATCATCATGAGCAGGTTATCCTCTAAATCATATCACAGATGCTTCTGCATCTGTGTTTCTACCATACAGCCCCAAATCTGAAAGAAACTGCCACCATGGAGTGATATCACCGGCTGGTACCATAATATAGATTCACTGGTGACAAACATCAGTATTCTGCTTAAACCTAACTTTAAAGAAAGAGAGAACGTGTCTGAATTTTTTATTTCATTTAGATTTAGACCCATTAGAGAAAAAGAGAATTTAATTCTGATTTTGTACATCCACAAGATCATGGAGTTAGTCGTGATGTTAAAAACACTCACTACCAAGAGATATGCAAGACTTCTCTAAAAATCCTTCCTGTGAATTCTTACATCTGTTTCTCTTTCTTATTCTAACAAGGTTTAAGGTCATTCGGTCTTCCTCTCCCCGTTAAAATATTATGTGTATTACCAAAATGTAACTGGTGGTTAAATACCATGCTGCTATTGCCTTGAGTCAAACAGATATGCAAAAGGGGCAGCAGGAATTTGTGATAAAGCCCATTCTGGAATGGAAACTAATGCTTTCTTTAGCACTGGGCTAACTCAGAGGGCATCTTGGATTCAAATTAATGGACTGTCAGCAGCTGCTTATAAAATTAGGTACTGAAAGGATGGTGCAAATCTAAAACTTTAATTCTTTGCAAGCAGCTGCGAGGAATCTCTTACAGCTTCAGTGCTGCATGTAAGTGGAAGAAGGTCTGATTTTTGTTCTGTAAATATTTTCCTTTTCTACCAGTTTTGTCAGTATATTGTATTTTGGATTAAAATATTTTGATAGCAGAAAGTAATTGGTGAAGAATAATAACCTGGCATTCTTATGCATCTATCAGAAATATGGATTAGCTCAGTAATATAGAAAACAGGCTGGAGGACAGAGACTTAGCTACGAGCACCCTAATTGGAGAAATAGACTTTATTATTTATGATTGTCTTCATGCACATGTGTGTGTGTGTGTATAGGAGACTCGGCAATGATATAATCTCGGAAGGCTTTTAATCAGCTCAAGAAGCTTAACTTAATACCAGAAAACATATCAAGGCAAATGTTAAAGAAGTTTGCCTGTCAGTCAGCAAGCA
Organism: Scytalopus superciliaris; assembly: GCA_013400415.1. NCBI lineage: Eukaryota > Metazoa > Chordata > Aves > Passeriformes > Rhinocryptidae > Scytalopus > Scytalopus superciliaris. The sequence continues at coordinate 2,262,873 of VXBX01008609.1, forward strand.
GCTGAAGAGCTGAAGGACAGCATGCAGCACCCATTAGGCAGCAAGTGCTGGGACTAACAGATGCCAAGGTAAGGGCTGCAAAAAGCCCACAGGCCAATAACTTGCCAAAGGTAGCAAACAGCTGAGGATCTCTCCACATTACATGTTCTGCCCACCACCATTATTGCACTCAGAGAACGACTAAGTTAGCTCACAAGCCAGGATCCAACAACTAAGCTGCATTCACACATGACTAAAGGAAACCTTCGTGGTAAGGATGTGACATGTGTAGCTTAAATTTGTGACGGTTCATCTGCTATGTGAGTGGTATCTTGAACGGAGTCCAACAGCTCTTCCATCAGCTGCATCCATATGCTATGCATGTGTTCCCTGCTAAGCACATCTTTTAAATTTAGTCTTTGTGGGTGCATGTTCTACTCCTTCTCCGTGTTTGTGGCTCTTTTGTGTGCATTCTTTAGAAAAGTACTCCTGCTCATTCAAAGGCTGTCCTAAGCTCTTCAGTTGCTCTGCAGTAGTTCAGCTGTGACCTTGGCAAGATGCCCTGGTGCCCTCCCTCCACGTTCATCCCAGCTGTGTGACAGCTACTGCTGCTCCTTGGGCTGCACTGCAAGATGTGAGCTCCCCCGGGAACTGTTCGTGCTTCCCCACTCCTTTGTTCGGAGGTGGTGAACATCCTGCTGCTTCTTGCAATGGTGTTTGCTGCCGCTTGAAATGTACAGACTCTTAAGCAGAATGATCTGAATATGGTGACAAGCATCTTTTCTGACAGATTTTAAGCCTCATTTCTCAATTTCTTAAACAGTGTTTAACATTAACAAGAATGTCCTTGTCACATTTTTGCCGTAGATAAGGACCGAGTGTTTGTGTCTTTGAAAGCAGTACTTGCCCTCTGTGGTTCTCTCCCAAGTTTCCAAAGTGAAAGAACCTCTTCTAGATTAAACTGTGAGCCAAGCAGAAATAGGTGTCAAAATACCCAGTAGCACAATGGCCCACACACAATAGATTATAAAAGCCTTTTCTTTGGCAGGCATTTGTTCCCAAGTCTTCTTCTGGAACAGAACATACTGCCCTACACATCAGCAAAGAATGAAGACTCAAGAAAAATAAGAAAATTAGAAGGGAGAGAAAATATGAAATACTCTGCTCAGAGCCAGCAAATGTGAAGGAGTGCTGCTCTGATATTAAAGACTAGTGCTGTTCTTCCAGCCAGAGACTTCAGATTTATGAAAGAAATGTATAGCAGTTCCCAGAGGAGGGTGGGAAAGGCAAAACACTCAAACTGTAATGAATCTGGACACAAAATTATATGTTCACATAAAAATGTTATGAGGAAAAACAAGAACAGTGAAGTGCTAAAAAGTATTGTCTGTACATTCAGGAATTAAATCATAAGCTAACATTTGAGAACTGAATAGTGGTAAAGCTTAAAAAGCAGAGGGATTAAGGAATCTGCTGCAGTTTACATGGTAATCTGTGCCAAAAAAAAGTACAGAATTTGGCTGTCTTCTGGTTTTAATGACACACAGTTTCCTCTTCCCACAGATAACCCTACTGATGTGGTCGTCTTGCAAGGAGAGGGTGAATTAAAAAATCACATCTATTCAAATATTTAGCACTTGCCCACAGTAGAATTCATGTTACCTAACTTCAGCAGACTGAAAGTTGGAAATGGAATTCATCTGCCCAAATTTAGATTCCTACATTGCACACGTCAACAGCTGAGCTAGTCACACTGACTCCTTTATAGGCAATGAAGAGAAGCAGGCACTTCTGACGTGTAAGCACATCTCATCCTAAAAAATATGTCTAAAAGAGATCCAGCAAATCACATGTAGAAGTGGCTTTTTTTCCATCAACTATAAAGAGAATTCAGACTGTTACCATTATGATACAGGGTTTTAAAGTTCAGTGAGATGAATCTCTCAGTGTCTAATCTAAACTGGTCATTCTTGTTCCCTTGTCATGTCAGCAGAGAGAAACAGTCACTTCCAGAGGTCTTGGTCATCTCCCTGAGCTACAAACGCCCAAGACAGCTGGTACGACCTGCCTTCCAGAGGTATTTGCTGCTGGGGAGTGGAAGCCTCTGGGATTGCTGAGGAGTGTGAACTGAGAGGAATTAAAAGTATTTCAGCCATTCCTCATTCCCATTTCTATTTTTGTGGGTTTAAAATGTTGTCTCCAGAGATATGAAAGGCTTAGAAGCACAGTAGCAGAGAGGAGGAGAGGGCTTTGAAGACAAGTAAAATCAGATTGCGCCAGTTTTATTTATGTCTTCTTTAGGCCACTGCCTTCCCTGAAGTTTTCACCTTCCTCTGTCAGTAGCTACAACTGTTGTTATTGGCAAGGAAGGGCATTTTTTCTTCAGGGATACTGTGTTGACCACACAAGGCATGGAAACCTGTCCCAAAGCCAACTTGCCTTCCTCCCCTAAAGTCAGGACATTGCTTGCCCACTCCCCCACTACACTGGGGAGAAAAGAAAAAATGAAAAACAAAGGCCAAGAGGCACAGGAAGACACAATGAACAGGATATTAAGGATAATGAAACTGGAAATGGCTTCTCTTTTTTCCTCCATTTTGTCCTCTATAGTGAGATAATCCCTCAATTCACAGTTATTTCATCCCTCTCAGATGCATGCAGGGATCCCTGGAGTGTGCAAATGGTGGGCTGCAGGTTTTTCTGGTCACTGCACTGCCTTTTGCCAAGTGAGGCGTGAGATCTGCTGTTGATCTCCGCTGTAGCTCTTGATATGGCTGCACACATGTGCGTGAGCACATGCACACACTGATCACCAAGGTGCAGTGGCGTGGGCTGGGAAGGGGCTTATTTTTCATCTTTCCAGGTACTGACAGAAACACCTGGCACAATATATGCCTTGGCCTTTGTTTTGCACTGTCTCCAGAAAGCTGTGTTCAGAGGCTCACACCTCTTTTTCCTGTTCAAGCGTGCTTTAATTAGCTGCTACATGCAAAATGAATTCTCATTAGATAGAATTTATCCTAAAACAGTCCTGATTAGGCAGTAGCAATTACTGTTCCTGCCGTTAGACTTAGTCAGTCACCAGGGAAGCTTCCTGAAGGCAGGAAGAAGATGGGGATATCTGCTCTCTGGTGCAGGGGCTCTGGTTTGGCTCTGTGGAGACCAGGAAGCATTACACTTTGAGGGTTCAGATGGGGAGGTGTTATTTTTGCTTTGCTGTGTGCTCTTACAGCAGCTTTTTGGGGTACCCCCTGATAACATCCTGGGGAGGTGGCAAGACCATGCTCCCTGCTGCCAGCACCAGCCAGGCAGCCAGCAGCACTTTCAGGCCAGCAGGTGAGCTCATAAGCCACAGGGCAGCCTCACACTTCTGCTCCCAAGTCCTATTTGCACATGGCAGCACTGCACGCTGGACCCCATAGACCCGGGCCACGTGAGCCATCCTCAGAGCCTCCCCTTCTTATCCTCAGCTTCAGCAGGCTGCCTGCTGCCTGGGCAGCAGCTGAGCAGCCAGCAGCAGCTATAAGGCTCACTGGGGGAAGGGATCCTTTCTTTCCTTTCCCCACATCCTTTTGGGCTACGTTTGTTGGCAGGACACCTGCTAGGCTGCTCCCCTCCAGGGCCAAATAGTACTTATGGATCACCCAGCAGTTTACCTGAGAGCTGTGTTCTCTGCCAATCAGCTCAGGGTCTAGAGGTTATCTAGGGACCACTCAGGACCAAACTTGAGTCCAAAGTCAGGACCAAACTTGGCATTGAACTTACTACTACACTAGAGTGGAGGCATTAGACAGTGGACCTGTGGAACCTTTCCTTGGTCTGATTTTTCCTAAGCAACTTTGCTCAATCTCACCATAAATTGTCCTGCCAGAGGCCAGTTTCTCAGCAGTGACACATGGAGGCTGAGGATGGACAGGCAGTGAGGGAGGAGCTGGCTCTGGGTTAGGTCCAACTTTGTCAGCCTCTGAAAAGAGCATAGGGCATCAGAAGAGCTGCTTCAAAGCACACCAGAGCAGCAGCAGTCCCCAAAGGCCCAGCAGAATGGCTTGCTCTGCCTCTCCATTGTTACCCATTCTCATGCTGACACAGTTAGGATGAACACCAGGACTGATCCTGCAAAAGATCTGTTACAAATACAAAGTGGAGCACACACACAGAGAACAGAGGCTGAAAACAGGCTCCAGGAAACTGTACTTCATCCACTTCCACAGCAGATTGTACCTGGATCATCATATATTAAATACAGTGAGCATTAAAGATTGTTCAGTGAGTTAGCAATGCACTGGGTGAAAAATGCACATGCACAGTGAGGATTAGATCTCTACCTGCTTTTTTCAGGGGAAACACCAGCCCTGTGTTACAAGAAACAGCAAAGAAAGGCTCCCTGATCACTGCTGCCCATGCATTTTTCTGATTTCTTAGGTGTGACTAACCAGGTGGAAAAGTGCCAGCTCTGTGGCATCCCGAGGCATTTCTCTTTCTGCAGTGCTGCTTTCTACAGATCCAACAGTCAGACCGCTTAAGTTGAAGCTCAAACCTTGCTGTTACCCTAAGTCTCTGCCAACTTTATATGCACATCTTTGTCAGGGTAGCTTCTTATTTGCAGAAAGATTGTCTCCTATTCCCAGTCTCTCTCACTTCTGTCCTTCCTGACTTTTTAAATTCAGTATCCATATGTTACAAAACTGGCTGCTTGCTTGTTCTGCTCCTCTGCTCGCAGGACACCTAATAATAGCACTTACCTGGAACATTTAGTTCTCCAAGAACGGCACAAACCCTGATCACCACAGCGGGCTTGTGAAGGAGTTGGGTATTTGGCACTGATTTATCAGAAGGACTAGGAAGGATGACAGCTCCCCCTTCTGCTCTGTCCCCCAGTTCCTGTCTTACATTCCTTCGTGGGGAGTTCTACTTGTCCCCAGTTCCTTCACACCATGCTCTTGGGACTGTAGGTGTCACTCAGGAGCAGGGACTTTTCTGCTCAAAGTCCGATGCTGTGGTCCTGTGTCCTAACCCTACCTAGACCCATGGCACACCCAGGAGTTGTTTATGTCATATGATTACAGTATATATTTTTCAATATCATCAACTTTAGCCCCACAGCACAGCTGTGATGCTCAAAATGTAATTAAGAGTAGTTTTATGGAAAAGTAAAAGGAAAGCTAGTGACTAGTAATTAGATACGGCCATGCAGTGGCAGAGGCAGAGGTAAAGCTGTCCTAAGGACCTTCAGGGGATTTCCAAGTGATGCATATCCTTCTGGGACATGATGCAGATATATCGAACAAAGTGGCAGATGCTAATCCCACCTGGGACGAGGACTCACACAGGACATCACAGTGAGGCACATCTTACACAGAATATTGCACACAGATTCCTCCCCCGTCACTCCCTAGATCATCTTGCCTCACATCTCAGCCTTAGCAAGTGGGATTCATACAATTTGGAAACAGATTCAGCAGTGAAAAATAAATAAAACTGTACTGTGTGTCAGCAATGTTATTCCCGGAAGGTAGGTACCAAGCACCACATAATACTGCTGGCATTAATAATTCCTGTATTCTCCTCTATTCCATCAGTGCCATGAATCTTGCAAAGTCTAACATGAAAAGATCTGAATGTGATGGACTGTGCTGAGTTTGCCCAGAATTCTCAATATTCAGCTGAAAATAGACTAGAGCCCTGATGCCAGATCTCCAGTGCTGATGACTTTGCTTCCATCTCAAGCACAAAAAAAAGCCCCCAGATTTCTCTTTTGCTGCTGAAAGTCATATAACCCTCTAATCAGCAGAGTATTGGCCTATTGTTTGCAAATCAGAATAGATGTCAAGAGATGAAATATAAAAACAACATTCATTGCTCATCCACTAGTGGTATGTAGTCACCATAAATATATCATTGTATCTGAGAGCAGAAGTGCCAGGTTAGTTTTATTTGCAGGTCTTGTCACCTAATTTCTTTTAAAACTGGCTAATATCTCCCAGCCATTTCATCTGCTACCAGACTGAGAGCCTCTGGGTAGATCTGACTCTTCTCTCCCCCATCACACATACAACACATTTATTTTTCTGCAATTGGACACATTTTGAATCTTCCCGCCCAAAGTCTATTTAGAGACCTCCCCAGCCACTCCTCATTTGAGAGTATCTCAAAGTAGCCATCCCAGGGTCCACAACACTGGTCTTTTATATCCCCAGACTGTCTGCATATAACCTGCTATCCAAAATCCTTCTGAACCAAATGCATTTCCTAGAGTGTCACTTGTCAAGTTGTTTTATCCTCTGTTTAAAAATCTTCCTGCTATTGTCCAAGCACAAAATCTTTCTAAATATAAAAATAATCACATCCCTGTTCCCAACTTTCCTCAAGTTCCTACAGATTGCTCAAAGTACCTCTTGCCCCTTTCATTTCCTTTCCTTGTACCTCTCTTGAGATGGTATGTGGTGCAGGGAAAGACTTTCACACACACACGCTTCAATTGGCATCAGTGAGATCATGCCTGAGATTTCATGTCCTTCCTTGCTACTTGCCACACGTGAAAGATGACTAAATGAAAGAAATGGCAATGTAGAATGCTTCTCTGGGTTTCCTTCTTTGCTCTGTCTTTACCTCTTCCTAGAGTATCTGAAAAGAACCATGACTACCTCCAGATCTCAGTCTGCATCCAGCATATTTGTTCCGAGTAACAAAGAATGGGGAAGGCCCCAAGTCTGGGCTACCAGGTGCACTTTCAGATGGTGTCTTTGGATCCATGTCTTCAGAGTATTCCATAAGTGCCAGTCTTTGTCCTAACCTTGGAGGTGCAACAATGTCCTGCTGGTGTCAGAGAACTGACAAAGCAGGGACAGGCAGAGTAACAGGGCAACCCACAGTAACTGATTGTTAACAGTATGTCCCCTCCTGTGACCAAGGGTAACCGCACGGGACTCCCTCCAGACACACAGCCCTAAGGGAGCCAGGCAAGAGAGGAGGCGGCAATGCCAGTCCTCCAGACATCTACCCCAACTCTCCTTCCCTCTGCTATCCCTTCCCTGCAAGGGCTCCCTCTCTGCCATAGGACTCTGGCTCCACTTCAATTCCCACCCCTTCTGATACTATGAAACCATGATGCTGGCAGGCTCAGGTTTATTGCCAACATTCTCACAAGCGCTGCTGGTGCATTAACAAGGGCAGCAGATTTCATAGATCTCCAAGCCATTGTTCCAGGCTCCCAGGAGCAGCAGGAAGCCTGCACAGCATCAGTTATGTTCTGCTCACATTTGGGGGTTAATTTGTAATCAAAAAGGCTGTAAATTCTTTTTTCTTTTTTTCTTTTACTGGCAGTTCAGGTTCTGCAGAAGCAGAGGATTTGCACAGGACAGAAAGGTATGCCATTTGCTTACATCAGCCACCATGTCTAGTGCTGCTGAGGGCTTCACCTGAGTGTAGCCAAGACAATCTGTAGCTTTCATGCCTGTTTACATCTCAAAACTAACAGAACAGAAAAGGAGAAGATTATATGTTCCCCTAGTGGCTTGTTTTAATTCCACAAACCATGTTGATAGCCTCACCTACAGCAGACAGCAGACACATAGCAGGAGTACAATCTTTTTCCTTGATGAAGGTGCATTTATAGACACATAAACCATCTTAACCAGTGAGCCAACAGGGCAGGTGTTTAGAACCTCTGTCCTGGAGAGATGGAGATTGTAAGGAACAAGTCTCCCTTGGCTTTGTTTACTCTGGGGCCCTTTGTCCCAACTCCTGGCATGTTGGACAGCATTTCTCAGAAGCCCTACCCTCATTCCTCAGTCTCCAGCTGAAACAGCTGCTGAGCTTCCTCTGTTCCCACAGCCATTTTTGGAGTGGGAGCAGGAAAAATTGAGATACATCTGACATACAGAAAAGTCTGTATTCCATAGAGACAGACACAGAAACAAGGTTGCATGAACCCTACCAAGCCTATGGGAGTAGAACAAGGATGAAGACTGGCTTTAAGACACTATGAGCAAAAGACAATGCCAGCTGGAGAGCCCTGCTGGATTCTCACTGCTGTGGGGCAGCCATGGCTCCTTCCAGGGTGGCTGCAGGTTCCTGCACATCCAGCATTACAATCACTAGCACAAGACAGCAGCAACTGAGACCAGCAAATGATATCCAATTCCATGCCAGAGATCCCAACTGGATTTTAAAATAGGCTTTGCCTAAGGGTGAAGAAAGAAGCAAGGTGACATTTTTAATATGGGGATTAGCTCATCCTTGCAAGACTAAATCTCAGAAAAACAGCTTCTGGAAGGACCTAAGCAGGAGTTGGGATAGAAAGTGTCTGGAGACATGGCATGGGCTGATTTCTGTCAAACTGGACTTAACGGTGACTGTAACCACCTAGTTCTGTTGCAAAAAACCAATCAAAGCAATTCAGACATGAGGTAATTAGCACAAGAGAAAGATCCATGCTAGTGGAGAAGGCAGCAATAAGACCTCAATCTGTCCATGCCAACCTGGTATCCTACACCCACAAAAGACAAAATCTACTGAAACAGACACAGGAACATGCTACAGAAAACAGGCAACCTCGTGTAGGAAAAGGAGGAGGAGCTTGCCTTATTAAATCTGACAAAACAAAGGATATGATTGCTGTCTATAAACATACTGGGGGTAGACACCAGGGAAGCAAAACAGCTGTTATGCTGAAGGACAGCACTTGCACAAGAACAAAAGGGTATGAAAAGGTCATGAATACATCTGTGAATACGATTATGGGACATGGTGCCTACAATACTTAAGAATTTGCCTGGGTGACCAGGACACCCCATTGACTTTAAGCTGTGCAACAAATCCCTTGGCTGCTGGTCCTGATTAGTTTTTCTGATACTAGCTTAATGCTTCTTGCCAGCTAGTCATTTTTAACTCCTCAGGATGTAACATCCTGGTGTATTTGTCATAGGAAAGACATCTCTGGAGCAAGAGTACCTAACCCATGCCCCTGCTCACATCCCAAGTCATCAGGGAGATAGCAAAAGGTATTCCTGATGTTGGTGAAAGACAGGGAGAGAAAAAGAAGGGACTGAATCACACCTCACAGTAAAGGCTACATGAGCATTAAAAACTGAGACAGTTGTTACATGTCCCTGCCCCTTACCTGCAGGGGCAGATGTACAGGTTAATAAGACCCCTAAAGACAAAACCCAGCAACTCTCAGGTGAGAACAAATGAGGAAAGTTTTTGCACTTGGTACAGCTGTGACCAAAGCTTCTTGGTTTTAATATTGTGCTAGGCAAGCTGGGAACTGTTTCTGGCCCTGCTGGGTTAGGAGGCATTTTCCTATATGCTGCATCCTGGACACCAGGGCAGTGGAGGCAGAGAGGAGTCTTGGCTGCTTCATTGGAGATGATTCTGTGATTCCTCCCCTCTCTGATTTTTATGCTCGGGGCTCTGGGGAGGCAATGTGCTGCCTATTGCCGTTCTGGACTCATTTTCTGGGCAGTGAATCCTCCATTAGTGACACATCATTTTTAGTTATTTCTGAAAAGAATGTGCTTTTTTATGAGTTTCTTTGGGCTCCAGAAACTATAAACGTCTTCATTTTTAAGTGTCAGCCTTGACACTTACAGCTGATTTAGACCTCAGTGATAAATCTATCTGCTCTGCTATGTTTAATTTTTGGTAGTTATAATTGAATTAAAATTGTATACTCTGTGGGCAGGCTGTGATAGGTAATTAAGTTTATTGATTATGCCACAGCTCAGTTTGTCAGATGTACAGCGCACCCTGCACTATAATTGCTCTTATATATACTGGACAGAGCTCATCTCAGATGGTACACACTGGCATATGGCCATTCCTTCAGCAACAGCTTTCACCAGTTCAGGACTTTGTGTTACTGCTGAAGCTGTGTAAGAGATTCACAGGCAAAACAGATGAAACTCTTCTTGCTTGAAAGTGTTGTAAAATTATACATTATTCTAGCTCAGCAGCACAGTGGATTGAATGCTCCATAAAGCTCCTCTCTAAACCTGGGAAGATTTATAGGTTCACATGGAGGCTGTACTGAATTTTCACTTTCCAGTCTGGAGCAGAAATTGCCTTTGACTGAGGACTACACTGAACAGTGAGGCCTAAACTCAGTGCAGAATCATCTGGGTTGAAAATCAGGAAGAATTAACTATTTGCAAAGTATTTCTTCTCAGGCAGTGCAATAACTGATTTTACCTGAACCAGACAAAATTCTCCACAGAGTAAGAAAAATGCTGTTTGATGCCACTGTTAAAATGAAACAGGGAAGACTGGGAATAGTGGGAAGGGGAGTAGAAGACCTAAGGGAGACCCAGTGGACTCTGAGTCATGATGCCTGAGACAAAAAAAGGTCAGGGAGGCTATGGAAAAGGGAAAGGCAAATGTTTGCAGTGTGTTTCAGGGGGACCATTGTAGTGAAGAGGTGCTGAAAGGAATTTGAGCTTTCAGGGAGCTGGTTATGCACAAAGGCACTACTTTCCCTGTCTCACACACCTTTTGATGGCATCAACACCATCTCCTCCTAGGGACTAGCAGACCAGGCCTCCTAGGGGAGGAAGAATTAAAGGCCAGGCTGGGACAGGGGCTGCAGGGAAACAAGTCTAGTGAGGCTCCCTGCTCGTGCTCCCAAGGGATATGGGCTGGTGGTGGGTGTTGCTGCATGGGTTGCTGCCTCCTCCACTCAACCTGCCCAGCTCTGCTTGCAGGAGCAGGGGAAGCCTGTGGAACAGGCAGCAAGTCAAGAGCTCAGTTTAGGCAACCCCTTTGCATATTTCCAAGCAGATACAGATTAGGTTGCCATAATTCCTATGCTGTGCTCTCCCTCTGGCACCAAGCCAGCTCTGGTCTGACCACTCAGGGAACAGCCACAGGGTGAGACCACCACAGTCTTGTAGCCCACCAGCCGTGCAACCTTAGCCAGACTGGCCAACACACTGAGATCTCTTCTCTTTTTTCTTTTTTTTTTTTTAAGAACATTGCATTTTTAGAGCTAAGAATTAATTCATTGTTGTGGATGTGCAGAAAAGCCTGTGCATCTGGAAAAGTCTGATGAGTCTGTGTAGCTCCATTGACTTTGAGAGCATTGTGTTCCTCCATAACAGGTCAGGCCAGATACTTATTTGCCATGCTTCTGCTTGAAAAGAGTGTAATTTTTATTTTACTAGAGCATATGGTGGTATTGAAGTCTGTAACACAGTAAGCATGGGAAGGCCTTAATCCCACAAATCACAGAAGTCACAAATGAATCTTGTGGGACTTTTGCTGAAGTCACTGGGACCACTTACATTTTTAAAACCAGGCTTTGCTGGAGGAGGTCTTTTGAGCTGTGCCTTTGAGGGACTGAAAAGCTTATGAAAATCAGATACTGGGCATCTGAATTTGTTTGGGAATACTGATTTCCTTCCCATTAAATACACCTAAACTTCAGGAAGTAGAGAACAACACAAATTAACTTGTACTGCATGAGATATATATTGCCTCCAAGACTTTTCCTTGAGGCTGAGTCCCAGCCTAGCCAGAAGGCTGAAAAATACCATGAGAAATGGTTCTGAAAATGTTCTTTCTGAAATACAATAATAGAGAAGTAGTAAACCTATTTTCAATCATACTAAAAAAATTTTTTTCTCTTTGTCTCTTTCTCTCTTTCTAAATCCTTGAGCCTATTTATTGCTTTCTCCTTATGACTGAGGCTGCTTCTGCTGATCTCTGACTGCTGCTAAGTACTCCAGTTTTAAAATGTGAACAAAGAGAATATGCCATTAGGGAAGGAGGTGTTGCTGGAAGGAAAGTCAAGGTTGAGGCTATCTCCTCTGAATATGTGACAAGATGCTAAAAATGTATCTTTATTATCACATAAAATAAAACGCTTTTAAATCTCTGCTAAACTGCAAAGTTATTTTGATGGACGATGTTCAAAATACATTGGAAAAATGAATGGCAATTCACAATTTCGTGCTACCCCACGTATTTCTTGTCAGAGTTGTTAAGTATATCACCTTTTAAAACAGAAACTGCATCCTAACCTCCTGCCTCCTTGTATTCAACTGTTGCCACTATGCAATAAACTGAGTCAGGCAGTGCTTTACATGCTCCAAAGGCCTGAAGTGTCCCTAGCTGATCCATTGCACTTTCAGATTAACAGGGCTGACAAGATATTTCCTGCCAGCTGTGCCCTTAATGGGACCTAAGTGACACTCCTTGTAGTCCTCTATTCCTGAGCAGCTGATACAAGAAACATGGGATGTTTGATTGCACATTTTTGGCTGCTTTCCCCCTATAGCAAGCTCATGACAATTTACACATCTCAGAGGGAGGAATGAGAAATCCTTCCCCACTCCTTATAGGAAAGTCCATTGGTAGTGACAGTAGAGGTGGTACCTTCCTACCATGGTCCCACTGGGTTGTTTGTCCCATGTTTTTTCCTCCAGAGGAGAAACTCGCTCCTCACCTCCCATGTAGAGCAGCAATGACTGGCCATCTTGTCCCTAGGAGCAATTTTCCCAAGCATGTCGAAGTGCCACAGCCAGAAAGCTGAGGAGATGCAGGTTTTCATGGAAGACCACTGCTAAAGTAGTAGTACCTGTTGTCTTGCTTATGTCTAGGACACTGGAGGTACCAACACCCTTTTCTATACCTAGAGAAGATGGTGAACAACTCCTTCACTTCAGCTCCAATTCCAGGACCTCCTCATCATTGTCCCTCCCTCCCTACCACCTCTGCTAACACCACTCTGCTGAGATGTTGGGTACCTACCACTTCCCCTCAATGACATCTGGAGATGTCTCAGGCTGCAAAGGGCACAAGTTCAGGCAGCCATCCTTTGCCCCATGAGTCTCCCTCGCCCTCAGGTTTACCAGAGGACTGCACTGATCAGTCTCAGGGCTAGGAAGCTGGAGATGCCTACGTGTGTGCAGACATGGGTGTTGGGTTGGAAAAAGAACATCGATGCTTTATGGTCTTTTGACAGGGGCTAAAAGGAGATGCCCAGGAAGTACTATCAGGAGTGGTCTCCCCATTTTTGCACTTAATATCCTCAGTAGATGTTTTTATTCTGTGAATTTCTCCAGCCATGCTTTATCTCAGTTCCCAAGCCAGGGGAACATGCCCTAACTTTAGAACAATGACTGATACAGCTGCCAAAAAATCAGCATTTGCTGTAAAACAATCTTTTGAAGTTCCTCTGCCATTTGCAATTTAAGCTCAGGTCTCAGAAGGGTGGCAGGTACAACCTGGTGGAGCTACACTGGGTCAGGGAAGCCTGAGCAGGCACAGAGAATGGAAACAGTCACGCTGAGCTCTGCAACAGGCTGCATGGATAATCCCTCTTCACCGGCAGGCCACGGGGACCTTTTGCTATCTTCCAAATTAGGACTTATCTCAGTCTTGTCAAACACATGTGCTTACATTGCACACATCCACAGAAGAACTGTTGGCCTGATTTATTGAAGAAAATTGAATTTTCCTTTTACAGAGTGATTTATAGTGCTAAAGTCTACCTTTATACATAGTAAGAAGTGTACATTTTTAAAAAAATTAAGTCCCATATCTAAGAAGCTTCACACAATCATTTAGGCTGGAAAAGTCCTCTAAAATCATGGAGTCTAACCACTAACCCAGTACTGCCAAGTCCACCATGTCCCTGAGTGCCACAACTTCACATCTTTGAAATGTGTCTGAGGATGGGGGCTCCACAACTTCCCCGGGCAGCCTGTTACAATGCTTGAAAACCCTTTCAATGAAGATTTTTTTTCCCCATAATATCCAACTTAACATCCACTATTGCATCTTGAGGCCATTTCCTCTTGCTCTACCGCTTATTATCTGGGAGAAGAAACCAACATCCACCTGGCTACACCCTCCTTTCGGGTAGTTGTAGAGAGTGATAAGATCCCCCCTGAGCCTTCTTTTCTCCAGACTAAACAAACCCAGCTCCACCAGCAGCTCCACACAGGACCCTTCACCAGCTCTGTTGCCNCATAATATCCAACTTAACATCCACTATTGCATCTTGAGGCCATTTCCTCTTGCTCTACCGCTTATTATCTGGGAGAAGAAACCAACATCCACCTGGCTACACCCTCCTTTCGGGTAGTTGTAGAGAGTGATAAGATCCCCCCTGAGCCTTCTTTTCTCCAGACTAAACAAACCCAGCTCCACCAGCAGCTCCACACAGGACCCTTCACCAGCTCTGTTGCCCTTCTCTGGACATGCTCCAGCACCTCAATGTCCTTCCTGAACTGAGGAGCCCAAAACTGAACATGATATTCAAGGTATGTCCTCACCTTTGAGTCAAGTACAGGGGAACAATCACAACATGTTATGGCCCCTCATCAGATGGGACCTCTCCAGTTAGTCACTACTGGCAGCAAATGATGGAAAGTGGCTTGGTGAGCTATTCCACCAGCTTTCTCAGTACCCTTAGGCAGATCCCATCCAGCCCCATGGTGTGTATCTAAGCGGTGTATCAGGTCTCTGACCAATTTCCCTTGTATTATGGGTGCTTCATTCTGCACCCCATCCATCTCCCAGCTCAGGGGCTGGGTACCCAGAGAACAATTCATTATTAAAGACTTGGGCAAAGAAGGCATTAAGTACCTCAGCCTTTTCCTCATCTTTTGCCACAATCACCCCACCACGTCCAATAAAGCATGGAGATTCTGCCTAGCCCTCCTCTTGTAGCTATACAAAATTTTTTATTGTCTTTTATGGCAGTAGACAGAATGAGTTCTAGTTGGGCTTTGGCCCTGCTTATTTGCTCCTTACATAACCTCATGACATCCTTTTAGTCCTCCTGAGTTGCTGTTCCTTCTTCCAAAGGCCATAAACTCTTCTTTTTCTCCTTAGTTCCAGCAAAAGCCATCTGTTCAGCCAGGCCAGTCTTCTTCCGCACTAACTCATCTTCTGGCACATGGGGACAGCCTGCCCCTGTGCCTGTAGGATTTCCTGCTTGAAAAATGTCCTGGATTCCTTTGACCTTCAGGACTGCCTCCCAAAGAACTCTCTAAACCAGACTCTGAAACAGTCTTTCCCTGAGGTCAACAGAGCTCTACTGAAGTGCCATTGAAGGTCTCTCCCACTGCACATGCTTTTCATTGGAGGGAATAGGATATTTAGGTCCATTTTGTTGTGCTTTTTTGGAAATACTGGGATTTGAGGGGCTTTGGTACTTCCTCCCACTGTAGGATTGAGTTCTTTGCCACTGTTTTCTGCGTATAGGGAAGGCAACTGTGGTGGCCTAGCTTGAGACTCCTCTGAGGGGCCTCGGTGGGCTACCAGAGGATTCTCTCCTGTAGTGAGCACCAGGAAATATGCAGTTTCTATTTCCCTGACAAGTGTTGATGTTAAGAAGCGACCGCTAAGCTGACACAGCTGAGCTTATGGGCTGAATCTGCCTGTAATGATAAAAGGATGGAAAAGTGATCTTAGCCAAGAAGGGCTGAATTTCTCATCAGTCTGGTGTAGCAGTGAGAGAGAGGATATTCCTGGAGTGTACTTTGCTTGTGCTTAGGGTGAGGAGACTTTTAAAGTGAATAAACAGAGATGTGCCAGACAGTGAGAGCTGAGGTAGAGATTGGAAGCAGTCCACTAGCAGGGAGCAGGATGATGGGATCTTTTTCCTTGTGGTATATAGATAGGTTGTTAGATCTCTATCTGCTTTTTCTCAATGATATGACTCTCCTGACTTTTTCCTTCTTATCAGGTTGGATGTCAGATTAAACTGTGATGGAAAGCAAAACAAAATCAACCTTTATCTGCATTGCTTTGACTTGCTCCCCTATTATATGACCCAGAAACCATATCTTTCATTTCTTTATTTCTGTTGCACTAATTGGTCTTTGAGGTGCTGTCATATTTGAGATTCCTGGGATCCATGTGATGGTAGAGGAAAGAGCTGACTGCAAAAAAAGCCACCACTCTTCCAGGTTGCACACAACATTGTGAAAACACATTTCAGGCATAAAAAGAAAAAGCAACCATTGCAGTTTGAGATCAGACAGGCAAAGGAAAATTGAAGCCTGATGCAGAACCTGAGCAGAGGTGACATCTCGGTGAAGCCACCACAGGAATTATCTGTGCAGGTGCCATTGAAAGATATATTATCTGTTCAATGAGAAAAGTTCTGCTATGGAAATGTAGTCTTCAACCTGCTGATAAAGCTATGGCTGAGTGCTTGGGGCAGTCATATTTTTCCCTTGCAATGTCAAAGATAGATTTAAAAATTCTTGAAAGTCATCTGACGGCAAATGGCCTCTGAGATTCGGGCAGGACGCTCTGGAGGTTGGGAAAATGACTTTGCTTTCTACTGTTCTTCAATCTGCTAGGTATATCACCAGCAAATCAATTGTATTTAAAAATGGGCCCCTTAGTACAGAAACTGGAGTTTTCAATTATTTTATAATAGGCCATGTTTTCAGAACACAGTTGCGAGAAATATTTTTCTAGAAGGAGCACAGGCTCAGTTCCCCAATTCCTTCTGCAGGTTTCTATGCAATTTATTTAAATCAATTTCTTTGAGAAAAATAACATCTGCTACCATTTCATGCAATTCCATCTATTACTCTCTCTCTCTCTCTTAAAGGGAGACTTTATGCCCTTTGTATTTACAGATAACAGTGTTAGTATGGAAACTAAATTAAGCTTGCATATAAAGCATACATACATTTCATAAAGATAAATAGGTCGGTAAATGTATTTTAAAGGTTCATTGAGTTGACAATCCCATTCAGCACATTTGCAAAGAAGATTCAAGTTCTTTTATGCAACTTCCTATTTTCTAATAACACTTTAATAAAGGATTGGTGGAGAAATACATAAACAGAGCACTGAGAGCCGATGGCTTTTTTAAATTTTTCATAAAGTACAGTGAGCTTCATGCTGAACTACAGAAAATCTAAGCCTTAAACTAAAACAAACACCACAGCTCGTTAACATAACAAACATAACAGCTTTAATATCTTGTTATTGGACTGCCAAAGCAAGTTGGAGTCAAACCTCTAGCTATATCAGCTCCTGCAAATAAAAGGAAAATATTCTTCCTACACATCAAGTAGCTGGCTTTGCAAAAAATGCAAATAAAAGCATCCACTGGAGGTAAATAATAACTCCCAGGGCAAAGTGCTTTGCAAGATGTTGGAAAACAACTAGTGGCCATGTAGCCTTGCTCCTGACAAGAAGCAGTGATGCTTCTCTACCCTGACTTGCCACTTGAAAGCTGGGTATGCCCCCATTGCTGTGCCCCTGTGAGCCGGAAAGCATGACATGGGGCCCCCATGCAGTCCCCAGGATCCAGTCATTAGCCCCCGTTAACACTTACCCTATGCCCTCTCACTGTTGACTGGCCAGTCCTTGGATGCCAATGCCATGGGCTACCCTTCAGAGTTTCTTCACCACCATGTAATTCTCCATCCCATTCTTCCAGTAAGCCATGTTGGTCTCTCTCAATGTACTGTCAGGGATGTCCTCCAGATAGGATGGTCTTCTCCTGAGACCTGATGAATCGCTGATGTCTGCTAAAAACCTTTGCATCAACCTATACACGTCTCTTAACCTCTGCAGGCAAGCCTGTACTAGGTTGCTTTTAAAGTATTTTCTACCCAGCGTCTCCTGAAGGATAAAAACAAAACAGAAAAAAAAATTATCATTTGCATTTGCAAGCCATCATTTTCCAAAAGTGAAAAGACATCCTTGGGACACCTTCCTCCTTTCCTTCCTCCAGGCAGGAGGAAAACAAGGAGGAAACAAGTAATTGCGTATTCATGAGCCAGCATCAGTTTTCAAGGGAATGCAAGGCTCTGAAAAAAAGTACACAGAGAATAGTGGTGATTAGGAAAATACTAGCTCCAATAATTCAGATCCTGGAATGAACACTTGCATAAAAGTTAAGTCTCCGTTTTAACAATCGACCGGTGAATTGCATCTCATTTTCTCTCACAAATTCTCTCTCATCCTGCTTGTATCTGGCTTACAGACAAATCCAATCAGCTGAACTATATCTTGAAAATAAGACCCTCTCAGCCTTCATCTACTGAGGAAGAAGGCATGTTTTCCTCATGCAGTAGTGACTCCTGAGACCCTACAACAGAGCAGGACTAAAAGTGCTGTCTGCAGTTTGCCCGTTAAAGAGTCCCACGACTGAATCTAACCGTGGTGTCTCATTAAAATTGACAGTTTTCCCTGAGTAACCCAGGACTGCATTTGGCCTTCTGTTTGCAGGCCAAGCACAGCTTTGTACTTTAAAAGCTACAACCATGCTGCCAGCCCTCACAGGACAGAGGGGACGGAAAGCAATTACACTTTGCAGAAAAGGCTGTGGGGGACGGAAAGTAATTACACTTTGCAGAAAAGGCTGTTGAACATCAGGGCTCCTTAGAGCTGCTATGAACCAATGGACTGTGCATAGCACCTGGGAGTGCAGTGCTACTGTAAGACTCTGGGAAATGCAAGATTTTGGTGTCGCTTCAACATCTGGGTTGCAGGTGAAGACTCCTCTCGCTGCCATTGCACTGAATATATCATGGCACGCTTTGTGCAAACTTTGCATGCAGCACTGTTGTTGCAGCTGCTGCTGCTGTGGCTGCCCAGAGAAGATGGAGCTGATACTGCTTCCAGCCCCACTCTCTGCCTCACAGAATTCCCCCCATGCATCCTGGAGCCACAGGCCTGCACCTGCCTCAGAAGGGAGAGAAGAGTTCTAGCACGGGAGCTAGGCAGCCAGAACTGTGGGGGACAATAAAAAGTGTTTTCAGATTAATTAATGGCAATAGCATGTATAGAAATATCATTGACCCACTACAGAATGAGGATGGTCACCCCACAAATAGGGACAGAGACAAGGCAGATGTGTTTAATGCTTTCTTTGCCTCTGTCTTCAACATGGATGATGGACCAAGGGGCTCTCAGTGCCCTGAGCTGGAGGACCATGACTGTGAGAATGACAAAATTGCAGTCAACGCTGAAATTGTGCAGGATGTGTTGCTCCAGCTGGATCTCTACACATCTATGGGGCCTGATGGGATTCATCCCAGGATCCTCAAAGAGCTGGCTCATGTCATTATAAAACCTCTCTTGATGATTTTTGAGCAGTTTTGGGAATCCAGAGAGGTCCCAGCTGACTGAAAGATGGCAAATGTTGTCCCAGTTTTTAAGGAGGACCCAGGAAACTACAGGTTTCTCATTCTCACATCAGTGCCTGGTAAAATCATGGAAAAGATTATTCTGGGAGGTACTGANCTACAGGTTTCTCATTCTCACCTCAGTGCCTGGTAAAATCATGGAAAAGATTATTCTGGGAGGTACTGAAAAACACCTGGAGGACAACACAGTCATCAGTCACAGTCAGCTCAGCTTCATGGGGGGTAAGTCCCTCTTGTCAAATCTGATTTCATTTTAAGACAAAGTAACCCACATAGCTGACCTAGGAAAGGCAATAGAAGTAATCTTTCCAGACTTCAGAAAAGCTTTTGATACTGTCCCACACAGTGTCCTTCTGGAGAAAATGTCCAGCATACCACTGAATAACCATGTTATGCAATGGGCGAGCAACTGGCTCACAGTTTGAGCACAGAGTTATAGTGAATGAGGGGACATCGGGCTGGTGACTGGTCACTGATGGGGTTCCACAGGGCTCCATCCCCAGCCCAATTCTCTTCAACATCTTCATTAACAACCTGGATGCAGGACTCAAAGGAATACTAAGTTTGCCAATTACACTAAATTGGGAGGAGCTGTCAACTGCTCTGAGAGCAGAAAGGCCTTAAAGAGAGACCTTGACAAATCAGAGGACTGGGCAATCACCAACCATAGGATGTTTAACAAGGACAAGTGCAGGATCCTGCACCTGGGATGGGACAACCTTGATTGTGTGTAAAGATTAGGGAACAAGAGGCAGGCGAGCAGCAGTTTTGGGCACCACAATATAAAGAAAAAAACCATTAAGCTGTTAGAAAGTGTCTAAAGGAGGGCCACAAGGATGGTGAAGGTTCTGGAAGGGAAGACTTAAGAGGAGCAGCTGAGGACACTTGGTTTGTTCAGTCTGGAGGACACTGAGGTGAGACCTCATTGCAGTCTACAACTTCCTCGTGAGGGAAGCAAAGGGACGGGCACTGATCACTGCACTGTTGTGACCAGTGAGAGGACTTGAGGAAATGGCATGAAGCTGAGTCAGGGGAGGTTTAGGTTAGATACTAGGAAAAGGTTTTTTACCCAGAGAGTGGTTGAGCACTGAACAGGCTGCCCAGGGCAGTGGTCACAGCCCCAAGCCTGACAGAGTTTGAGAAGCATTTGGACAATGCTCTCAGGCATGTGGTGTGACTCTTGGGATGTCCTGTGCAGGCCCAGGAGTTGGACTCAATAAACTTGATGAGTCCCTCCCAATTCAGCATACTCTATGATTCTATCATTCTATGCTTGGAGGCTTTTTCTGCTCCTCATATCTCTCATGTGGTACCTTTGGAGTAGAAAATGTCAGAGCAGCTCTTTCTCTGTTCGCATAGATATTCTGTCCCTGTTGCCACCCTGGAGGATAGATAACAGTTCTTCCAAGCAAGGATGTAATCCTTAGTCATTACTTTGGTAATCTTTGCCCAGAACACATTTGTCTTGGGGCAGAAGCATGTGAGATGTTCTAGGCACCCTTCCCAGTTATACTTTCTACAGCAATATGCATAGATTTTAATGTGTTCCTGCCAGTTTATAACGCCTGAAAATGAACTGTTTGTGGATGTTCTTAAATCCTGCCTGTGCATTGTTGTTTATGTTTGTTTATCCATTTAGAGCCTAAACTACCTTTATGGCATATATTAGGCCACGGGGATATTTTAAGAACCAGACAATAAAGGCTATGGCATAGGTAGTAAAATGGTTTACTTCTTTCTCATTCTGTCTCCAGGCAGTGCCAGCTCTGGTGTGTCCACCAAATGGAAGGGAAGGGTGGGGCACTTGGAGACTGTTTGGCCTTTTACAAGTCACTAGAAGAGGCTGCAAGAGGCAGGAATTGGGCCTTATGGTGCTTTTATTTATGTATCTTGAAGACCTAAAATCTTTATTTTGTTTTTATTACTTGCTGTTCATTTTTAATATAGAAATATCAAGAATGCTGAACCTCACTTTCTTTGTTGTGTTGGAGGCTTTTCTTCCAGGGGGCAAGGTCCACATCAGGGGCAAGAGCCCTTTTAACAGCAGAGGCTGCCTGACACAGCTGCATCTTCAGACACTAACAAAACCACAAAATACTCTGACACACACACATGCCTCAAACCCAAAAAATCTGGTCAAAATTACTTCCCACTGAATTTAGCACCTCCTGTTTTGGCACGTGTAATACCAGAAGCCTTGCAGGTCTCCACATGGCTGGGAAGCAGGGGGCTGGAGGCAATACCCTCAGGTATGCAGATGTTGCACCAATTCTTTTCTGGAGCAGCACTTCGTGTGTGTGGTCCTCACCTAGCCTGATGGAAGTCCCAGCAGGACAAAACTGGTGCCCATGAAGATCAGTACCATGTAGCACAGGGTGCAGCTGGGCAGCAGTCCTGTTCATGATTCACATCAGCACAAGTGGACCTTACACCTTTAGGGTTTGGACTCAGTCTCTCAGTAGCACTGTAGAAAAATAAAGCATCTGAGGGACTTGCCATATTTCATGTTCCCAGGGAAGCAGCACATTGACCTGTTGGTATTCTGACCCTTCAGTGCATCAGATTTCACTGGGCAGTGGTGAAATGAGGGTATTAAGAAGTACCAAGGACCAAAACTTTCTCTCTGCTGGCAACCATTACATGAAACCAGGAAGAAATATTACTAAAATACGGCAATGTGTCCTTATGTCCCAGGCAACCTCTGATGAAAAACTTAAACTAAAAATTACATCATAAAACAAGTTCTGCTGCACCACTACGCCTCCAGTTTGGTGGAGAACATCGGTGCTGATAATCTGCTATGTTGTTTCCACCCTTTTAATTTTATGGGTCTCTCAAAAACACTGTTGCAGATCAGACCTGCTATTCTGCTCAGACACCAAAACCAACTCTTTCTTACCTCCTCATCTTAAATCCCACAGCAAGGATAACCTGCTCAGCAGCCTCTGACACAAGGAAGTCAACACTTGCAAATGTAGCAGAACAGCTCATTCACAATAAGGACAGCGTTATCAAACACTGTGTGGGCATTTTAATTCCAGAAGAGGAGTCACTACCCCTAGACTTCTTCCAGAATAACTATTTTGGTAAATTTCCAACTGTAGGCAAGCCCTAAGCTTTTCAGTCACGACTGGAATGAATCATTCATTGCTTTAGGAGAATGCAACAATCTTGCATATAAAACATCTGAATCTTTTTGGTTCAAAAAACCTGCACAGTCCAGAGTTGAAATGCAAGGAATTGATGCAAATTATAGGTACAATCTTCTTCACTTGAGCAGTTCTCACTTTTACAAATGTTTTCACTGATGTTAAGGCAATTACTCTTAAGGCTTAAGTGCGTCTGGAGCCTGTGAAATGGAGACCAGCACACTAATTGCATCAGGGAGTGAAGTATCTGTGATGGAGGAGGCAGGCAGGGAGGTGAGTTACCAATAGAGAGAGATAGCAAAACTGCAGTGAGAAAACTGCATGGTAGCCAATCTGCTAAGAAGTGGGTGGCATAGATTTTGTCCTCCCCTTTCCTCCCACCGGGCATCACCTTGCCTCAGCATGATGCATGCTTTGGGACATGTCTGGGATGACACCTGGGCTTCTCTCTGGCCTTAGTCTTCAGACAGGAGCTGGGTTTCAGCATCTGACATCTCACTGTGTTTCCCTCTGTAGTACCCTGTGCAGTGCTAGAGTTCTGTCAGCTCCAGCATCTCCTCCTTGGTGCAGGTGGGTGCCCAGGAGCAGTGTCCTCAGTGCCTGTGCATGCTGTGGCTGAGCACACTCTGCGTTACCCAGCCACTGTGGTGTGGTGCAGGCTGGGTGGGTCACACTGTTGAGGTTTTGGGTGAATTGAGTAAAAATTTCATAGAATTTGCAGAGGGAGAATAGAACCAAACATAGATTACCCTGTCTCCCTTGCCTGGGTGTTTCTCACCATGGCCACTATTTTCCATGCTTCGGTGCAAAGCTTCTGTAAAACCTTTGTGGTGACTGGAAGACCAGGGTTCCAGTGCAAAGTAGGATGCCCAGCTTGGTGGCATGGGCATACCCAAAGAGACTCAGGATCACACCTTAAAATGCAGTTTGTGGTCTACAAGCAAATCTTGGTGGGAACTGGCATGTGTATTAAATATTGCTGAAAGTTTGGGTTAGCAATCCCCTTCTCCTAAGCCCTGTGTTGACACTGAAGCATTCCCTTGCTCCATTTCTTTTTTTTTTTTTTATGGTGAAATCTAGGATACAAGCCTTTTCTCTTTTCTTTTCTTTTCTTTTCTTTTCTTTTCTTTTCTTTTCTTTTCTTTTCTTTTCTTTTCTTTTCTTTTCTTTTCTTTTCTTTTCTTTT
>VXBX01008609.1:2288264-2379121 GCA_013400415.1 Scytalopus superciliaris
GAGAGGGATGAAAGAAATTGGGAGGAGAGACTGCGTAAAAGCAAAAGCAAAATTATGGGCAAAACAGCAGAGAGGATGGGCAAATGGTGTTCAGAAATAAATTACTGAAAAAAATTACAATCCCAGTTTAATGTTATGAGGATGTGGTGTGTCTTTTGACACACCCTTCAATGAAAACAAGCAAAGCATGTTTAGATGTATACCTAAATAAACAAAATATTCCCAATCTTCCTTAATCTCAGACTGTCTTATTAAGAAATCAGATTCACAGATGATTCTTATTAAGAGCTCAGATTCTCTTCAACAAAGAAAATCCTATTAAACTACACATACACCCTAGCAGTAATGTTTGCTTTTAAAGATCTCTCTTTCTCCTACACACTCCCAAAACACTTAAGAGGCTTTTATTAAATTTCAGAGCTAGATAGCTTTCCTTTGCAGACAGCCCAGGAGTAGGAAATGCTGTCTAGATAGAGCAAGAGAAGGCAGGCAGTATTGAATCAGGAAATGAAATGATAAGAGAAAAAATGTAAAGTTTTCCCTCCTGAACCAGCTGACAATATGTTTTGAAACGATACAAGTCCCTGTTTCACATGATCCTGTTACAGGACAGCAGCACGTGAAAGAGCAGAAGACAACACCTCAAAGACAAACAGCGCTGTAGGAAATGAGCTGGCTTTAATCACCCAGCAATTTATGGTGACACAGCCAAGAGGACTGAGCTGTGAGAATGGTCATGCTGCTCCAATGATACGTATTTACCAAGTGGACAGGTTTTGCTGCTCTTATACTGAGGCTGTGAGGACTAATAGATGTTCATCAGATTTATTCTTTTCTGGTTGACAAATAAATAAAGATTCTGCTTTGTTGCCTTGGGGCAAATCCTCGGTAACTTCATCACCATTTTTAATTCCTGGGTGGGTTCAATTAATTTGTTACATTATTTTCCTCACTAATGGCTTATTAAGGCAGGCTACAACAGCAAATGGCAGCATGTGGATTTCTTGCAGGCAGGCAGCGAGGTTGAAGCAGCAGCCACTGTGCTGCCCAAGCTGTGCTCCAGCCACACCTCGAGGCTTTGCGTAGCAGACTCCTTTCCTTACTGATTCAGATGGAGCGGGGCTGGAAAACAAGTCCCAGAGGAACCTGCTCCAATGTATCTCGTGGGGTATGAGGCATTGCAGCGAGGCAGATGATGTAATATCGATTGTTTCTTAGTGAGAGAGGAGGGGAATGTCAGCCAAAGAAATCACGCCTGTGAATAGCAGATGAGGAGAAAATAATGAGAGAATTGGTGGAGTAAATGAAGACATAAAAGCATGTAATACAAAGAAAGAAGCATTTGCTCTGACCCCCATGACCTGCTGTGGTATTAGTGTACAGTTTTAGTAGTGTAATGATCATTAAGGCTTTGATCCCCATTACTTGGAGCACGAAGATTTTTCTTCCTTGTATGAGACTGTGCGTTTCAGTCTGGTATTAATAAAAATTGGTTTCACATATCATTACACTTCCCTGGCTTAATCATCTTTGAGCGTATTGTGTGTTCAAATGTTGCCATTTCGGGCAGAGCAGTGAGCCAGTCATCTTAACAGGTTGTTTTTTCCAGCATCTCAGTGCAATCCCTTCCAGCATACACGAGTGCCGTCACCACGGCTCTTTTCAGCAAATGAGGATTGAGGCTCAGGACTCCAACACAGTCATGTGACGGTTTGCATTGATGAGATTTATTTCTTCCCTTCAGATAAGTAATATTTTTTTTAAAGTAGCGGTCATGGATGTGACAGTGTAACATGTAATATGTCAAGAAAGGCTAGTGAGGAATTTTCTGGCAAAATAAACTTTTGCCTAAAAGCTGAGAGGGAGAGAGAGAAAACTGAAATTGGGCAGCAGAAGCAGGTTGGCGACAGCAGGGTTGGTTGCCCATCAGCTCGAGGTGATGCTACTGTGAGGACAGTCTCCCTCAGCCCCAGCTGGCTGAGCTCTGCCATGGGAAGCCCAAAGCCACAGGATCTCTGGCGCAGGCAGAAGCTCACTGGGATTTGAATCTGCTCCGCTCATGGCTGGGGGGATCCTCAGGAGACAGAGGCAGTTGTTCCTCTGTTCTGCATTGAGGGAAAAATAAAAAGAATAGAAATGGTTTGATTTTTCCAAGCAATTTTTTCCCCTTTTGTTCCCTCCCCACATATTTTCCTTTTCAGGGGGAAAATGACTCATTTTTTTCTATTTAACCAAACTTTTGCAAATGTCAGGATTTCTTGTGGAATAGAAGTCCTGCGTTTCAACCAGCTCACAGCAGAGACATTTCAAACCAAGGCATTTGCAGTGTGTTTAGTTTCCTTAGTTACATGCCACATGCATCCAGGTAGAAAGGACAAGGATCTGACACAGCTAATACAGCTCTTTAAAGTATCTAAGTCCTTCCTTGGCTTTTAGAGAAGTGAGGAGCGTACGTCTACAGGAAGACAGCACAAGAGTACATCTGACCTTGCTCTTCCTTCACGCCCCCTGCTTATCATATCAGCATGGTTACAGTTTCTCCTTTCCATTGTTTGGAGGAAAACAGAGCTTCAAGGAAGGAGATGATTTGTAGAATACTTATTTCACTAATTCAGGCTATTCGCACAAGGCTCAGAGCACACATGCTTTTTCCCAAATATGAATAGGGGCTGCATGACTTTGGTTTCCTCTCTATGAACAGCAAGTCTGACCTTCTGCTTAAACTAGAAAGAACAGTCAGTCTGACCTTCTGCTTAAGACAGAAAGCCCTGATCCCACATTCCAGGTCAACAAAGCCCTGAGAAATAGTCCAAATTCAATGAGGAGTCTCCTTCCTGGGATATTGCCTTTTCTAGAGGTGGTTCTTCTCCGCCTTGCAACATCTGGGACAAGGTCACTGAAGAATGGGTTGCCTTCTCAGGAGAGTGGCTGACCATTCCCTTAAAAACTAGTGGTAGCAGTAATTTATAAACCCATGGGACAAAACCACACCAGTTCTAGCTGGGCTTGGAGCAAGTCTGTGCTACTCAGCATCTTCTTTGAAGATGGTACTTTGCTCCCAGAGGCTATTTTTTCTAGATGACTCCCATCTGTATGAGACCAGGTAAAGCTGTGAAGCATGGACCAGATGATGCAAGGATGTTTGCCTGGATCTGCAGAGTCTGAAGGTTTTCAGCAACCTCCTGTTTTTCTGTGGCACGTGGACAAAGTTTCGTTTTAGTGCTGTAAGCTGATTGACACCGTCTGCAGTGGGTAATGTATTTTTGCAATGCATTTGTCTGCACCTGACTGTGTGTATGTTATGCTCTTATGCTGAAAGGGGAAGCTGGGTGGCAGAGCAGGAGGCTGATCAGTTTGTTCTTCTGGTGGTTGTAGCTGGAGTGAGAGGTGAGACCAAGTGCATGGCAGAGAACTGGAACTAGGGGCTGGTAGTGACACCAAGGACTCCTGTGGAGGGTGCAGAGCATGGGAGGGTCTCAGAGAGGATGGAGGTGGATAGAGGCTTCACCTCTAGAGGAGAGACCCATGAGTCTCCTGAAAATTACTGGCCTCACAGCAGGCATGCAGGGAAGGATTGACTGGCCAGGAATGGCTGGGGAGTGGGGGTGATTTCCACCACATTTCTTTTTATCTTGCTGTCCCCAGGGCTCTAGGCTTCCCTAGTTTGGGAGTTGTCATATTTTCATTTCCTACAAAGCCCCACTTTAGAGATTCAGCCTCCGCTGCTAGGGTGTTCAGTGATCCCTTCAGGGAATGGAGAAGGACATGACCCCAAAGCTTGTGTCTGTCACCCCAGTAAGATTTCTCTCCCTGGTGCCAGGCAGGATGCCAGGTGTCAGTGGGCAGGATCAGGCTGGCTGCCCAGCAGCATGTCCCAGCTTAGCCCACCAAGCCATCCTTTTCCGAGATCTCAGAAAAAGATATGCTCTGTCTGAGGAAAAAGCAATCCCTCTCCCTGAAGTGGGAATTCATGTGCAACCCCCTGGCATCCTGGCTCTTCCTTACCCACTGTTGTGTGGGGCTCCTCATCTGCCTCTCTCCTGCACAAACAAGGGAGGAAGGGGATCCACAGATCCTCCCTCCTTTCCTTCCTGGGCACAGTCTTGTACCCCAAACCCTCAAAAGCCATCCACTGAATTGTATCTTATTTAGGAGAGAGAAACAGCAACAGGAGTGCTGAAGCTGGGACACGGAGGGTATCTTTAAAGGACTAATCGGCATTATTTATGTCTGCAAGTACAGACAATTCGTCACTGGAAACAGGGAGACACTAGATGAAACAAATAGTGGAGAAAAACAAAGAGAAATAATTAGGTACACAGTATGCCTGTGGAGTGCATCTTAAAAAGAGTTATTTGGGACAGGCTGTACTGATGCTGGATTATAAAAAGGACTGGATAATTTTATAAGTAATATAATGCTTCTGTAGTGTGTGAATGTATCTCAGACTTCAGGAAATAAGGTACTCGCCTTACAAAAATAAAATCTCCCACTTGTATCATACGATTATATAACTTGCTGGATCAATTACTATCCTTTCTTTGTAAATTTTGCATTTCCTCAGGCCTTGGGTACCACCCAGCACTGGCAGTTGAATGAGCTATTAATGGACCATTGGTGAGCATCCTAATGGAAAAGATTAAATTACAAAAAAACCCCAAAAAACAAAAAAAAAAAAAAACCCCAACAGCATTGATTTGTTGTGTGTTCATCGATTTAGCCCCTTCCCTGACAGAAGAGAAGCGTGCTGTGATCCTGCTGCTTGTCCTTCACCTGTCCATCAGCCCTTCCCTCAGCCTCCCGGCTGCCACACACACCTCAGACCGCAGCAGCCCTGAAAGCAGCAAGAGGCCACATCCTCCATGAGTGTTGCCATCTGGGCTGAGGGGAAAGCCATTAGCTGGCCACACCAGCCCCTGCTTCTCTCCTGCTGTCAACCAAGGGTCTGGGGGTCGATGGTGACATTTGGGTGACCACAAAGGAGGGAGAGGTCTTATAGCAGAGACAAAGAAAAGATGGAGAAGGGCTGTATGTACTGTGAAAGGTTTAGGAGACATGAGCAGAAAGAGGCATGTTGTTGGAGGAAGCTTGGAGTAAACTGAAATTGGGGTATAGAAGCACAAAGGATAAATTGCAAGAAAGAAAGGAAGGATGAACCTCACAGGTATCCAACCATCCAAAACCCAAATGTATTTTGACATGAATCTCCCTCTTTTTGCTTGGCTGCGATGATTTCTGAGGTGTCCAGACAGCCATATCCATTTCTTTCCGTAGCCCTGTGGAAGAAGCACATTGCTGCTGCCCTGCTGAAAACTGGTAGCCTCTCTTTTAGAGGACAGAACTGCAACTTCCTTCATTTTGAACCCTAAAAAAGGAAAAGATGGGGGGAAATCCTTAGCAAGGAAGAAAAATTTGAGGAGGATGTGACAAATAACACAGAGCCATCATGCCAGCTTCAAGCCCCCCCAGGTAAGACTGTGTAGGGGGCGTGGCCAAGGAGAAACAAATGGGGCCAAGGACAAGTAAATGGGGTCAAAACATTGCTGCTCCTGAGCACCACTGCCCTCCCAGATCTCTCTCCAGATCCTTGGATTGTGCTGAGGAGATGGAAAGTCACACAAAGTCTTCTTCATCTGCTCAGCCCAAGCCACAGTGGAGCACCATGAGCATGCCTGCAGAGAGAAAGCTATCTTCTTTGGGACTAATCTGATGCTCATTTTGGTGTTTCATGTGGGGCTGTTATTGACTCTAGCTGGCAGCACCTGTGGGCCACTGGCAGACAGGCACCTTTGTTAGAGGTCACAGTCTCTGCAGGAGTGTTTCCACTTATGTGACTGCAAAGGGCTTTGGCATGAGCGGCACTGTTGGGGTATTTCTGCAAATAAAACAGCAAGGATGCTTGCAAAGTTGTTGGAAAAGAGGTGGGGGGGCAATGGGCAGGAGTAAGAAATACAGGGGCTTTCATGTGTAAAGGGTGACTTGTCCAGCCTGTCTCCCTCACACACCTGAGCTCACTTTTTAACTAGTTCTGACTGGGCTTACAAGTGCACTTTTCCTCCCCTGTATTAAATTTGAGGATATCTTACTGCAAAAGTAAATAAGCTGCCTCCCATGGCTGCCTGTTTCTCAAGGTAGGTGGCATTGAGGGCTCCCCATGAATGGTGGGGCTGGCAGCAGATGTAGAAAAAGAAACACTGCACAAAAGGTTTTTAATCAAGGAAGGCAAAGACCACAGCAGAGAAATGTATTCAGATTAAAGTCAGTCTTAAATACACATCAGGAATCCAGTCTGAAGCCCTGTGAAGTCAGAGATTTTCTGTCAAGTACAGTGAGTGTTTTGGATCAGGTTCTAAGTGTCATTTGTCTCTGCTTTTTCCCTTGGTTGTTATTGTTGTGGGGTCTTTTCTTTTTTTCCGTTTTTTTTTTTTTTTTAAATAATGAGTAAAGCCACATCAGCTGTAATGGATTGCTTCTCCTCTCTCTGCTTTCAGGGGCCAGGAAGAGAATCATTGAGCCATATTCTTCTGCTCCTCTGCAGAAAGCAAATGGCTATCCTTGGATATCAATCACTGGGGTAAAAGCTAAGAAATGTTACCAAGGAAACATTGTCAGGCCCATTGGCAGTCTCCTTTGTTTAGGAAGTTTATCCAGGAGCAGCATTTTATTTTTTTGAAATCAAGAAATGTTAAAATAAAATAAATACAACAACTTTGATGTATTGACTGGTTACGTACCCAACACCCAAAATATATGGCTCTACTTTGATCCATCAAATCGTTAATTCATTCATCATCTTGCATTAGTAATCTAAACTGGTCTTGTGAATAAATAAAAAGTAGATTCATCACTAGGTAAAATGTGCTATTTCTCCAAGCAGGTAAACATTAAAAATGCTTGTAATCCAAAGCATGAAAAATGAAGGACTGCAATGTGTCACACGTTGATCCAGCTGTGAAGTGTGAATAATAGCAAAGTGGATGCAAAAGCAACTGAGCTGACTTTGATCAGTGAGATGCTACTTTCACACTGTGTGGGTGCATTTAGTAGTCATGAAAGCAGGGGACTAATAGCATTCATTTCAGCCAGACCTTGTGAAACAGGTGCTATACCACACTTTCAGCATGCAGCACTTAAAACATCCTGCATGGACCAGCTCCATCTCTGCTGCCCCAGCCCAGTTTCCCCAGTGCCATGCTACCCACATCTCAGCACCTTCCAGGAGGTGGCAAGTGCCCTCAGCTGCGAGTCGCTTCGGTGCAAGCTGAGGGCACCTCCAGTCTCGTAGGAGGCATTCGTGCTTTGGCAGAAGTTTGCTATTTAAATAGGAGGCTGTGCTACATGTTTCGTGATACATGCAAAGAGAAACTCTGGTGTCACCATCATCTCCTTTTACAGTCCTAGAGCTGCAGATCTCAGGCTTCAAAGGTGAAGGGCTAGTGCTGTATGGCAGTGCAGAAATGCAGGTAAACTTGAACGCTGCCCAGCCCAGAACCATTAAGGGTGCACATGAAGCCCTTCAGATTTCCCACTAGTTCATCTAAAATCACGGCCATTCCTGGTCCCCAAGACCTTTGGAGAGCGTCTGTTCCTGAAGCCACATTCAGCAGGCTTGCATTCCCCCCAGAATGGGAGGGAAGAGGCATTCAAATGCCCACTAAAAACAAGGCCATGTGCTCATGAAAGGTGCAAAGGAAGAGAGGATCCCATTTTGTGCGAGCACCATAACCAGGCCAGCCCTGCTCTCCCACAGACCCATCTGGGAGGTGCTGGAAGCCCAGGCCTGGCACTGGGTGGGAATGCATCTTCTGGGGGCAGTGGCATCCAAGACAAGAAATGTTGTGCCAAAGTGTAATCTGAAAAGACATCAATAAAAGCCATTTTTCTTATCCAGGTGCTTCCAAGAATTATAAACTTTCCCTCAGACAGAAAGGGCACAGTTGATGCCTTAATTATTGCAAAATAAAAAGATTAAAATGGACTAATGTATTCAGGCACCAGCATCAAGTCACATATCTATCTAGTTTTATCGGCACTTTCTTGGGCAGTGCAGAGGGAGGCCAAGCAGGCAATCCTGCTGATTAACTGTAATATTCTTTGACTTGTATCATTATTTCTGCTTATTTTAACATTTTGTGTTTAAGGACAGAGTGTCCTGGACTGCAGGATCTTATGTGAATAACAAAATTGTGAAGGGAGAAGTCTATTATCCTGTAAGGAATAAAGAAAAAAGAAGAAGAAAAAAAGTAAGATGTAGTGATATTTTCTTCTGTGCTGGCTCAAGATCATACAGCATGATCAACCCTACAACCACAGGCCGGCTGCAATCAATTGGAGGGGATGTTTAGCTAAACAGTGACACCCCAGTGCCGCAGAAAAACTCTGAAATCATGCTGCCCTCTGCTAACTCAGGAGGAATCAGCAGCTCACGATCCTACTTGAGACTGGAGCGACTGTCACTTTTGGGATGCTGTGCCTGGGCTTTCATTAGACTTCACTCGTGTGCCTCCTGCAGTCTGCCAGAGCCAGCTGGCGCTTTGGGTGCTTTTCAGAGGAAAGAGTTTACATCAGTGCTACATACTGAGGAAACCTTCACAGATAAGGATGTGTGTAAATGTCTCTCTGTTCATGGGCTCAGGGGCCAGGCTTTGCTTTCTCCTTTCCTATTTTGCTGCCATTTATTACTCAAAATCCTTCATGAACCTTCCTGAGCTTGATCCAGATAAAGTGACTTTCCCCAAATCTGCGGGAGTCTTTATGAGACCCTGCAGTGAAGAGGAGATAGTGAGGGCATTGACCTCAGACACAGGCCTTGGTTTCCTTTCCACCAAGGACTTCCTCTGCAATGTGTGAAAATCAGTTAAGCTTTATTTTCTGCCTCAGCTTCCCATCTGCAGAATAGGGAAGACAGCACCTTTGTGCGTCTAAGGGAAGGCAACAACATTGCAGATGCCCTCCTAGTCCTTCTCCCAGGAATGAGAGATCTCCTCACAGCAGGACCATTGTTCTTCCATCAGGGCACACATGTTAGGCCATTGCTCTGAAAGGGCAGCTATTTCCCAGTAACCTGGCCTCTTCCCCAGGAATCCCTTTGAAAAGCAGCCTCAGCATCAACCTACTGCTCTACAAAGACACAAAAGTCACAGAGCACTGTTCTTTATGTAGCACAAACTGTCACAAGTCACAGGCATTAAGGACTTCAGACCTTGGGGGGTAATCTCCCTCTCACAGAGGAGTGTTGAGTCATGGAGGTGGGACATGAACCTCCCACAGCCAGGCAGGACACCCCAGCCATGGTTTGCTGGGAGATGAACTAACTGCAGAGGACTGTTTCCCTCCACTCTTAGAGATGATGAAGACTGTTCATAGCTATGCTGCTACATTCAGAACAAATGCTTGTCTGAATTAGTTGAAAATAGTATCATTTATCTTCGTGCTGCTACCCCCCTTACCTGTTCCAACCCCAGCATCATATAAAAAAAAAATCCTCAAAATGGACTTCTTGTTCAGTCATATTGACAGTTAGTAAAAGCAGATAAAATGTGTCTCAAGACACTGATCACACCTTGGAGTGTCTCCTATTCTCCATTGCTCTGTGGCCTTACCCTGCTGGGACCAAGTAACTCCTGTGAGCATCTCTCTGCTGCAATATTCACAAGTCCAGCTGCACAAGGCTGGGAGAGCTTGCTTTCCTGCAGGGGGAATTACAGGCAGTAAGCAAAACTGGAATAGAAACATTATGAGTATTTTTTTAAATCACATTAAGCAATCAGAGGGAAAGGAGCCCATGAAATGCAGTAAGGGTTACAGATCAGGCAGGGACAAACGAGAGGGGGGAGGAAAATGTGAGGAGTCTGGAGAGTGCTGAGTGAAGTATTACTATCTCCTGACTCCTGCTGAAAACTCCCTCCTGGCTTTAGCCAGCTCGTGAAGCCAACTGCTGGCGAGACAGCTGTCCTCAGCCCCTGTGAGCAAAGGCAGCGTCCTGGGAGAGGCTGTGCCTGTAGGAAAGGAAAGCACTGAACGGCGGAGCTGAGCCGGGCTGTGCCTGGGGACCCGCAGTGCTCCTGCCACATCAGCACCCGGGGAGATTGCACAGCTCAAATAATTGTAGCCATGACATGACCAGGGCCCAGATAAGTAAGAGACAAACAAGAGAAACTCCTGACCTTTGCCAGCAGGTATTTAAGCACCTGGAATGATTTTGGACAGATGTTTTGCCGAGGTGCTTTGTAGTTGCAGGTACCCCTGTAGTCCCCTGTTCCTGCCCTCCATGGCGAAGGTGAGGCTGCGCTGTGATTTTTCATTAGCTGATTGCTTTTACAGCCTCTGAACTTTACTCCTGGATACTTGATCATCTGGACTTTTATTTGTTAAAGGAAGCATGACATATAACCACTTTCCTAATGCACATCGGGTTGCTCTCGCCCCATTTCAGAGAGCCCACGTAATTAACTATGTTTATTTCTGTCTTGCGCTTTTTTTCCAGGGATTGTGCTCCTTTATGTATGCAAGCGTTCATACGCCACCCAGTGGCTCCCGTGGCGCTGGGTGCCGATCTCATCGATGGCAGTCCCTCCAGGTGCCCAAACCCACTTTCCTATGAAACATCTTCCCAGAGCCAAGGGCACGAGCAGCACAGAGCAGTGCTTTCCGGGGTCGAGGCAGGAACATCCTCTGAGGCGCCTTTCAGACCTTGATGCAAGTTACCACATCACTCACTCACTCATTTAACCACATCACTCACTCACCGTGTTCTGCAGTCTCAGGTGCAGCATTGCACTGGCAAGTTTAGCACAAGGCAACAGGATGTTACATGTGCACCACTGCCAGTTGCTCATGTCCAACATGCACATACAAATGCTTTCTGACAGGTCATCAGATCACATGTTCACATTCTTAGTTTTTAACCAGCCTTTTGTCAAATTAAAATAAAGAAAGACATCTCCTTGAGGTGAAAAACTGGAACATTCTTTCCCAATCACATCTAGCTGTGAGTCCTTCAGTCAAGTATAAAAATAGTCTGTGCTATGGCCTTGGCTCCTTCTTAGAGCTCCTTGTCCATGTTGCCTCACTCTGCTGTTCCTGAGTTGAGCAGGCAATTACAGGGAAAGCTGAAGGGAGAAAAAGAAATTACAACATACAGCTGCCGCCAGCTACATTCCCTCTCACAGTCCTCATCCCCCTTCTTCTCCATGGGAAAATTGTCCTTTCCTTGTCTCCAGCCCTTGGAGCTGAGTCCTAGACCACAAAGAGACTTGGGTAGGATCTCAGTTTCACCTGAGCTGCCACCCCTGTTTTTTTGTTGGTTTTCCTCCTCCATTATTTTCCTAGAAAAGAAAGTATTACACTCTTTACCTGCCTCTTCAAAAACTAACAGCAACCATAAAGAGCTCTCCAGAAAGATTTACATACTGTGCCATCCTGTGCAACAATAAATTTCCCTGCTGACTCTCTACTTCTTGCATTCACCAGCCCTTGCCAACTTCATGCTTTAAGAGTCTGCTCTTTGATTCGACATGTAGTTATCGGACATTAGGCATTCATCTTATTCATTTCACTGTTCCCTGAGGGCATGTTCTTCACCATTTGTTGCCATAATGCTTGAGGGCAAGAAGTAATTTTTCTTATTTAGCCTCTGCTCTATTATTTCACCCTGCTGCTTGCTGTCAGATGCCAGAGATGAGATGCCTCTTTGGACAGAGCAGGCACACCCAACCATATTTGCAAAGCAAAACACTTTGAGCAGCAGCAGTGGCTGAACTGGGAGGGAAAATCTGACCCTTGTAAAATGATGCCCTAATGACAGGCCAGGGACTGATCCTTACATGCACATGGAGGTCTCAGAAAGCCCAAAAAAATGAAGTTGCAGTGGTTAGTTAAACTGTGCCCCACTGTATCCCACCCTATATGCAGGTCAAGGCAAGAGACACCCTTATCTTCATAAGCACAGCAGGATCGGGGTTTTGTCCCAGGACAGCTTATTTCTGTTTAGCACAGCCAAGGTGGGGTTCAAAGGGTTCAAATGAGTGTGGGGAGCAGGGCAACAGCTCCTCCCTCCACCTGCTCAGGGTCCCCTGGCTCCCTTGGGGTCCTTCAGTGGAGAGAGGGAGATAAGATGAAGAATAACTTTCTGTCCTCTGGAAGAGAGCACGTGAGAGCAGGCAGCTCCCTTTCTAGGATGCCCTTTGTCAGAGATCAGACTAGCCAAGAAAACTGCTTCCCTTTTGTTACCCAAGCATTGCTGCTCCATAACACTTGACCAACGCTGACCCCAAGCAGATTAGACACAGACGAGTGCCTTGTGTTCTGGCAGGGCTTGTGACAGCTACAACTGCTAGCAGGATTTTTGGGGCCAGCCTCGTCATGAGACTGAAATATCGCTTCATAGCCTTGCAACATCAGACTCTGTAACCCTGTGTGCCACACCTTAAGTGCAAGGCAAGCAAAAGAATAACTCCCATCTAGAAAGAACATGTGGCAGGGTTTCTTCTGAAACCCAGACAAATTCAGCTAAAGTCTACCCTTTTGCATAGGTACCACATTCCCTTCATAAGCGTTTCTGAATCACCACATCCATCTGCAAACACTAAATATAATAAAAGGCCATTGTAGACTCCATCCAAGCCTGGCTATAATTAAATATATTGACTGATAAATTGAATATAGTTATACCTCTCCATCTGGTCTCAGCAGAGGACCACTGACATTTTGTTCATATACTCTGATTTTTTAGTCTCTTTCAGAATGATATTTGCATCATAGCTTTTTAATGAGCTAATAGTTAAAATAGCCCCGTATAATTATGCTAGAATAATCCGGCATTATTTCATCTTAATTATAGGGGGATATCTTAACTATACATCATTTGCAGTTCTCAGTCACTCTAATGCGCAGATGTCTGAAGAAATGACATAAAACACTAGCAAGTTATAAAATATCTAGAGTGGTGCTCATTGTGTCTGTGGAAAATGATCACATCTATTTTCTGTACCTCTGCTATGCAGTCTCCCTGCTCAGATTATTTCCTGCTAACCGAGATAATGCTGAAAGCAATGGAAATAAAATACTTCACTATCTCCCGTCATGCTCTGATATTGTTGACTCTTTCATTTTCATATCTCCTTGATCCACCCATACATTTTAACATCAACATACTGTAGTTAATTTCTCCAAATCTTTAGCAGCTCTGGAAGCAAACTGATTCCTAAATCTACTGCCTTCATAGCTGTGGCAAGGATATGAGCTGCCTGTTACTTTGCTGTAGGTTTTGTTTATTTGCATTAAATGACCTGGAAAAATTGCCCTGGGAGCACGTGGCATTGCTATTCATGGTTAATCTCCACTTCCCCCTTGGAGACTACCACATCCCAACAAGGCAGCATTGTTGGAAACATCAACTCTCCACTCTGGATAGACATGTCTTTTCCTCCCCACGTGGCTCTTCCCCCTGGGGTACCTCCTGCTGTGGGATGTGAGATGCCTGTGGGAAGACAGGAGAGGACTTGTGCAAAGCTGTTGTTTTGGGAGGTACAGCTGTCACCTCTGTCCCCTCACACTCAGCACCCCCACTCTGTATTGCCACCCCTTTCCTTTAGCAGGAAACAGTGTGTGTGCCCAAGTATGTACTTTTGTGTTCACGGGTTTGCATACTCCAGACAAGGAAAGATTCACAGGAATATTGCCCTGGGTCTAAGGACTTCCATAGAAGGAAAAGATCAGAGTTTTATTCAGCTAACACTCTACAGCGTATACTCATAGAGCAGAATTAGAGGGGAACTCTATTTGTTGGAATAAGAGAAGGAAAAGGGATGGTGGAGAAGAAGCAAAAGGGATCGTGGAAAAGCTGGTGGCAGAATCCCATGGCACCAGTAAACACACACAACAAGCAAAGCTTAGCAGTGAGGAGATGATGGAGGGAGGGCTAGCAAGTATGGGCTGTGGTCTCCTTGTGTGTTCCTGGTAGGGCATGGAGAGGGCCATCAGAGACAGGCTGAAACCACATGGGAACGTCTGCAAGGCTGCTGTGACTTTGGAGAGTGTTACTGTGAAATGGGTCTCCGTAATGCAGTACAGTGTAGTGTGTATCACGGAGCAGACTGGGGAGATGGACAGCACTGCTGCTTCCAGGGAGGGCACTGTTAGCTCCAAGGGAAGCATAGACAGAGCTGCCTTTCTGTGCAGCCTGTGAACCAAGTGCTATTTTTAGATTCACTCCTCTCTTTTAACACCTGTGGATCAGCCTAATGGACAGAGAGATAGCGTATAATAAATGTCATAACCTCTTTGGAAACCACCTCATGGCTTTTAAACTAATCGCTTGATACTTTGAGAGGACTGCTGTGTGACACTGATTAAACCTCAAAGGTTGGGCATGCTGAGGTAATGCTTAGTGCTTGTAGGATGCTGTTTCCTTGCCAGGCTGGTCTTCAACTCTGCTCCATGATGCAGTACAGCACCCAGAGCCCCTCAAGACTATGATCCTGGTGTTGATCATCTGAGCTTGCATCAGCGATATCCCTTCTTGGGGCACTAACTCATTTGTCCTTCAAAGTGGTAATAGATGTTACAGAAGCCTTGTCCTTATCCCACTGGCCTTACAACCCCACCAGCATCCCTCTTCCCCTACAGAGGTCCTGGTCTCTGAGGGTTGACACCTCTCCTTAACTTGTTCTCCATGTGAATTTACCTTTTCCCTTTGATTGAAGAGGAAGGAAAGATTACCCTTTGAGCATCTCACACTCACTCAAAGGGTCCACACTGGCCTTGGGATAGTTACAAGCAGGACACTGACGGTGGAGGATACTGCAGCAATTGATCTTATCCATGCCACATTCCAACGCAAGCCCTTGGCAGACAGTAGTCCATCAAGTAGGCCTTACAGTGCACCTGGAGAGGGCAGGTGTCCCTCTCCCCTGTCAGCCCTGCACCTTGGGCTAAGAAAAGGTCTTTGCATGACTGTGTTTGCATTGTAAAAGTGAGGTTGGGGCTAGCCTGAGCTGTCAGCAGAGACCCCCTTGGAGATAGTTTCCTTTAGATTTATATACTGAAGAAATGCATACTCTGGAAACTTCTAGCCTTCCTATGCTTCTCTTTTGGTACTGCATAGCTATAATGCTATGTACCCTTACTTTCCTATACTAGGGAAAAGAAGTGGAAGGAATTGGAGTGCTTGTTCATTGTCATTTTGTAAAAATGATTGAGAGCAGTCGCCTTACAGTCCTGAGTATTAGAAATCACTTCAGTATGCATTTTTTACTTAATCAGAGTTTTGGAAATATTGCCTTTAGGATGAAGACCTAAAGGAAATCACCTTTTATGACCTAAGAAACCCATTAGAATCAATTATATTGAGTTATATCAAGCTGAAAGCTGACCCCATCAGCAACTTTCTATGACCTACTTGTGAAAATGGTAAGGATAAAATTCTCAAGAGTTGCACAGACCTCTAGCACCCGGAGGTCTGTTTGTTCTGCTCACTTATTTACGTATGCATGCCTTCCTGCTGCAGATCCTCATTAACCCCCTTCATCTCGTATGTGAATCAAAAGTATATTTCTCATCTCCCACGCTGATGCTGAAAAGGCCTTCATACAGGTGAACTGCAAATGTCTGTCTTACACTCAAAAAGCTCTCACCTCCTGGAGATGTCTGCAAAATCAGTTAGTGCATCTTACCAGGGCAACTGATTCCTGTTTGCAGAGGCTGTCACTTGCCCAGAGTTCAGTCCCCTCCAGACTCCTCTAAGAACTCTTATGCACCATGTCTAAAAAGGCTCCTACATAATCCATCCATGGTAGCCATCCTGGACTGCGGGTCACCAGGATTTTCATTCCATCACCCTTCTTTTAAAGTGCACTTTAGATAGTGACAATACAGCTGAAAATGTTTGGTTTGGCCCAGAATCTTCTCAGCTAATTGCAGGTACAGGACAGGGGCTCCTGAGTGAGGAGACTGGCTCTCAGGGTCCTCTCCAGCAACACAGGAGAGGAGGAAAGAGAGCATCTCTAGCAGTAGAGAAAGCTAGATGTCTTCTCTGTTCCAGGGGAGGTAACCAGATCATGCTCCAAACAGAAGCCCTTCAGCTGGGTCCCTTAAACTGCATGTGATGACTCCTTAGATCGGCATTACACTGCCAAAGTTCATCTAACTGTTAAACAGTGATAAAACAAATCATCAGCACCTCCCTACCCCCATATCTAATGGCTGTGCTAGAAGGATTAATGAGTTGGAGAGCTGGATGAGCTCTGCCAGAATGTTCCCAGACACAGTCACTCACAGAATTTAATGAATTTGGCCAGCAACCTCTCTTGGTACTTGCTGTCTTGCATATTCATATGACAGGCTTTTATCAGCACAAAGCCTTGTAAAGGCAATGGTTCCAGGCTGCAGACATTAGCATTCCCAGGAAGCAGAGTTTGAAACTAGGCTGTGCAGGTGTTGGAGTTCAAAATCCAAATGTGCCCATTCATATGGCAAGGACCCGTGGTCTGGTACCCCCAGCTGGGCAGCGATGCTGGAGTGAGAAGCAGCAAGCCCTCCAGAGTTCTTTGAGAGGAAACCCCAAGCTTGGGGAAAAAACCAAAACAGACCTGGAAATGGGCATGCTGAACCATTCTGGATAGCTGGGAGTTGCTGTTGGCAGCATTGGCTTAGGATGCAGACATTTACTCTTATATCGCTTACCCCATCTTAGTGTGTGAAGACAGAGTGTATCAGGGTCATCTCTGGCACATAAACTCATGATGATGAACACAAGACTGTGAAAGTTTCAGCTATTTAATCCTTTAGGAATCTGTAAAGAAAGAGTTGAAGGCCAGGTGGTGGTACATCACACCAAGCAAAGAGAGGGAGATTTTGATTGTCTAATGAAGGCTCCCTGATTGACTTTCACTGGGTCTTGTGTTTGCTCATTAATTCTACTTTATTCTCCATTAACTGGTCCAAATACTAACCCACCAAAGCAAATTGCCTCAACCCTGTTACTTGTCTGGTAATGCTTAACTGTGCTGATTAGATCTTCATTTAATTTAAATCCTTAATTAAATCCCTAATTTGAGGTGAGCCTTTGAAGGCGTGCTGAGCAAATAAAAGTACCTTCTTCTATTGAAGAAGAGTCAGGTTTCCCATGTTCAATCAATTGACCTTAGAAGCTCATAATTCCAAAGGCCACAAGTGAGCTTCAGGGTTCCTGCAGGTTTTATGTGCACTCTTCTGTAAAGCAAGGTGCTCACTGAGACCAACTTCTTCAACTCCCAGGCCCAGGTGGGACACACAGAATAGGGTCTGATAGGGAAGAAGGAGCAGCTGGCCTTGCACGGGAGGAAAGGTTGTTTGATTTATCAATTTTCTTAGTACTGACTGAGAAGTCAGATGTTGTTAAAATGTGTGTTCAGTTTAAAAACCCACCAAGGCCAGATGTTCACTAAGTGGATACACTTCAGCAAGTGCCTGCACATTAAAATACAAACTAAAAGTGAAAAAGTGAGTGCCACTGAAGCGTTAAACAAACATTGACAGGACACGCGTGAGCACACACAAATCGCCGAGCGCGCAGCGCAGGATGCACAGAGCTCCCATTTGCATCCGGAGATATTTAATTGTTCATATGCTGCAAACACATGCTCTCTTTTGCCTGTCGAGCCACGGTCTGTGGCAAATGGCTACATAAAAAGGGGGACATATCTACACAAATGGCCAGTTCACCTGGCAGTACATGCCCACATCTGGGAGTGCAGCAGCTCCCAGTCTGCCACGGCCACTGGACATCACCTGCTGGCAGCATCCAGCTGGTTGTCTGACCTCTCTGTCCATGCTGCATCTTGGCTACAGCTGTTAGATGTCCCTAAGAGCTACAGCATTCCCTGACTGTGAAATGCCAGCACGGTCCTGGTGCCTGTGGCTGTGTTTCTGTGACTGGCACATCCTGTCCTCCTGCAAACAGGGAGGATAAACCACAAGCAGTTCATTTTAATCAAATAATTCAGCATTTACACTGCAGCTGTCAGATCACTAAACTGCAGCAGGTGTTACAGCAGGACTCTAACTCCACTGTTCCAACAAGTAGGTGCAGTATCTGGTCAGCTCTCACTGTGACCAGACACAAAAGCAGGTGCTAACATCTACATCTCCGGCTAGCTTATAAGGCAGAAACTCCATTGTGATTCTGAGCAAGTCAGCAAGATGGTCTGTGAGGTCCCATAATGGTTAATGCTTCCTTACTAGGGACAGTTTTTCAATAGGCTCAGTCGGTACAATGTGTCATTACCCCTTCAGCTTTGATCATCAATCTGAAGAGGATATCACCTTGGAGATTAAAAAAGAAATTCTGGCTGCAAAGCTGCTGAAAAGGCCACTTTGGTTGATTTTTTTTTCATATTGCTTTGTGTTTCTGCTTCACAGAACAGAAGGGCAATAAAAATTAATTTCATGATGTAATAAAATATTTGCCTCTGAGGTTTCTGGAAGCTGAAGCACTGGTATTTTATTAGCATGCAAAAATTCATTATGGATATAAAACCGACAACATGGTGTTGTTGTTAAACCTTAGGATATCTCAGGCTTAGAACAAATCAACCAAATGAAATAACATTTTAAACCAAACAAGTTTACAAACTTTATCATTAAAAATAATAGTAAGTCAATTAACTATTTCCAATCTGTAATTGTTTTAATCCTAATGGAGCAGGAGTAAAAAAATACCATCGGCTGGCCCCAAAGGCCTCTGTATTTGGTTCCCAATTCAGAAAGTCTGCCTTTCCTGAGACTGCCAGATGTTCATAAAATTTCCTGTCATTATAGGCTATCTTTGTTTTCCAAGATCTTGTTTCCTTTTCTCCCAAATTACTTAGGCTCAGTCAAAACCCCCACCTTGTTCTCTCTTTTACTGCCTGGTTTTGCAACAAGATGGAACAGCAGCTCTAGAACTAATAGAAGGTGCATGGTCAGATGACGCTCCTCTAAGGGTCTGAGCACTTAGATGGAGGAGGTAAAGGGAAGATAGAGAGACTGATTACTTAGTGTTACTTATTTTTTTCTTCATGTTTTTCAGACACTGTGTTCCCACATTTAAGTCAGGTTTGGGGTGTGCAGGACAAGGCCATGACACAAGTCACTTTGTCTTCTCAGTAGGTTAGAAAGTCATTAACAAAGTGATTTTTCCTCAAAAGTGCTTTTCACTGGCAATGAGGGATGTTAAAGTGCAAAGCATTAAATTGCTGGCTGACACTATGGAGTGTTTATTAAAGAAACTGCAGAAGCTAAACAACCCCCTGCAATCACTCTGAAGTGTGGGGAGCCATCACCGTGTGCTCTCCCTTGAAGTTTACTCAAAGATGCACAGCTAAGTTTTACATTTGTCCTGGTTTTGACTAGGATAGTTAGTTTTCTGGCTAGTAGCTAGTTCAGTGTTGTGGTTTGGACTTAGTAGAATCATGTTGACAACACACTGATGTCTTGGTTGTGGCTAAGTGGTGCTTACCCTAAGTCAAGTGTCTTGTGCTCTGCCAGTAAGGAAAGGCACAAGAGGCCCACAAGGAGCAAGGCCAGGACAGCTGACTAAAACTGGCCAAATGGATATTTCATACTATAGAACATCGTGCCCAGTGTATGAACTGGGAGGAGCTGGTCAGAAGGGGCCAATCACTGCTGTGGGATGGGATTCAGTGAGCAGGTGATGAGCAACTGTCTTGTGCATCCCTTGGTTTTCTTGGGGTTTAGTCCTCTCTCTCACTATTATTACTGCTACTAGAACTACTACTACTACTATTGTTGTTGCTGTTTTGTGGGTTTGGTTTTGTTTCTTTGTTTGTTGGGGTTTTGTTTTATTTTATTTCCATTAGCAAACTGTTCTTAATTCACAAGTTTTACCTTTCTCTAATTCTCCTCTGCATCCTGCCAAGGGGTGGGGAATGATGCTTAGCTGCTGGCTGGGGTTAAACCACAACAAATTTTCTTATCAAGAGGGCAGTAAAAATGAACCACAAAGCAAAGCCATAGTTTTACCAGCAACTGGATAAGTTGATGGATGTAAGAGTTATACTTTGTTTTGATGTTTTGAAGAGGTTGAAATGTTGCTGCGTGAGCTGGAATAGCTGAAACTGTGGGAGTCACTGCTTGAAACACTGAACAAGGCAATGCCAGGACCTGGTGGTGTGAGCAGGAGGGTCTCTATATGGCCAAATGCAAACACCTGGCCAGGGTCTTTGTCAGAGCAAAAAGAGAAGGTTCAGGAGCCAATTCCTGCATGAAGGCAGGGAAAGCAGATAGAGGCAGCAGAGAAAGCTGAGCAGATGCACAGAATGGTATTCAGCCCGGTCCATGAGCACCTCATGGAGGCAGAGGCGATACTGGAAGCAAAACCTCATTCCATCAGCCCAGAGGAGGACAGAGATATATGAGAAGGGTAGGAAATGTCACTGAAGCAGTCAGAGAAAGGCAGGGACCCACTGGAGAGGAGTTTACAGAGTCACCATGACCAAGAAGTTTTTGAGATGAGAAAGGGATAACGACCATGAGCTATGAGCAAACAAACCCTCTTCTCACAATCACCCATACCAGCAGCATTCTGAGTAACAGGGCTTTGTGCATGTTTTGTAAATAACCACCTCCAGTCCAAAGCAGTGACAACATTTTGTGTTTGACTTTCTCAGTAGCCAAGCTAAAAACTTGGGGAAGCTCTCAGACCAAAGTCAAAGTCTAATTTCACCCGTATTAACCTTGTTCCTGCATCCTAGACTCTTATGCGGCCCTGAGGGGAAGGTGGGGGAGGGAAAGAAAGGGACACACTCCGGGGAGCGAGGTTGGTGCTGCCCAGGCGAGCACGAGGAAGAAGCGCTTTATTCAAAACGCTACAACTTAAATAGGGTCGGGGGGCTGGGTCCTGACCCCAGGAGCACCCTGGGAAGGTTTCTGGGAAGGGTCTGGGGCAGACCCAGCCATACAAGGCAAGATTCTTCAAAACTGGAACAGAGAGCCAGGTGATACCATATAAGGGAATGGTACAGTGCTGCAGACACGGACCAATCAGGGACGGGTTATACAGCATGAGGGACAGAAACTTCCAGCAGGGACACACAAAGTGTCACACAGCAG
Source organism: Scytalopus superciliaris (assembly GCA_013400415.1). Classification (NCBI taxonomy): domain Eukaryota; kingdom Metazoa; phylum Chordata; class Aves; order Passeriformes; family Rhinocryptidae; genus Scytalopus; species Scytalopus superciliaris. Next base: position 2,309,355 of record VXBX01008609.1, read on the forward strand.
TGGAATAGGGAAAAAACATGTAACATTACAAAATCATATTACCAGTCCACGTCACAGGTCTGTGTCCCTGAGGGATCTTCTCCATTTCTGGTAGTCATCTCCTCCAACACTCTTCTGCACAAGGAAGGCTCATCAAGTCTGAAACACATCATTTTGAAATAAACTTGCTTTTTATATCACAGATAGTTAAGAGCATTTTTAAAGCATGACTGTAGTAATTTCATAGCAATACCACTTATTTTCCCATTGCTAGATTTCCTTATTTGCTGGAGACAGCAGCAAGACCACAGCATGAGTACCAGAAAAGTAATTTGCAAGCCACAGTGAGCCTAGGGTTGGTGATACAGCAGAAGCCTGTGTCCAAGAGGACCTCTAGTGAACCATTGGCATCCTTGTGTGTTTTGTGAAGGAGTAATCAAGCTGGACTTCTTTCTTCCCTTTCTAAATGTTGCCCCCCAAGCCCATAGTCATGTTGGCTGCACAGGCTGGAATGACCTGCAATCACTGAAAACTCTCCTGTTTGACCATGAGCTGCTCTTTGGAGCATTCAGTCCATGAATCCCCATGAACTTTAAGACTTAGTGTTTTGGAGGGCAGAGTCGTTGTTCAGCACTGCTTTTGCCAGAGTGTCCAACACCTCATGTTTTATAGCCAGGCCTCAGTCACACAACAGCCATGGGTCTTTGGGATAAAAAATTCCCTTGCCAGGTAGCTGGAGGTGGTTTGGAAGGCATATACGGGAAGGCACAAGTTCTGGCACCGTTCAGCACTCTGCATTTATGCCTACAGCACAATTTCCTGAAACTAAGGATTGCACTTGGTGACCCACACGGTCCTTTCCAATCCTCGTTCTTCACTAATCAAGAGGAAGAGAGTCAAAGGCAGAATGCAATTACACAGTGAGGTTCAGCTATGCATAATAAAAGTATCCCACCAGAAGGAGCAGTCTGTGAAGTGGCAGCAATATTGAGAGACCAAGCAGTGACAATGCGCAGGGCATATTAACTTACAATGAATTTTAGAGACAAATAAAGATTAATACCATTTTGGCCTTCTTCAGTAGGAACATTATGTTGTAAGACAGGATATTTTCTCTCTTTCGCAGTAATGGACCCACTCTCTCTCATGTGACCTCTCCACACAGAAAATTACCATGCGTAATTGCTCAGGCAGAGGGATGCTCTTAATGCAACTGCTCTTCAGCTAAGATCACTTCTTCTCAGAAAAAACAATTTTTGATAAGTAGGAGTTCAAAGAAGAGCTATGAAACCAGTGAGAATTTCAATAAAATCAGGCCAATTTTGTTACCTCCACATCCTACATATAGTTATGACAGACTAATCATAGCACGTACTGACTCCTGTGGGAAGGTTAGTGAAGTCAAATAGGCAGTTGTTAGATGGCAAAAACTAAAAAGGAATAAAGTATGCAATAGATATTGCCTAGAAAGGAGACATCATAACTGTCAACTACTCTATGCAGGGAAAGAGAAGCCTACCACAGCCTATGGAGCAATTTTCACCCCAGAGGAATATGTTGGAAAGATCACCATGAAAAACTATTGAATTGACCCTGGAGATAACATTAAGAAATAGATAGTCCTGTAGCAGCAGAAGAAAGATGGACAAAATGACACTAAAAGGTCTTTCTTTTACATAAACCTCAGAAGCAGGACTGATGCTATGTATTTTTGCTTTCATTTGAAAGACTTGCCTAAGTAAGATTTTTCAAAGTAATTTCTCCTGACAGCATGCTGAAAATGAAGACTTTTCTTTGATAGCAGCAAAGTGCATAAATGATTCATTGGAGAGAGGGAAAAAAAATCCGCTGGGGTGAGAAAGACTCTAAATGAATGTCAACGTGAAGAGGCATTTCTGAGAGCTGGTAAACAAGCTTCCACCCTTGGTACATGCCAGTTTGTGGATTAGGACCTCAGGATCTGACTTTCAAGGGAGGATTAATCAAGTCTCCATTTCTGCGAATGCTGATGAGAAACCATGCCTGCATTATTGCACAGCAAATAAGTTTTGAGTGGAAATGTCAGTAGCAAGATACCTGAAATTCCAGTCTGTGGGGAGAATTGGAAAGATGATTAAGTAAAGGTACAAAAATATCATTGAGTAGCTAGAGACTTTCCCTTCTAATTAAACTGGTTATGGATTCTGAGACAGACGGCAAAGAAACATGTCTGATTTCAGAGTGGAGTCTGACATCACTTAAGGGATGTAGTTGCCTGTGATTGCAAAAGACCATGTTTGGTAGTCTGTGAAGTCACTTTCTTTCTTGTGATCGCATGTCCCTAATTCTACCCACTCTGGAGACAGTTATAAATGGTTTGTTGACTTACACAGGGGCATGATAGCATAAGACGTGAAATCTCTGGCAAAGATACAACACCTGCCTCCATGGTCTGTACCTCTCAGGGCACAATGACAACACCTGGGAAACACTGGTATTGACAGAATGGGTAAAATCGAGTGTGTCCACTATTAAGCAGCAGTGAGAGCTGGGTCTGTGATGGTTTCTCAGCTCAGTGCAGCTATGCCAGCACCTCTTTTTGAAGCCAGTGCTCTTTCCCTGGAGTGACAGCAGTGAGAGGTTTCCCATTGCACTGCTGGGAGATAAGTAACGTACCAAATCCCTCAGTGAGAATCCTGTTTTCTGGGTTCAGCAAGGTATTTCACCAAAGCTTTGTCTGGGCTCTCTTGAAGATGTTTTAGGGGTATAGCTGAAGAAAGATCTTGAAGGCATGCAAAAGATGAATGACTGGCCTGGACCCCATAGATAAGAGATACCTGTCATGTTTCCATTTGGGCTTGTGTCCTAGTTACAGCGGCTGGGACCAATTTATCACTATGTGGGTATAACCAAAACTGTGTATATTCTACACCCTCTGTGTCATTTCTTATGGACTGTTAATAATGGATCATTTGCAGCAGCTGCCCAGGGCACACCTGATACCTCAGGCTACAAGCTGGGTGTTAAAGAACTCTGAGAGACAAGGGAGTGTTTCTGTCTTCACACAAATGATTCAGCTGTGATGACTCCCCTCCCCTCCAGGGAGGCATCAGCACCTTCACACCCAGCCTGAGGGGGCGTGTCTGCTAATGGGCCATCAGGGACTGGCACAATAAGCAGCTCCAACGACCTAGACCATCAAAGATTCAAAAAATATCCCACAACTCACAGAGTTCAATCATCCACTGTGAAAGTCCTCACCCTGGGGGAGGTACTGGGCATTCCCACCTGAACCTGAGCATATATAATCTTGGGGTTTGGGGACTCCTGGTTCCACTCATAGGATCCAGAGAAGGACCAGAATTTCAAAAGGACTGTGACTGCCACTCTTGACTAGACTGTGGCCATCATCCTCACCAACAGGGTTTTTTTTCCCCTTTTAGTTTGCACTCAGGGGGACCAACATGGTGGTCAGCACAGGGGTTAATGAATACCATTCTGTTTGCATCCCAGAGTGTTGGGTTATGCATCTGTTTTTTTGTGGGTTAAAACAGGTTTTTCTCTGTATCTCTGTATTTATTGTAATCTTTTTTAGTAAATTGTAACTCTGACTTGTAATGTCTCTTAAGCTGGGCTCATTTCTCCTGTTCATTTACCTTCAAACCAGCACAGCTTGAAAACACTTTGATGTTTCACTATTGTCTTCAGGCTTGTGCCCATTGCTGCCTGGTCCCAGTAATTTTCTGACCGTAACTTGATTATAACTTAGTTGCCATCCCTGAACTGAACAAACCCTAATTGTGCACTATAGTTGGAAGTGAAGGCCTGGTCCCCATTGCTTTACACTCCCCCTAGCACCTTGCTGCTGTGCAAAATGAGTTGAAGATACTGACAGATACGGATGGCTGGGTGTCAGCTATAACTGGTTCTGTACAACCAGGGAACCAAGGAATTATGCCTCTCAGGCATGGCTCCAACAAACCTGTAGGCATTCCAAGTCCAACTCAACCACTCCACCATAGCTCTACTGCACTACCCACATTTCTTCTGGAGTGGTTATTTGCAAGCCTACATAGAAGGATAATAGTCCTCTGCTCTTTTGGTTTGATTTTTTTTAGTCAGACCCGTCTCTGTGCCTGTTCCACACATGGTCTCACACACAGACAAAGCAGCAGACCTCAAGAAGTAATGAGCTCTCATGAACCCCTGGATAGGAATAAAGTAGCCAGGTGCTGCTAACACCAGTCCAGCCATTGACGAACATATATCAATTTGTGGCTGACCCATTTCCCATGACATTCATGCCGAAAGGCATTTCCTTTACCTTTTGAACTTTCAGAGAGGGGAAGAGGAGCTAAACTCACAGCAATTCTCCTTTCGTGGGCTGGTTTTGGAGGCAGTGAATGAAGATGATTAATTATCGCTCACTTTTTTACTCCATTGGATTAATAAGGGACATGCCTGTCATTCTGACAGTCTCCCTGCTCAGCCCTCTGTACACACAGCATGAGTGGTGTGATTCAGTCTCACACGCCACCTTCTGAAGGGAAGAAACAGAGCCATGAGTCAGTGGGACGTGGCTCCAAGTGTCCTTAATGCAATAGTGTCAGCTTTATTGAGCAGCACTGAAATATTTATCAAACACAAACACAGAAGTGATTGTGACTTCCTAATTTGGCGATGCTATCTGAAGAGTCAGAAGGCACAGCATAGATCAGCTTAATAAAAATGTTTCATTTCAGTAGCTAATGATCCTCACCTGGCTACCAGGAACTTGATGAAGGAAACAGAAAAAAAATAACTATGGCATTATAATGAACTGTGGGACATAATAGTAAGTGTGAATTTCCTTTTGTGATGCCCAGTTCCCCTTTGTGTACTTACCAGCCAGGAACCACATATCAGATAAAACAGACAACCATGCCAAGGAAATCTGGGACCCTTAGCTGGGCTAATGGCCCAGCAAGCGTTAAAGCCCCATTAGTAATGACAATGGAAATGAATGATGACTGTAATAAATAATGAACACTTGGCCTTTAGATAAGATGTATTTTATTTCCCATCATATACACCAGTGGATAAGAGTATTTATAAGCTACAGTCACAAATGACTGGCTTGTGCTAAATGTAGCTTGGAGTAGGCAGACAAAATTTTCTTGTAAGTCTCTGGGCCAAATTCAGTAGCGACGTCAGCAATACTTTCAGCAGTACCACTTGTCCCCCATCTGCGAGAGCATATGCAATTTAGTCCTTAGAGTATCTGAAGTGTAGTCATAAAGTTTTGCTCGGTCTCCCTGCTCTTTGAGCACCAGGGTGGGGTGCAGGAAACCAAGAGGGGAACTACAAAAGGGCCTGGTGAGGAAGCCTTTCCCAAGGTCTGAAGGGCCACAGATTCCTTACTTTGGGATGAGTCAGGCACCCGGGAAATCAGTGGACGTACACACTCTTCCCTTGGACAGTCTAAATGGAAAAGTGCCTTCCACCCCCATGCAGTGGTTCCCTTGCCTGCCCTATTCAGGGAATGCGTGGCCTCCATAGGCATGTGGGAGAAGCTACCTTACTGAGGGCTGCTGTGGGCAGTGTTGGGCAGGAGTCACTGGTGTTTACTCCTTAAGGTGCTCAAGAATTTGAACAACCCAGCTCTGGAGACACACTGAAATTGCTGGTCACTCAGTGCCATTTAAGAACTTGTAAATTCAGAATAAAACAGAGGAAGTGGTTCCTTAAACCTTTCATTCAGTGACATCCCATCCAGCCAAGGGGGGCAGTTGGGAAGCACTGCCAGCCCTTGGAAAGCACCTAGCTCATTTCTTTCCACTTGACAGAGTCCAAAATTACTTAGGGGGTTTTATTTTCCCTACTCACAGAGTTTACTTTTCACCCATGCACAAAGGAGGAAATACATTACTAATACACCAGAACTCTGGAAACATTTGAAAAATAAATGGGGGACAAGGGAGAAGAGGAGGACGGTAGTGGGAAGGAGGAGACAGGGAGCTCTGCCAGCTACTTATTCCAGTGGTTTTCAGCCTGTAAGTTTTATTCATCACAGACCACTACATGATTTCCAGGAAGGCCCAAAAGACCAGAAGATAGATGTAAGTACTGCAGATGGCATTCTCTTGTTTGGCTTTAACCTGCCCCTTGAAGTATTCCACAACTTCCACAGGGGTCTCTGACCATGGGCTAAAAATTACTGTTCTTTCACCATAGCCATAAGAAGAGAGACAATGTCACATGAGAGGCCAATTTCACAGTCACTGAAGCCAAGGGGGTTGTAGCAGTGATCTGTTTTCCATTGCTTAGAGCAGTGAGACTGTCTGGTACCCTTGTGTTAAGCTGCTGCAGAGAGGATGTTTGGCTAGTACAAATCAGTGCATATTGTCAAAACAATTTGGACTTTACAGTCCATTTAATTATCTGTTAAAGGCACTACTGATGCTTTTGGTAAGCAGAAAGTTTACATACAGAATTGGAGACTTTCAGCAGACAGCACTGCAGTTCCTGGTAAACAGGAAAAAGGAGAAGGTCTGTTTGATTAGTGACTGCAACAACATTGTTTCTAGAAAAGACTAGAAGAGAGGTTACCCCACCTCAGGTAACATTTGTTCTATTGGCACAACCTGTTGCAAACCTGGAACAGTGTACAAAATGAGAACAGAGACCTGTTAAAATGTCAAGTTGCAAACCCCACAAACAACAGAGTAATTACCAGGATAAGAAGTGCAAGGCTTTCTTTAAAGCAAATTTCTTTTCTTTGTACCCCCGTTCTCCTTGCAAGCCCCTGTGTGCTTTCTCTACCAAAATACACACAACAATCACACTTAGCAAAGGAGACAGAGAATTGGATGAGTTATTGGCAAAGCTGGACAAAACATGGAGAAATTTAAAACCTGCCTGGATGCAATCCTGTGCAACCTGCTCTGGCTGAACCTGCTTTAGCAGGGTGGTTGAACTAGATTATGTCCAGAGGTCCATTCCAAGTCCAGAAGCAAGAACTTCTTAACGTTCCATATGTTTTTTTTAATGCCAGCAAAGAGTGTGAAGGAAAGCAGGCATATTTCTTATGGGCAACTGTTACAGGGAGATGAAGTAGCTGAGATGAGATATGAAAGAGTCTGAACATGACAATACCTAAAGGAAATAGTGTCATGATATTTCTTCCAGCTCCCAAAGTCATTCAAAAGGTTAAACAGAATTTCTTTCATCAGACATTATAATAAGTGGAATCTCTGCAAGTAAAATCACATCACTGTGTGACTGACCTTTCTTCTGATAAGAATTTAAAATATGTATTTTTAATCAGTCAGAAGGCATTACGCTCATAAAAGAAAAATCAGTTTTTGAGACAAATTACTTACATGAGCAATATGGTTTATGGCAGTCCGGAGTCACCAGAAACTGTATTTTGCATTACTTAAATGCAGCAAAATACACAAACCAGCTTTTGTTTTCCAGAAAAACTCCGCTTTCTGAAGCACAATAAAAGTAATGAAAATATAATCCATTTATCATTGTTTTCTCATTAATGTCATTGGTTCTTTCCCTAATACATCAGTGATGCAATTCTTCAAAAGAACTAATTTTTCAAGGCAGAAGAGTTGTGAGTGTGTAAAAGACTCCCCCAAGAAATCCAAACCTGCCAAGCTCTGGTTTATGTTTTATTTCTCTAAGTCAAAAATGTCTGCAGTGAATATTATCAAATTCAGTCTCTGTGAGAGATCCTCTGAGCCAGGTTTCAGCTCAGAAGAAATTGTTTTTCCTGTGAGGAAAGTAAGGAAGTCAGTGAAATCAGAGCATGATAATGACCCAGTCTCCTAAAGTTTAGGTCTAATATTTCCAAGTAGGCTCCACCGTAATGGACTTTGTGGAGGGATTCAGTGGACATGTTGGTAACCATGAGAACAAAATTCAGGGGGTTTGTGTGGATTCTTGAGGTGTAGCAACCCTAACATGAAATATACATTAGCCATGAAATCAGGTCAGCATACAGCATACCTCTGAAGGCTTTTCATGAAAATTCATGGCTGTTTTGCAGCAAGTCTGGATTTCATGACGGCAGAGCTGCCCTGTGTGAGCAATCTTAGCTGAAAATTCAATGACAGAGGCCAGCACCCTGGGCACCACATTTGCTCACAGACTGGCCTGGCCTCAGAGAGGATGGGGGTGTAGAGTGGTCCTAACCACTGGGACTGCAGATGTTTGGAAGAAGTCCTGGACAGGTGGGAAATGCTTCTCCAGCCTCCAGTCACTGCTTGCCTGCCTGTGTCCCATGGGGCTCTGGGGTGAGCACTGAAGAGGAAATGGCAGCAGAGAAGTGTTGTTGCAATGAACCTGATCACAAAGGGCAACCTTGGGGCTGACTGGATTTCCTGGAATGCCAAAAAACATTTTATAACTGCATGAGATGCACCTTTGAAAATTCAACTGCAACAGAGGTCACACACTCTTTTGTCCTCCATCCCTTGACTGCAGGATTTGTCCTGCATAGTACTTTTGCTCAAAGTAAAGTAAAGCATGGGTGAGACTCAGTTGCAGTAAGCAAGTGCTTTTCCTGTGAGTGCTCCATAAAAATTACTCTGTCAAGGAAATGTTCCAATTCAAGACTTAAACTCTTAATATCCGGTATTGCCAAAATCATGGTTAATGCATCAGTACCCATTGAAGATGATGCAACTTTTAAGGGAGTGAGGAAAGCTAAGTTATTGCTGCTGATAATGCATTTGCATTTCTCAAACCCCTTCCCTCTGTCTACTAAAATGTACCCTCCCCCACGGTAATACAATCAGCAAGGGGCTACTGTGAGCATAAAGCACAGGCTCAAAATTCAGACCAGTTTGAGTCTGATTTATCTCACTTGATATGATCCATCTATAAGACAGTCTCTCCATAATGGCAGTGAAGAGAGGCACTTTCAATTATGCCCTCCTGAAGAGATGAGTGAACGAGCTCTCCGAGAGGTGCCCATCTCTGTTTGACTGGAGGGGAGGCTTAGACACTCAGCTTGGATGAAGTGCCCAGTGTTTTAGAAGCTACACCTACGGAAGAGGAAACTGGGAGATGGTGTCCTTGGAGAGCTGTCAACTCTGTGATTTTTAAATGTCTCATCCAAAACACTCCAGTGAAGAGTACAGGGCATAGTGGTCTTGCAGAAAATAAACAGTCTCAGCTGGCCTCAACCCTGAGTCACAAAGTAGTTGGAGTGGACAAAAACTGCTAAGATGTTATGCAATAAGTCTTCTCCCTCCAAAAACACACTGCTAAATGAGAGACCAGAGAGATGCATGCAACCAGCAACTATTCTCTCTGCTTCATTTAATCAAGACGGCAAGATTCACTCTGGGATAAGATGAAATCAATTTTCTGATGAAAAACCATTAGAATTAAATTTCTATTAAATATTTCACCGCTGTCTGATTTCCACAGAGATTTTAATTTTGTGTTGCAAAAACTTAGGAGAAAGTACACTATTTTTTCAGATGACAACTAAGGTATCTTGATTCAGAAATGATGCTAAAGTGTTGTACACAGGCCAGTTCTCTCATGTCCCTGTGTTTCAGCGTAAACAAGGCCACCAGCCAGAAAACCTCTATTGATAGGTGCCATGTGACACCCCCATGGAGACGTGATGGCCCATCTCAGCAAACACAGTCACACCACAGAGCCAAAGAGGGAGTCTGACACATCAAAACCACCTTGCTCACTAACCATCACCTCAGACCTGAGATATTTCAAGTGTTTCTCTCAAAAACACAAGCATTTTCTACTGAACAGTTTTGCCCATGTCCCCTTCACTTTCTTTGAAAAATGTCATCAGAAAACACCCTTTGGCTAGTAAGGCCTGGTTTGTACCCAGGGCAAGTCTCAGTTTCATGACATGTGCAGGTGGGAACCTGATCCAGGCTTTCACTGGATCCAACCTCAAGAGCACTTTGGACCCCCAGTTCCAATTAACATCAGGGGGAACTGGGAATGTACAGCACCAACAGGACTCAGGTCCCTCTAGGCCAAAAAAGTTCATTGCACGGTTAACTAAGGGTGAAGTACTAGGGGAGATGGGAGAGCTGCAAGTTCCATCACACTGCTGGCGCTCTACGAGAGCTCCTCTACATGCAAATTCACCCACAACCACCCCAAAACAGAGATCCATGCTGGACATTTGCAGGCCTATCAGTTTCATCTTTGCTTTGCTATAGTTGAAATGCAGTTTCCCTTATAGAGTTATTAGGGGATTACAGGGAAATCACAAGACCAGGTTCTAGGTAGGGTTCTAAAAACGCCATCCCACAACCTCTCCATAGCAGCTTTAACACCAGGGCTTGCAAAAATCTATAAATAAACTCCTGTGAGGAGCTAGCATAGAAATTTTCCTTCTGATCACAGCTGGGAGAGCAAACATCTCATTAATTCTAGGTCCATTTTAGTTTTCTTTCTTCCAAGAACTTAAGGTTTTTTTCCTAGATAGTGTGAGCTGTTCAGCATCAAAACCAGAAATCATTTCTGAAGAAAAACAGTTTCTTTAGAAAAAACCCCTGGACTAAAAATACCATTGAGGTTTGAAGACAGCAGTAAAGATGCCCCCTAAAGGTCTTGTGTTCTCTAAAAAGCATCAATTCATTGCTCTGGAGTGTCATTATCACTTAAAAGTTGGACCCGATGATCCTTGTGGTTCCCTTCCAACTCAGAATATTCTGTAACTCCTGTCTAACTCCTGTATTTATAGAATCACATAATACCAGGCTGGAAGGAATCTTAAGGATCATCCCATCCAACCTTTCTTGTTAAAGGTACGGTCTAGACAAGATGGCCCAGCATTCTGTCCCACTGAATCTTGGTGTCCACTGTTGGGGAATCCATCACTTCCCTGGGGAAGCTTCACCTGCAAGCTAAATAAAAGGAGGCATGAAGTTTTGAAAAGTGAAAAGAAGAAAAAAAACACAAGAAGTATTTATATAGTATGAATATTACCTGCTGTCTGAAGCCAAAGCTTGGGGAAATCCCCATGTCTCCTTTTTAAGATCTTTGACAAGAATGGTCATTATGCAGCCTGCATGCACCGTTATTTTTGGCAGGATGACGAGCTCTGAGAACAATATGGGGTAGATCAGGGCAGTTGGGGTGGACCTTTTCTGGTCCATGGGTGGCCTTGCAGCTCACACAGCTCTCCAGTCCTGCAGGTTTCCTGTATCAGGGGATGACCCAGGTCATTTCATTAAAAACAGTGAGAAAGCAATCCAATTCATGAAGCTTTCCAGCAGCTACAATTCACTTTCTTTTTTTTTTTTTTTTGGATCCCAAACACTTCCCAAAACCCAAACAGAAACTCTGATACCTTGGAACATATCAAGATACCTATCTTAAGGTGATGGTAATTTTCAAAGGTTCATTGCTACCGACAGTGAAATGGATTTAAGCTCATAGCTGCCAATTGTAATGATTTGTGCAACATACGAAAACTTCAGCCTCAATCTTCTGAGCTGAACGTCCCCAGCAGCTTAAGTAGCTAACTGTACATCCATCCCATATTCACAGAGCATACAGGGGGGTTGAAGAGCCATTACCTCCAGGGGAGGGCACAGCTAAAATCTTCAATGATGAGGCAACCAAACCATGCCAGCTCTCAGGGCTGTCTCTGGACAATGCAGATCTCAGGGTTGCTGTCTGGATGCAGGAGAAGCTTGATCCAGATAGCAGCAGGAACTCAAACAACATGAGGAGTGGTGCAAGCCCTGAGCTGTGCAGGGAGAAAAGTAAGGGATGTCACACTGAGACCACAGCCAAGCAAGTAGGGCAGTGGACTTGAAGGGAAGTCACAGAGATTCAGAGAGGTGGTGGCCAGTATTTGGGCTCTTGTTTAGGAATTTATAGTATCTGCATGGAGTACAGAGAGACTGGGGTGAAAAGATGAGCTTTGCCAGGACTGCTGTGATGGAGGTAGTGTGGTGAACCCAGTCAGGGCTGTGAGGTGAGGCTGGTTAGGGTCAAGATGCTTGGCCATGCACAGCAGGCTTGCAAACAGCAGGATGAGTGTATGCATGAGTCTGCATGTATGTCCCATGTGCACAGACATAGTGCTGCTGTCACTCAGCCCACGGCATGACTAGCAGAGCCTTTAAAAAGAAACCACACACGCACAAATATTTTATGTGCATGCCTTATGTATAAGGCATGGGCCAAACGACTTGCCCACACAGTTCTGAAATGTACCCTTTTACTCCCTTTGGTGCCAAGGAAATGTTTTTGACTACAAATGGTGACAGGGAGGATTGCACAATCCAGCCCATACGTATGAAAACCAGCAGGCTGAGCATAAATGTCTATTTGAAGGAATACAGATGAATCAGTAATGATATTAGAGTGATTAGCCAACTGCCTTAATTGATATGTACAAAACCATATGTGCTTATAAGCTTACAAATGCTAACTCACGCTTATCACCATCTGCACAGAAAAGCCACAGTAAATTTCCTTTTCCTAAATGCAGGTTTGTCATTTTAAATGAAATAGGCTGGGGAGGGTAATGAAAGCCTGTGCCATGAAAGGACCTTCAATCACTGGCACGGGGGTCTCTCAGACCAGATTTATTTAGTGACTATAATAGAGCTCAGTTCTTGTCCAGGTCAGTGCAAAGACATAAGAGAAATTTAATAATTGGCTTTTCAAGAGGAAAAATAAAAACAAGCTCTTAGGACAAATTGTGAGGAAGACCAGTTGTACACTGGCTCCCCTTCCTCTGCAGCTTTCTTCTTGCTCTGTCCTAGAGCTGTATATGAACCCACAGCAGAAGGCTAAAGAAGAGTAATTGAGAAGTACCTAAATGACATAAGAGCAAGTCACTGATCACCAAAAGTTCCACTGGAAAAACATAGTCAAGTGTATTTTTTGCAAAGTTACTGTGAGAGTCTCTGGCTGTAGGTGCAAGTCCCTACCCCCACAACCAGGTAGAATGTGGGGTCCAGCTGTATTGCTGCAGAACAGTTCATGACCATGGTCCCTTATTCAACTTCAAGTAAAATCAGTTGGCTCTGTTTAAAATCAGTTGTGATTGTAGCTAAGTGAACTGCAAGAAGCATCACAGAATAAGAGTCCCACTGCCAGAACAATGGTTTGGCCTGACTGGAGTGCTCTGCAGGCTCTAATGTGGGACCATCATGCCAGAAGAAAAGCAGCAAACAAGTTGAAGAAAATACCTCATCAGTCATCAGCAGGATTTACCAGAAGAGTCCAGGGCTGAAGAGAAGCAAAAGTGCGCGTCACCTAATTTCAGTAACAACAGTGTAGGTTATAACCATGTGAGTTTCATTCCTCCCTAGTTGCTGGAGAGCAAGGCTCTTCTGAACTCTAAGTCCTGTACCTTGCTTTAGTTTTTACTTTAGGCTGATGTGAGTCACAATGGAGGCTCCATCAGTTACATTAATCAGATGTCATCTAACTACAAAGGGACTCCAAAGGGACTGGCTTCAGTGCATTTAGTGTGTCCCACGACTGATACTTTCCCTACTAGAAGTTTATGATTTCTAAAGTAGTTTAAGAAACACTAGCAAAATAAAATCTTTTTACTGTCTTATCTTCACTGGTCATAGGAGAAACTTGTACATTTGTTTAAAAGAGTTTTATATGTCAGCAAGGTCTATGTCCTATATAAAATTAAGTGGGATCTTAAACTTGAGGTGTTAAATTCCTTCATTCATTCCAAATGCATGTGTTTTTCCATCCCATGGCAGTACAAATATTGTCCAGATCACCCACAGTCAAGGGCAATCAGTCATATTTCTGCTACTGTAGCCAGAGCACAAAAGTGCCATGTTCATGACAGCTCTATGATTGACCCTAGAGAGACAACTGACATCCGACCTGGCATAAACCTCCCAACATAGTTTGGTCCCTCTGATTCAGAGGAGTGAATTTTGCATCACATATTGGTTTTGTCAAATATCAGGTGCCCTGTAAGTTTATGGAACAAATCTATGAAGATACTTGGGAGTTTAAATTCTGCTTAAAATCAGGAGATAAAGTGCATATACATCCCCACGGCCTGAAGCTAAGTCACTTGCTTAAACAACACAGCTGGAAGTTTTATCCTGGCTGTCTCCACAGAAAGATCCATCAGAATTTCCTGTGCTACAGCCTGCCATTTTTGACTTGGGCTTCATGGCAGAAGACTATTAAGAGAAAAATTGAAAAGGATTCTCCTGACACCTCTGAAACACAGAGGACATGCATGTGTGACAGGGACAGGTGAGTTACTCTCGTTTTAAAAATCTTGACAGCACTGTGCATTAATAGTGTCATAAATATTGTATCTGTGCTCCAAAGGAAGCAGAGAAGTTGTTATAATTCAGTTGTCACCATTGTGTGGGCACTGTTTTCTGTCTGGGTGACCTGCAGGCTCAGAATAATAACGAGGGAGATTCATCAGACCTCAGCAGTGACAAAGTGGAGAGGGACTATGTGATGGGTAAAGGCTTTGATCACATTAGACAACAGCAGCTCAAGGAAGGGTTGGATGAGAAGGTGCATGTGAACAGTATGATTTTTAGACAGGTCCCAGTAGTTCTCAAATGACAGGGAATCCCTGGGTGCCAGCAATAATGTCAGTCACTGCCAATTTAACAGACGCCTGAAACAACTCACTCCTGAGGAGCTGGCAAACACGGCCGGGGAGCAAATAAGTAAGAAACTGATACAGCAGCCCCCAGAATTCTCCCATCCCACCTGATGCTTCATGCTATTGCACCTCAGGAGCAACAATGACAGGTAAAGTACACCCAGTATGGAAGCAAACTCCAGGCCATGGTCCAGAAGAGATAATTGTAAATTATGTTGTAGGAACAGAGATACCAGGTCATGTTTGGTGGGAATTGGCACCTTGTGCATGTGGCCAAAGCAATATAGCTTCAGTGCTTCCTGAGACAGGCGCTGCAGAGCAGATTAGTCCACTGGGAAGCAGCTGCTCTAGACAGTGCAAGAAACCATCTTGTGTCTGAGCCTCTCTGTGGGTTTTCTTCACCTGAGGTATCCCACTTTCCCCATCTTCCTGTGCCCAGCCACCTTCAGTTATGGAGAACTCTACTCAGGATTTCAAAAGTCCCAGAATAATGCAACAGGAGCAAGTCACATGCAATTGCTACTTTGTGAAAGCACACTCAAAGATGTAAAAGAGAAGTGACCTTGGTCTCTGCTCCATGAAATCCAATGACAATTTGTAAATGCATTTGTTGTTCCAAAATTCAGTTTTATGGCAAATATAGCAAAATAGATCAACAATAGAACTGTACATCAATAGTTCCACTATTGCAAAAGAGGACAAGAAGGAACTTGAGACGTTATCCAAATCACTCACATCCCAAGGAGGAGTCACATATGCTTACCCACTCCACAAGGGGTTGATTAGCCTATCATTAAAAAAACCCAGTAGTTGCAATGTAAGCTGTGCACTTCTTGTCCTACAGACACACCAAGGAAGTTGTTCTCTTTCTCTTTAAAGACACTTTCAACAAATTTGAAGGCTTCGTCCTTCATTCTGTACACTCTGCTGACCCAGTTAGTTTAGTCCTCCTGTGGAGCCCGTGTTTTTGAGATGTATCAGCAGTGGTGTTCTCCTTTAGATTTTCTCCAGTTGATTCCATTTGCTTTGAAGTCCAACATCTGAAATTGATCTTAGAGCTGCAGCAGAGGCCCTTTCAGTGCTGACCAGAGCAGGAGGAATATTTAATTTGTGTTGCAGGCTAAACAGCTGTCTATATTCCCCACTGTAACACTTACCTCTTTCTTTTTTTGTCATATAGACAGAATTGACTCATGTTGAACCTGCAATTCATTGACAACTCAAGTCTTTTCTTCAGATTTGTTGAAAACCAAGTATCCACCATTAAATATTCCTGTATCGAGGTATTTATACCCAAGTTATTTGGGACCCTCGCTATTTTCAGCCTGTGCCTCCTATTTGGCAAGACTGTTATGAATTCCTGTTCCTTTCCTTCAGCAAGTTATCAGTCCCTCACATGTTCATATACATCATTATACCATCTCTTTAGAGAATAGTTGTTCCTACTTTAATCTATAAGAAAATCTAAAGCCATGATCGGTAACATTTACAGGTGGAACAAAGACTGACATGCTAAATAATGACACATCAATGATACAAAGAGATCTAGATAACATTGCAAATTGGATTCACCTGAGAAGTATGAATTTTAATATGTGAAAATGCAAATCACAAGCGTCTTTGGAAATGAAGCATGCAGGTTGCACCTGTGGGATGAGGAAGTGTTTTTTTGAAACTGGGACTCTCAAACTTAATGCACTGAAATGGGGTCTTGAAGCAAAACAGCAGCAACAGGGCATAACAATAACCATTGCATAACTCAGCAGTAAATCACAAAACAGAAAAACATCCAAGGATGGCATCTTTTTAAAAGTCAGAATGTCTCCTACATAAATATTTCCGAAGTTAAAATTAAAATGACAATTCATTTTTCTAAGGGGCAAGCAATGCCCTTCTTTCAGATCTTTTCCCACCTGCAAGGTATCATATGACATCACATGCATAATAGTGCCTAAGATCTGCAGTGTCAGCATGATTGCTTATTCAGTGAAACAAGAGGTGACGTTTGTACTACTGTCAAATGTACTACCATCATGAGGGAAGAATTCAGTTTTGTGTATTCAAGGCACCAGACAGATGTGCTGGACAAGGAACCAAATAACATGGTCCCCAGAGGAGTCTGCAATAATGCATTTCATACTTTCAAAGTCTTAGCCTGTAGCACAGAAACTGCACAAACCAGTGGTTTCCATTTCTGAAAATTTTAAGCAAGGAATTCTTCTTATGTAGTCCATCTTGCCAGTATGTCTGATCACAAATAATGCTTAAGAATTAAGGACATGTATGGCTTTACAGCTGAAGAGCTGACACTGAGAACTGTGTTCTGAAACATTAATGGCTGTACAGTTGAGTAGAGATGACTGAGATGGAGTCACTTGCCCAAAGACAGTTAAAAACTAACTAAATATAAAAGAACTAAATAAAGTTCTTCGGTGCCTGAACCACTAACAGAACGTATCTTCTAAGGGTTCATCAAGGAGCAAAGGCTTCTGTTTTAATTCCTTGCTAACAACTTTCCACAAACAGGAAGAAGGTTTGCAAGGAAGAAATGCAATGTCAGACTCCATATGTCAACATTCTTGGCCAAGAAATGGAAGTTCAACACAAATCTGATTTCTACCATGGCCTGACAGATAGGCAACATCAGGTCGTCAGATCTGGAAACTCAAAGCAGTCCTCTCAAACTGGATATGAAGTGCTGCCCATCTTATCCAGTCCATTTGCTCCAAGAATGGCTATCTCAGATACTTCAGAGGCTGGTGAGACCCTTCGTATACCAATGGCCACAATTATGCAGGGTTATGCAAAATGGTACTTGAAAAAACTCTGCCTGTTTTGAAGATGGCATCACGGACAAGGTCATCTATCTAAAGCCTGCAAGTAGTTTCATCCAAGCAGACTTTAGAATCCAGTGTCCTGGAGCTCCTGGGAGAATTTCAAAAAGCTGGGAGAAGACTTAGTTGTGCTCCTCTGTGATGCTGAGAAAGAACTACTGAACCAGTTTTCCCTAGCTGAGGTGCATCTCTGAAATCTCCTTTATTTTCCCTATTTTTAGTGTCTAACTGTCTGAACTGGTCCCATACAGTACAGTACAGATCTAACTACTTTATAATGTATTTAAATGTATGCAATAGAAGTGTGGCTACGGTGCAATTAAAGTGCCATTTCTGTTCATTTGAAATGTCAGTGTAATTAAAGTTCACAGATAATAATATTCACAAATCTGTAGATTTTTCCAGGCTCCTCATTTAGTTTTTCTGGAGATTTACATCTGTGAAAACTTGGGCTTCCATTATCACTGGTGCTTGGTTACTTGCAGTGCTGCTCTACTCACTGTCTTTGACCTAAGGCTTGCCTACGCTGAGTGTCTGTTGCAGGCTGAAACATGGTCTATCATGTTAGACTTGCACTTATTCATCATTTTTTATCAAAAATCACCTTATATTTTGCACTTCTTTAATCTGCAAACAACTTTATTGAGGCACAAAGATAGTGCATCCTCATACGTGTTAGAAAAGGATGAACATCCTTGAGAAACAGCTTCTGTACCCACAGCAGTTTCCTGCTTTCACACAGGGCTGTGCCAGTGGCAGGCATCATACAGCCTGATCCTTAGTGCTGCATTGTTCTTGGTTTGGCGTTTTCTGACTGCCTTGTATGCTCCCTGTGTCACAGGTAGAGCAGAGCCAGACCCTTGCCACCTGCCTAAACAGCCCTGGGAATTCTCTTGTTGTTTGCTTCCCTGATAAAAACCAAGAGACTCTTCCTTTCTGGAGGCAACAACATTTTTCACATGTGGAAATTTTCAGGATTGCACTGAATCCTAGTACAAGGGTACAAATGGGACTCTTGGAAAGGGAAAACCAAAGTTCACATTTTCAGAGCCAAGCCACTGAAGCAGTAAAATGTTCTGGTTGGGTTGTAAGATTTGCACAGCTTTCTCATGACCATCCTACAAGTGGTTATCCCTGCCTCTGATACTGCTGTAGCATTGGATATATTCTTCATAAGAAAATAAAAACCAAGAGTTCTTATATACTGTGCATACTACTGCCCAATAACCCCTCCCTCCCACTCCCCAGAAAAAGAGGAAACCACAATAACTCAGCCAACAGCATACATTAGGCAAGTGTAGAGCCACTCCTTTCCCTAACATTGAGAAAGCCTTGAAGAAGACAAGCACAGAAGGCTTTCCATGCAAACACAAAGTTCCCTACACCACTTTAAATGACTTTTTGTAGCTTTGCCCAGCTCTAGGTTTCTCCAATATTTTTACTTCTCACACATTTAAACTTTACATATTTAGTTCTACATATCAGAAACCAACTGACATTGTCCTCATAGTACTGTTCATCCATCAGTTAGGGATGATTAATTAAACCTACCACAAACTCCCACAAAGTATGAAGTGAGCTTCATGCTATTGCAGTTATACCCTAGTATTTGCAAGTCATGATGATTCGTGTTTGACATAAAACCAGTTGAGCACCCAGCTGACATATGGTTTCTGTCTAGGGCCACTGTGCTTTTAGACCAGGAACTATATCATAGATACATTTTTTCCAACATATGCCTTCTCTGACCTTTGGCAAAGGACCCTCACTCTTGGCTTTTAGATTGCAAAACATGCAGGCAGGTGCTGTCTTAGGCTGACAACCCTCATCAGCCTCCATACACCTTCCCTTCTTCTGGTCATTCAGCTACTCAGAGTATGGTGAAAGAGATCCACATTCCCTCTCAATTCAATTCACTAGAAGAGTAAGTGGGCTCCTCAAAATGAGCAGAGCAATGGAAAAGCACTGAAGTCCATGAATACAGAAGTTTCACTGCCCATTTCAGAAGGTAGCTGATACCCCACTGCCAGTAATTTTTCAGTAATATTCATATTAGTTAATTCACCCCAACAATCACCTTGTATTTCACAATCACTGTGAAATACTTTTTCTTTTGAGAAAGTCCAGATCTTTCCAGGGCACACAAAGAAAGGACACACAGGTAACAGAGCACAACCCAACTGCACAAACCAAAGCTTTTCACAACAGTGCTTTCTGCATATATTTATTTTTTAAACTTGTCCCAGCTCCCAGGATATGTCCCTAGATGGGCTGCTGCAGAAATAACTCTTGGAGAAGTGTCTACTTGCTTTAGTCTCACCCTCCTCAGGAATGTGACTCTGAAGTCACTGCGTGAATATCAATATATTTACAGCAGGCTGATGAGGTTCAGCATCAGTTATTTCCTTATTGAAAGCACTTGGGAAATGGCTGTCACTGACTTGCAAAAACAAACCCAGAGGAAAATGGAGTAAAATAAAGAGAACGATGCAGATTATTTAACTGGGCCACAAACCCCCTAATCTTGTTGTTTCCTAGTGCATAGAAGTCCCAGAAATCTGACAGTTTTATTCCAAAATAGCAGCATGGTTGACATGAAAGCAGTTTCATCACCATGTCAGAATTTATTTCCTCTGTGTGTCTAAACCTGGGCTGTCTCGCTGTCTCTGGCCTCTCTGCAAACAGCAAAGAGCTAGGTATTTCAATACTGTTGTGACGCAAGTGAGGGTTTTGACCCCAGTGGTTTGGATCCTCCTCATAAGTTACCTCCCTCCCTCCACTGACAACCAGATAGCCCGTTTTTAGGTAGCAAAAGTGAGTTCTGTTGGGTAAATCCTACTCAGGTTGAATGCACTGCCACTAGTTTTCCATGTAGCCCTGGCATCACTTCGCAGGGAGAAACACGACAGAGACAAAAATCCTTGAGTGGGACCTTCTCTTGTCCATGTGTCAGCACTCCCACCACAACACCTGTGGGTTACTGCCATCTGGGGGTTATGCCAGGCAGGTGGGTAGCTCTTCGACCCACTCTGGGACAATGCCCTGCTTCATCACCTGCCACACCTCTGTGACCCCACTACATGCTGCAGACTGATCGTGTTGCTGTAGCATCCCTCTGAGCCGCAGTGTCTGTAAAACACAGCAGACATCCGAAAACAAATTTAGGAAGCTGGGCCAACACCACAAGGAAGGAAATGCTAGGCTCTATGGACTAAAGAGAAATCCTTCAGGGAGACAGCCCTCTGCATCATAAAAAATAAATATGCATCCTGCTACCAAAACAGACACCTATCTTACAGCTTATACAGACTTATAAAACAAAATATTTTTGTTAGTCTGCTTTGCGTTGTAGTAATGCCAAAGGGAAAGAGAACTTGTAGACAGACAATATGACATGAATACATTTTCACTGGAGACTGCTCAATCCTGAGAGAGTTTTTGTTTCTAATTTAATAAAGCCTGAATTCATAAACAGCTCCTTGAACTAGAATTTCTACTTGTTGAACTTGTATTCAGCCTTTCTACCTCTGTCTCTAATCTTGGCTTAGGGTGATGGTTGATTCAGATCTGCCCAAAAAGAGACAGTTCCATAATTGCTAATGCAAAAAAACCCCCTTATCTTTTTCAAGCATGAAGTCTGATGGAAGAGAAAACTCAGACCTATAGAGGGCAAAATCCATTTTGTTCTTATTTGGATTGGTTTAAGCTTTGGGAAGTGAAACGGAGGGGGGTTATCTGCTTGTATGTTTGTTTGTTTTGCTTTGGGAATGCAGCTCCTAAAGCAATTAGTCATCTCAAAGAAATTAAACAGAAGCAGCAAATATAACTGCGAAAAAGGTATTATTCATGCCCACATAAACCAAAACACACTTTTTCTTCTCAAAAAAAAAAAAAATGTTATTTGGGCTATGAAATATATGAAATGCAAACAATTCAGAGATTTTCAGTGCTCATGTGCCCTTCATGTGCACATTCCCAGTCAGGAAAAGCTTCCTGCTCCATGTAGAAGTAATACAGCCAAAAAATGAAATATTTCCAGTAGAAAACATCTCTGCATGGCACTGAAATGGTGCTGTTCTTCAGTGTATTCATCATGAATTACAAGCAGCACACTTGCACAGCTGACAATATTAATATTCTGACCTTAGCACTCACATTAATATTCTAAAGCAACTCAGCCAAAGTGAGTTTATAGCTTAGGTTAACCTCCCCTATCAAGCTCCCAGCCCTCTTACAACACAAGAATCAGAAGGCTGCCAGCACAGACCAAGGCAGGGATCCCCCAGTAACAATCAGGCAGAGTGGAAGAAGGAAAGCACATCTCTTGCCTTCTTTGGGATGGGGCCATGGGGCCACAGGGCCACAGGCTGGCTCTGCAGCAGTTCCAGGAGAAGCATGAGCATGCGACATGTGCAACACAGAGAGCTTTGCTGGCTCAGAGCAGCAAGTGCATCTGAAACGAATCTGTGCCTCGCACACAGTGTTTGCTGTGGATTAGTACCAGCTTGGCCACCACTGTCACTGATGCTGTAAGATCTATCTCCAACAGCAAATTCACCCAAGCGTGAGGTTTGGTCACTTCCCCATACACCCTGCAAGTCTGTTTCTCAGATGAAGCAGAAAAATATATCTGGAGAGGGAGGGATATGCCTTTGCTCTTTCTAACACGTCAGGGGCATGAAGAAAGCACAAGAGCCGGGGGTGACCCAGTGCCCCCTCTCCTCCCTGTGTACTTACAGGGTCAGTGACAGAGCTAGGGCCTGGGGGAGTCTCCTGGGGAGGACATGTCCTTCTGTGGTCCCTCAGTTCCTGTACAAGGAATTCCCCAGGAATGTGGTCTCCTCAGTTCCTGTACAAGGCAGAAAGCACAGACTTTGGGGCTCACTGAACAGCCTCCCTTTGCCTCTTGTGAAGCCAGCAGAACACCCATCAAACTCCACCCACAGAGGACATCAGGCACTGCTGAAAGTCTCCATGCACAGATGGAAATCACAGGAAAGGTCAGTTTCCATGGTTATTTAGGGGTAATATTAAAAAAAATACCAGTCAGGAACAAGGAAAAGTGTGACAGAGAGGAACAAGGTCCCTATATGTATCCAAAGAAGACACAGTCACTATGCTAAGAGAAAGGATTATAAAATATTAATGGCAACTTTAGATTCTTTGTCAGTGATCTTTTGGTCCATGGTGACCTCTGAATCCTCATTAAATACATTGTGTGTCATGCAGATCTCATATTGAAAACTACTCTACTGAATCACACATAGGCACTAGCCACTGCTTCAGAAAACACCAGTTGTTTCCACTCCACATCATCTGATGCTGCAGGCATGCTTGAAGAAGCCCTGGACTCCCTTTTTTAAGTGCAACATTATTCTTTTGTAAGTTCAATATTACAGAACTTTCACTTGAAAATAAATGCCCAGCTATTTTTTGTAACTTTTAACTTCAGCAATTCAGCTCTGTGTTTTTCTTAAATTCATGTTAAAATCTTTGCAATTCTTGCTTTGGACAGCAAGGAAAAAATATCTGTCTTTGAGAAAGACAACAAGCTCAACCTTTTCCTGCTGCATTTGAAACCTCTCGGTGCAGAAAGAAAAATCTCTTGCCTCATGACAAAGAGAGTCCTCAGGAGATGGCAACTTGCCTCACCTGATCCTGGCAATCTTTTGGCAACACTGTTTATGTCTGAGATGCAACAGTACAGAAATATTGAAGATCCTCAGCTGGGGGCAGACAATGCAATGCAACTCATTTTTATAACAACGTTATAACAATCTTCCTGTCCCTTATAATGAATGGAAATAAATGTTGTAAGGTTGTGATTCAGAGAGCAGGTCCTGTGCCTTCAGAAAAGGGGTGTTGGGGTCAAAAGAGTTAAAGATTTTTATTCTGTATGGGATTGGACACAGATGGACAGCAGAACCAAGAAGAGGTTGGGTCAGTGTCTGGAGATCCAAGGGAACATCAGTGACAGGCAACATAGCAAGAAGATGGTGAGACTATCAACAAAAAACAGTTAATTTCTCCAGAAACTAAATATATGGCATGTCCTGTACTACCTGCTGCTATTAATGATCAAATGTCAAGCTGAAAAGCGGACTAAGAGCCCAGAAACCATGAGATGGCTCTGGGGTGCTGCTATCAGGGCCCAGGAGGGGAGCCTAGCCCAGGGACAAGCTTGGGAGCTTTGTCCTGCAAAAGAAACAAACCCACCTGAGAGTGCTGCGTGCAAAGTGCAGCTCCCATGCATCATGTCTGTCCCTGCTGGCAGCCCATGTTTCACATACAGACAAACACAACTGTGGCAGGTCCTGGAGGGAAGAGGTTTCCTTGGTCCCATGTGGTGATGATTTTATAAGCAAACCCCAAAGATTTTAATGCCTTACTTCAGCAAATGAGACCTGGGCTATATGATGGCCACCTACAGCAGTCCCTTTTGCAGTCCAGTCTGATTTGGTGTCGTTTCAGGGGTTTGATGTCAATCTGGGCCTCTGCTGCCCTGAGGAGGGCTGACATTTGCATTAGCAAGATCTTAGTCAGGTCTTTGGTAGCCATCAGTAAGACTGGAGGGATAATTCTCATTCCTAATCAAGGCTACATGATAAAGGGGAAGTGGTTATGAAACAGTCTCATCTGGGGTCTAAAGGCACTTGAATTGCAAATGGTGTTTATTCTGGCCCTTCTGTGCACGAGCACATCTGCACCTGGGAGCAGAAAAAGGAACCACATGCTTTATCAAAGATAAGTGAATTCAGTATTCATTTTAAAACATTAAAACTTCAGATGGCTTCCCAGGGGTGGTCTTTATGTGACACGATTACACTGTTACTGAATCTTCCTTTTTTATTCTTGCATGACTTTTTCACTGGGGGAAATCACACTGAAAGCAACAGCCATTTTATGAATATTATAGCCCTGTCTCTAACTGTTTGCCAAGATTTTCCATTAAGTGCAGTCTATGTTGAATAAAAACACTGTGTCAAGGCCAATATACAGCAGGTAGATTTTCATTTAACATCTTGCCTTTTATCGCCCTGTTTGACAAAAACTAAATAACATTATTGCTCTTTATCAGAAGATTTAACTTGCATTGCAAGCCTGCTTTGATTTTTATTGTTGGTCCTTTTAGGAATGTCAGAGTAAATTTTCAAGCTATTTGTAGGCATAAACACCAGCAGCAGGACCAGCAAGGTGTGCAGGCTGCTCACATGCTGCCAGCCTGATGGGAAAAGCAGGAAAGAGAAAGCAGTTCAGGTGTGATTGAACTCAGGACATCCACATGCATGGATGGAAAGGTATTAAGACTTTGGGACAGTTACAGTTGCTTCTTTATTTTTTTTGCTTGGGTTTTGTTGTTTGGTTTTTTTTTTTTGCTTGTTTGTTGCTTTTGCATTTTTTTGTTTGTCTGTGTTTTTGTTTGGCTTATGGTTTGGTTTGGTTTTTTCATTTGGTTTTGGGTTTTGGGTTTTTTTGTTTTGTTTTGTTTTTTTTTTTTGGGGGGGGTTATATGTTTCCTCCTACTTTGTTTGTTTGGAATTTTTTTTTTATTCTAGCACCTTTTTTTTTGGTTTTGGGTTTTGGGTTTTTTTTTTTTTTTTTTTTTTTTTTTTTTGGGGGGGGTTATTTTTTTCCTCCTTCTTTTTTTGTTTGGAATTTTTTTTTTTTTCTAGCACCTTTTTTTTTTTTTTTTGTGAAACCTTTCAACAGTGATTCCCTCACCTTGTGCACATCATGTCAAGGACAGAAGCACCACCACTATAGGTCTTATTTTTAATGCACAGAGTTCATTTTAGGTCAGACTGTCAGGAAAGGGTGTCTTGCCAGTGCTACCAGGGCATTTTTCAAAGTCATATTTGGATATGAAAACAGTGGAGAACTCTGCCAAACTATTCTTCCCATTCTCATATGGCTGAAAAATAGCCACAAGGCAACTGTGACTGTGAGGGAGGAGGAGGGAAGGAAGGCTTGACCTGAAACATCCTTGAGCCTGGTGTTCTTACAGCAATGGTGCTCCACCTCACCTTATGCAGTGGTTCCTGGGGAACCAATACTGTGTTTTTAAGTTACAGGAAAGTTATGTCAGCTTGAACGGGAAAATACCACTTCTGCAAATGTGAGACAGTGACAAATTGTAGCCTTTTTCCAGCTACAGTGTTGTAGCCTCTTTTGGGCAGCCACAAGAGGGCAATAGGACTAAAGCTAACTTCTCCTGGATGAGGTGTCCCTTTCAGCACAAAGTAGGTACGTGCAAAGTTCCCCCCTGCAGGATCGCTGGGTGCTCAGTGAAGGACGTGTGTGTAGGCAGAGCTGCCCAGTGTCAGGGAGATGCCTGGGCTAGGAGCATCAGTTTGGTCCTGCAGCCCCCAGCCAAGCTGACCTCACTCAGGAGCCATGAGCATGTCACAGGCAGAGAACACCATGCTGATCTGTTCCCATGGTCCTGTATGGGGCCCAGCAAGGCGGGGACACCACCAGTTCTGGTGCAGGAAGCTTGGTGGGAACTGCTCACCCACTTTGTTCCATGGGAAGCAATCAGTTTCACCTCTGCTTTCAGGAGATGTCTTCCAGCTCTGCAAGCTACAGCAGGCAGGCGTGCAGAATGATAAATGCTGTCAACATATTAAAATAATCATGTCCTTTGCCCATATTAAAAGCTGAAGTGGTGTATTCTCACCATAACAAATCCCAGTGGGAACAGGATAAATGTTCCCGTTGTGAAAGTACACATTGCAGCGAGGTTCAGCAATTAGCTGCATCAGAATAACGAAGAAACCTGCTATTTGCATAGAACATCACTGCATTTTACTTCTGTGCTTTCCATGTAACAACCTTCAAACAATCTTTAAAGAGACAAGTAGAGGCAAAGACAAGAGGGAAAGCTGTATGTTTACTTGCTAAACACAATGTGCTTGAAAATAACAAAAAAATCATATGACTGTTGAATCCAGGTCAGCTCTGTGTGAACAGTCCTGCTAATAGGCCTCATTATGAAAGGGAAAATTAGTTCTTGCTGTTGGAATTGTTATAAATGAGGACTGTTAAAAGCTGAGTTTATTACTGTGAAGCTGGGCTGTATTTAAAAATGTTACTGAAGA
Organism: Scytalopus superciliaris; assembly: GCA_013400415.1. NCBI lineage: Eukaryota > Metazoa > Chordata > Aves > Passeriformes > Rhinocryptidae > Scytalopus > Scytalopus superciliaris. Next base: position 2,335,853 of record VXBX01008609.1, read on the forward strand.
TTTTCCAGTCCTAATAATTTTATTAGTATCCACTTAAAAGATCAGCTGAAAGTGTAGTAATTCCTGCATAATAGAAACAAGACCTATTCTTCAGCATGCAAAGTTACCATGGCTTTATATTTAAGGTTTTTGTAAAGAAGGTTAGAGATGCTGGTGACCTCCATGTGAGAATTGACTTACTAACAAGACTCAGTCTCACCAATGCATCAGGTTTTGAAAAGTTCCCCAAAAAAAGCCTCTAGGTTGAACTCTAGGTTGAAAATTAACATCCAATAGGTTAGAGAGGACTACCAGACACCGGGGACTGGCAATTCAGTTCTGAGCAACCAGCTCGAATCCAGACCTAATCACCAGTAAATGAAAGCAGTTTGCTCCAAACACCCTTTCTGCTAGAGTGTGATGGGTTTGGTTTTTCATAGACATAAATCCTCACCATCAGTCTCAGGAGAAGCTGGAGGTAAAGTGTGCACCTCATCTGACCTGGGTTGAGCTCACTGTGGAGCAGACACCGTTAACGATCCCAGATGTTCTACTGACAGAGGAGAGCACCCAACTTTCTAGCTCAGGAGTCGATGCCTGCTGGGCATATTTAGTTCAGGTTTTAAAGTCAAATCACAGGGCAAAAAGCATATAATTCCTGCAAGATTAACTGGGCTTGTCCCAGCAAGCGATTGCCCCAGCTCAAAGATATGCCTCCTTGCAAAATCCTTTGTTCTGAGGTTGTCTGTGAAGAAGCACAGAACAAAGCTCACACTAGCACAGTATTTTGACTGCAGTGATCTGGGCAAGGGAATGGAGATGATGACCACATCATTGCTGCTTATTTCTCCAGAAAGCCCCTTCAGGGCCTGAAGGGATGCAGCACAAGTTTGCCCACTCATTATAATGTGGGAATTCAGGATAACCTCATTGTAAAAACTGGGAGCCATAGAATGTGCCTCTCACCATCAAGAGCCATTGGCACGGGCACAACAGCACCAGGGTCCCTGCACAGGGTGGACACTGATCCCACAGACACCAGTCCAGCAGTCAGAGAGACATTCAGCACTGGCAGCTTGGGTAACTCCACAGCAGTGAGGTACCCTGCTGTAAGGGATATGGCAGGGACAGCTGAGGAGGATTTTGTTCCTTCAGCTGGATGAAGGGAGGTCAAGACAGGCCACCAACCTCATCAGCTGATCTCATGGGGGAGAGCCTCTGCAGCGCAGCCCAGCAGACACTTAACTCCCCCTTCCATCTGCCTCCACAATTTCCTGGAGCCCAGAGTTATGCAAAAGGTTTTGCTCCATTTCCCTCCATGGCTATCATGTCAGCTTGTGGGTAAATTGCCGTGACAATTAGAGAGAATAATGGGAAGACATAACATATGTTTCTTTTACTTCAGCACTGTCTGCTGAAAACTGGAACTAAAAAGTACCAGGCAGCTCCTTCCCTGTCTCTGGAATTTCACAGAGGGTGACTCCAAGGCATTAAATAGGCAGAAATAATTCACTTGCACAGACTAAAATAAAAACAATGAAAGAAAGTGCATTATCTTCTCTGCAGCAACTCTTGCTTGCAGCAGCAGTTCTGTATGTTTCAGACTAGAGTAGATGCTGCGACACCTTTTGGAGGCTAATCAAAACCTCTAACACAATAAAATCTTCTCACAGCTGAAGCCAGAGTGCAGCGTTAATATTTACTAGCCAATGAGTATATTTACATGAAAGAGAGGATTCTAAGAGTATCTTCAATAGACTATTAAGGCACATACATGGGCTGGCAGGAAAATAAAAAAAAGTAAAACTTCTTATTATATCTATGCTAATATCTCTGGTAATGGGCTAATAGTTACAAATGTATATGCAAGGTTCTTGCAATAGAGAAGGTTTTACTGCAAACATTATTCTCATTTAAGCACATCTTGAAGTCAATTGTGGCTTCTGAATTGTAGGACACAGAGGAACAAAACCCAAAGGTTTAATTTAGAATCAACTACTTCACCACAAATCCTGTCAACTAAGATTTAGTGGAAGAACTTACAGGTAAGTTTCACAAACATCTGCATAACAATAATACTCAGTTGATGTTCAAACCTAGAGAAAAATGGTTTGGAGAAGCAAAATACATCCCTTTTAACTAGCGAATATGAGATTATTCCTCTAGGTCTTTGGTGTCAGAGCCCAGGCTGGGATCTGCAGTGATGCTGGCCAAGAGCTGTGAGTGAGTACATCTCACAGCCCCTAAGAAAAACAAGGCATGTGAGATCCACCTGGATTTGCAACATCTGCACTGTGGTAAGGGTTTTTCCCAGGAATGCAACTTGTCAACACCATCACCTTAGGGAGCCAGGTACATTTGTATTGCAGTTTTATTATCTGGTCTAACATATGTTAATGGGCTTGTTTGTACACACAGACCTGACTGATTTACATGAAGGCTCAAGGTTGCACCAAATTAGGGATATTTTGCACAAGGATAGTTCCCCCTAAGTGTGAAAACCTAGCTTACAAATCTTGTCATTCAACCAATGACAGATCAATCTTCACATATGTTTCCATAACAAAGTGATTTAATCATAACAGCAGAGTAATGTGTGTAGTTTAGGTACAGCATTTTACAGTGCACTCAGTGCTCTGGACATCCACTCCTATTTGTTCCAAGAAGCACTTAACTCTAGTGCTACTGAGAGTTAAGTAAGGCTTTGCTACATTAGAACCTCAGTTTAATCATGTCATTTTGTTATTTTTCATTATTATGTATTTGCTATTCATTTGAATTTCTGCTACAAGAATATCAATAGAATATGCTGCATATCCCCGACCAAAACAGCTGAGAGATGGGAAAAGGAAATACTGTCATTCAGAATGAATGACTGCCTACATCATCTTGCCTTGAAATGTTTGAACTGCAGAAAAAATGAGCAGCAATCTTAACAAAAATTATTGGTTTGAGTCTATCAGTCATTAGTGGCTCCTTCTTTCAAGGCTGTGTTATCACAATGTTATCAAAAACATATTGCTAGTGAAGGTCTTGGCTTTATCCCTTGTAAAGAGATTATTAACAGGGAAAAGGAAAACAAATTTGAACATTCAATTTATTTACTTTTTTTGACTGTTTCTCTCAGCTTGGCTAATGAAAGTCAGTAGCATCAGTCTCGTTTCATGTTACTGGAATGAGTTTCACTATTGGGTTGTCAGAGCTGCCATATTATGGCTGCTAACACTGCAGGAGGATATTTATTGCTTGAAAAACAACGGTTCCCACTGGATTTAGAAAACAATATAATTGCAGTATTTTATAGGGCATAAGTTTTGTAATGCCAGAGGTGATTGGCCTCTCTCCCTCACCCTCAGCACCCCGTTTCCTTCTCCTCCTCTGCTCCCCCCAGACTAGGTCTGGGACCACTCCAAGACAGCAATGTTCTCTGCATGACAAGCATGCTGACACACTGAAAGGAGAACAGCATTAATTGCCAGCTTAAGCCTAAAACCACACAAGGGAATTGCTAAGCGAGGCTCGGGGTCACGTACAACCAGCCTTACCCTTCTGAATCAGGGAAGGACACCAAATGTCATTAGACTATCCATATCCAGAGTACCCCTCTGCAGACCCCAGACTGACCTGAGCACATCAGATGGCAGTGGCATGTTGCTTTTAGTCTCCTCAGACCACAGATTCTAATTCTCATTTGGGGGTAAGAAATAAATATAAGGCCTTGGAGGAGATTCACATGTCTGGCTGAAGGACAAATAACTGAGCATTCCTGGAATGTGAAGAGTAAAGAAAGTAAGACAGAGTCCAGCTTTTATTTTGTCCTATCTTCCCTTCCAGCATTAGTAAACATTCACTGTAAGCCATGTTTTCCAGAAAGAAATCAGAGATTAAAACAAACAAACAAGCAACCTAAAAAACAACCAACCAACCAAAAAAAAAAAAAAAGGATAGCACTGTAGAGCTGATTAGAGAGAAAGAAAGCAGTCATCTAATTTAGGCAGACAGACAGAGAGAAAAGTTAAGAAAATGAATACACTTTTTGCATGAAAAGAGTGTATATAGAAAAAGATACAAAAAAGAGGTATAAAAAAAGAGCATAAAAAGAATTTCTTAGAGGGAACAGAAGCCAGGAATTATATTCTGGTCAGTAGGCAACAACATAGCACTTGGCAAAATACTTTCCATAGGATTGAGGTAGAAATTTCATTAATTTCTCCATACAAAGTTTCCCCATACAAAGAATTTCCAAGCCAAAAAAGATAAGAGAAATACGTAGGAGTACTTTAGGCCAGAGCCTGGAACAAGAAAGTCATAGTTTAAGGTCACCCAGAGAGTCCGCAGGAAGATGCACTCTCCACAACTTACCAGTGTGGTCCTTCCCTCATGTGCCAGACANAAACAAGCAACCTAAAAAACAACCAACCAACCAAAAAAAAAAAAAAAGGATAGCACTGTAGAGCTGATTAGAGAGAAAGAAAGCAGTCATCTAATTTTAGGCAGACAGAGAGAAAAGTTAAGAAAACTAATACACTTTTTGCATGAAAAGAGTGTATATAGAAAAAGATACAAAAAAGAGGTATAAAAAAAGAGCATAAAAAGAATTTCTTAGAGGGAACAGAAGCCAGGAATTATATTCTGGTCAGTAGGCAACAACATAGCACTTGGCAAAATACTTTCCATAGGATTGAGGTAGAAATTTCATTAATTTCTCCATACAAAGTTTCCCCATACAAAGAATTTCCAAGCCAAAAAAGATAAGAGAAATACGTAGGAGTACTTTAGGCCAGAGCCTGGAACAAGAAAGTCATAGTTTAAGGTCACCCAGAGAGTCCGCAGGAAGATGCACTCTCCACAACTTACCAGTGTGGTCCTTCCCTCATGTGCCAGACAAGCACCTCCTTCCCACCCCTGCACACGGGTTCTCACTCACTGGAGGCACAAAATGCAGATGACAGGGTGGAAAATCCCCTTACAGTGAAGTCATTCATATCCAAGCCCCTGAAGGCACAGATCTCTGAGGTCATAGCTGTTGCACCAAAGAAGGCAATGGAGGTACCCCATTCTCCAAACTGACTCATCAACTCCCAAACACCTTGATGTTCCCAAGACAGAAGTGAAAGGATTTTATTACCTACTGCCTGCCTTTGTACAGCTCTTGCCTGAGATGTATTTGGCCTCAAGACCAGTGGCTTCACAGCAAAATATAAAAACTTACATTGCAATAGATTGACTGGTGAGATTTTCCAACTCTGACTCTCGTAGCTGCTCTGACTGAGTCCAAAATCCTAAGGTCCCTCTCTGCTGGCAAAACATCTGGCTTGTAGAGTCTCTCACAGCATGCTGTAGGGGTACAGCTAATTCATTTCACAGCCACTTCATCATGCCTAAAGCAGCACAAAGATAATAAAGCATTTTCACTCTAAAACACTAGCTCCCAGGTTGGTACAATGGATTAAACTGATTAAATCTGGGCCACATCACCCCATGGGGCAATTCATAATGTCAATAGGACATTAAACAGTAGGACTTGTTCTCTTTGCAGTCAAATCACATACCACCCACAGTCCACTGGAGGGCCTTTTTGTAAAGGTTCGTGTCAGTTCATGGTCCTGTGGGTCACAATAAGGGCCCACCTCACTGAACATCGGGCAGCACACATGTATCTACAGCTGGTCAGTTCACAGAGAACAGCAGGGAGATAACCCACTATGTACACACTGGTGACTACATACAAAATCCCCTGGCATTTTCCTGGGAAGAGCTGCTTTTGATCAGGTCCTGATAGGGGTTGTCAGATTTTGACTGAACCAGAATTTGCTTCACTTGTTCTGGGCTGTTTGGAGGTGGTTTACAGGAAGGTCAGTTCCCTCCTGTTGCTGCTACCTGGGCTGACAAGCCCAGCACATGCAACACAGTCCCAGTCCACACCTGGGACTTGTCTTCTGTTAACCACTTATCTGCATACCTGTCCTCACATCAGAGCAGGATATACCTGAGCTCTGAAAGACCAAGGGGCAAATCAAAGCCCACAGCTCAAGACTCTGCTCTGGAAAGGTTTGACTTCTTGAACCTGTTTGTGTTAAAATCTCAAGGGCATTTAAACCACGTGGTCTAAGGCGCCCAGCTGCTCAGCACTACTCCAGAAAGAGGCAGCCTCCAGCACTAATGGGTATAATCATGGTGGTTGGCAGACCTCCTCTCTATCTCTTACACAATTGCACGCATGTTGCTGTAGTGCCTATTGCTATCCCAAGGCCTCCTTTTGAGAGGCTCCTCATACAGCCCACCAAATGTCAGCATGAACAATTACCTCTGGTGATTGACATGAAGGAAGAGAGCTTTGGCAGTCATTAGCAGAGGCCTTCACTACAGCAAAACACACTCGTATATTCTCCCTTCCCAAAACACAGCTTGTGCAGAGAGAAAAAGAAGGGAGAAAGAGAGGGGAGAGAGAGAAAGACAGATAAAAAGAGTGAGCAAGCAAGCTTCTTTTCCCTTCTGTAAACTTAGAGCTATTTTCAATTTTTATGGTTTTTAGCCTGAAGAACTGTACAATTCTTTTTTAAAGGAATATATAAACTGCCATTTGATAAAAAGAAGAAGTTTGCTCTCTAGTGGCTGAATCCAAATAGCTCAAAAAAACACAGGCTGCTGAAGAAAGGGAGAGTTTCATACAAAAATGTGCTCAGTTCCTAATCTTTGTGCCACTAAATATTTGATCTTTGTCAATATTCACTGTTGAACAACTATGACTATGTAATTGTAGTAAGGAAACCAAAGTGCAGGGTACTGTAATCTAATCCCATGGAGTTTCTAGTTGGAAAATGAAAAGGTTCTGTCTCTACATGCTTCTTGGTGTGGGAAGTGGCTAGGATGGGATCTGAAGGATCAGCTTACATCCTGAAGGGTCAACTGATGTGGGAGAACACATTGCACAACCTAGAAGCCACTGGCCATAGAAAGCTTATGAGAAGACCACTACAGCAGAGGGTGACTACTGCTGGTGGCAGGTGGCCTTTGACCACGTAAGACCAACCCTGCACTATGACACTTTAATTTGTTTGGTATTTCTGATCTGGGACTGGCTTGTGCTGCCAGCCAGGATGTCATGGGATGGGACAGTGCAGTACTGGGGGCAGCTAAGGTCAAGAAGAGGCAGGAGATATCCTCAGGCCAGGAGAAGGTCCACAGAGAGTGCCCAGGCTCCTGCACTTGTCCCCCACCCCAGGACACCTTGCAAAGCTGCACAGTCCATGTCAGGATACAGAAGGGACTTCCATGTTTCTTCACATCTGCATTTCTGTCCCTGGTCTTTAGGCTCAGGGATTTCAGAGCAAGAAGACTCAGCCTGCTCCCCTCACTCAGCCCTGCCCCCTGGTTTCCCATTGCAGAGACCCCCATTGTGACCCCTCAGATCATAAGTAGATCCCAGCATCTGATAGCAGGACTGTGCTCCTAAAAAGTGCTTTTCCCAGGGTAGTCTCTCTGCCTTTAGCAGGCACAGGTCAGTGGCAGGCTGTCTGTGTGCCACACTATCTCATTTCTCTGTTTACAGCACGTCTGGAAGGAGGAGCCACATGCCACAGTGTGATGGGGTTAGCCTAAGAACTGTAATGAATATCAGACATTTTCTATTCACAACTAAGAGGAAAGGGAAAAAAACCAAAGCTACGGCTTCAGCGAAGGCTGATCCAATCCAATCCAATCCAATCCAATCCAATCCAATCCAATCCAATCCAATCCAATCCAATCCAATCCAATCCAATCCATTTCTCCATTTTTTTTAGTGCTCTTATTTCACGGAAAAGCCTATGAGACTTCATGCTTCAGCAGCCAGATGGAGAAAGGGACAAGGCAGATGAAAGTGACAGACAGGTCTCAAAAGCCCATCGGGTCTCGAAGGCCCACTCCCAGGAAGAGTAATTGCCAATCAGAAGCAAACTACTTTATAATTAAAGCATTGTATGAGCACGGAGATGTCTGGGGCTTTTGCTTAATTGATAGATGTGGCAGAGAAGCACAGACTCATGGAGAGAGGGGCTTAGGCAACAATTGCTGAAATCAGTGAGAGTTTTGCCACAGAGCTAATCCCGGGCAGGAGCAGAGCTAGGGCAGGTGTGGAGGCACTAGCAATCTGCCAGCCAAACCCTGCTGTGTCTTAGTCCAGGAGAGCATATACACCTCCTCCTTCCACACACCCAGGGCAGGCAGGGGCACAGCCAGGCCCTTAGGGATCTCATTCCCAAAAGAGGAGCTCCACAAGTTTTGTCACCATGGATCATGCAAGTTTGGGCCATGTCCCATGGCTTCTGCTGCTCTGGCTCCTGGCCCACTACCTGGCTTGCACACTGCATTGAGAAGCCCTTTGCAAAGCATGGGCCCTGTAAAGTTCCCCACTGAGAGTCCTTCTCTTTTCATCCTGTTGTTACTTCCCAGAAGATGCGTCTTAGGGTTTGACCACAATGCTGGAGCACCTCTCTTAGCTGTCCTGTTCCTTCTGCTCAGGAAATCCTCTTTTGTAGCTCAAAACCAGAAAGAGAGTGCTGTGGTTACCCAGTCTGGTCTCCATGACCTGGTTCATTGGATCTCCCAGCACTGAGCCCTTCTTGAACAAAGAATTAGCAGAGGCCTTTAATTTATTTGAGAAATATCTTGTTTAAGAAGTGCAGTGTGAAAAAGACCATCCCTCCGGCCAAACACTGTACATGGGTCAATTTCACCCCACAGAACCGAAATGCTATATACAATTGGTGAATTTTGATCTCAAAACAAATAATGCCTACTCATTTACAGAACAAAAGCACCCACACCTTAGTCATATTTCATCATTACAGCATTGCAGCATTTTGGAATTTTTTTTTTTTACATTTGAAGTTAGTAATACTCTACATGGAAATGTGGACACAGCTTTAGAAATAATTTCCGAGTTTAATCAGACCCTTAGAGATGAGGAAGTGATTACATTAGTTTCTAGGGCTGTCTTTGGCTACAGTGTCATTTCCTATTATGAGCCAATCCAGAGTGGTACAAGATCAGTGGGAAGAAGACACAGGTTTTGGGGCTCTTTTCAAATCCCTAACCTTCCCAATAAACATCTGATACTACTTGTCCCTGAAGGCAAGGGTAACTGAGGTTCTTGTTAATAGATCCCTTGGGGCAGAGGAGAGTTAAACACACTGAATAACCAGTGTTTATATATATATGTATATATAGCAGGTTTATTTTAGAACAATTTGGTTTCAATAAAAACAAAGTATGTAGCTGTATTGGTTATTATCTATACTAATGCAACAATATAAAAGTATTAAGATATCACTTAAGAAAATATATAAGGAGAAGAAAGGATAAGGCTAGATAGTGTAGAGAAAAAATACTACCATCTGTGGGTCCAGGAACAAAATTTGACTGCTGTAATTTAGATGTCTGAGGGTCACGGTCGTGATCCATCAGAGGTGAGGAAAGCCCACAAAACACACAGTCCAATGGGTTAATATATGTTCAGGTTCAGATGGGAATGCCCAGGTACCTCTCCTGTGGCAGGGGAAGTTTTACAGTCTGTTGCAACACTGTGGATCCTGCGCAGTCCTCTGGTGGAAGGCCCTAAAAATAAGTCTGCCTCTGGAGTCTTTGATGGACTTAAAACACAAACTGCTGTTTGTCATGCCAGCCCAGCATAGCTGAGCCATTTATGCCTTATCAGAAGGGATGAACACCTTCAGGCCCACCTGTGAATGTGAATGTCCTGACACTTCCACCAGAGGGGAGTTTTACACCTGAGCTAGTTGTGTAAGGGAGGACATTGGCATGACAAAAAGTATTATCCCATCTTGCAGGATCTGCTTCTTATCTGTCAAAGGACCCTTTGTTGTCATCCTCCAGCGGTGGGTGCACATCCCCTCTGCACCTGGGCTGTTCTTATGCAGATAAGAGGTTTCACAACCACATACCCGAAACCCCTCCTCCTCTCTGGCTGGCGGGTGCAAACCTGGCCCCAGCAAAGGACCCTGCTGCTCTTGCAAATGGCCTATTGTTTGAGTCATTAACCCTTAGCATTTCAGTCTCTCACACCATCATCCTCTTCAAAGTTCCTCCAGCACCATCTGCCATGGTGTGCTGTCTGTTCCCCATGAGCTGGACCACACAGAGCTACTTCAGAGAAAGACACTACTAGTCTGCCCCAAAAGAAACCATTTACTCCTTTCTCTAATACAAGGCAGCAGTAATATTACTGATCATGGAATTAAGTTGATGACAAAACCAAATAAACTGAGACTGGTAGAGACATACTCCCTCTTGGGAGTCTTCATTCCAACAGGCCTGAGGAAAAGGAAGATGTGTATCAGCAATCTCCTGCAAATATCAGAGCCCAGAAAGGATGTGAAAGCATCTTATATTCCCCTCTTTTCCTATCAGTCCTTCCAAGAGGCTGAGCCTACTAGTTTGACCATGATATTGGACTACCTTCTCCCAGCAGCACTGCTTCTCATGTGATAGGCTCTAATACCAGAAAAGTACCACTGTGACTATCTGTTCTGATCTCCTACATAACCTTCCACACATGGGATGGGACAACCCTGGATGTACGTACAGACTGGGAAATGAGATGATGGAAAGCAGTGCCATGGAAACAGACCTGGGGGTCCTGGTCAATGGCACGTTGAATATGAGCCCTGGCAGTCAGGAGGGCCAACTGTGTCCTGGAGGGCATCAGGCACAGGACCGCCAGCCAGGTGAGGGAGGGGATTGTCCTGCTCTGCTCTGCACTGGGGCAGCCTCACCTTGGATATTGTGGGCAGTTTTGGGCACCACAATATAAGAAAGACATAAAGTTATTAGAGAGCATTCAAAGGAGGGCAATAAAGATGGTGAAGGGCCTTGAGGGGAAACCTTATGAGAAGCAGCTGAGGGCACTTGGTGTGTTAAGCCTGGAGAAGAGGAGACTGAGGGGAGACCTCATTGCAGTTACAGCTTCCTCATGAGGGGAAGAGGAAGGGCAGGCACTGATCTCTTCTCTATGGTGACCAGTGACAGAACCCAAGGGAATGGCCTGAAGTTGTATCAGGGGAAGTTTAGGTTGGATATTAGAAAAAGGTTCTTCCCCCAGAGGGCGGTTGGGCACTGGAACATGCTCCCCAGGGAAGTGGTCACAGCAGCAAGCCTGACAGAGTTCAAGAAGCATTTGGATGATACTCTTCAGGCACATGGTGTGACACTTGGGATAGCTAGGAGTTGGACTTGATGATCCTTGTGTGTCCCTTCCAACTTGACATATTCTGGTTCTGTGAACCTGGCTCAGTGGACCTCCTGGAAGTGATCAAAAACCTACCTTTAAGAAAAACACCATAAATGATGGAGAAAACACGTCAACCTTGGTTCAAGTCATTGAAGTCCAATGACTATTACACTCACAATAAAAAAATGCATCTTACTTTTGTCTGAATTTGCTTACTTTCAGCTTCCTCCCTTTGTTTTTCTATTCATCTGCTACAACAAAAAGCATTCTGCCATCAAGTATCTGTCCTCATCCAGGCAAACGCAAGCAGTTACTGGTCCCCTTCTCAGCCTTCTTTCCAATGAGCCAGCCAGCCAGAGGCCCTGGAGACTTTCTCATTGTTCTGCCACTTCTGTTTCTAGGACCTGTGACTTGATGTTAGACATATGTTGAAGCACATGTTGTTAGTTTGCACCCAGCTAAACCACTGATGCTTCTATAACCTGACATCAAACATTCTGTGTTATCATCTGCAGATGTTATCAGCACTGGATGCCCTTTCTGTAGCATCAATAACATGTTCAGTAGAAACACAGCTTGTGAATAATGATTTGTATCTGTGCTTATGGATTAATTTCCAGTGGTTATTGAAGACAAATCTAATGCTGTTTAGGCAGGTCAGAACCAAGAAAATGAGTCTTACATACAGTACAAAGGATTTTGTCTGGGAAGCAGTGAAGCCAGAAAGGACATGAGACAAGAAAGCTAGTTGAACACCAGGTCCTTGGGGTGCCATGACCTTTGCTGGCTCATCTGATCTCGCTTTAATAGGAGAAAGGGGAGATCTTGCCTACTCTGAAAGTAGAAATCCATCAGGGCTAAGCCTGAAACTGCTTCCCAAACAGCTTTCCCACAGGAACAACCTCCTCTACCTACACACTGTAGACCAATCTGGGGAGGAGGATGTGTCCAGTGAGGTCTGCCCTGGCTTCTGAGGCTGGACACACCATTCCTGATGGAAGGTAAAGTCATTCAAGCTGCTGAAATGTCTCTCTCGCACCTTGCAGCATGTGAGGAGGCTGGCAGGAATGGCAAGCAGACCAAGAGGGAGGGGGGGGGATATGTTAGTCCAACGTGACAGGAATAGAAGTTACATCGCATCAAGCTTTGATGTCTCCACTAATAACCTCTCAGAAGTAGTTTTACGGATTTCCTTTCCAGCACTCTCACACAACTATATTAGATTTTGCTTACAATTTGACCCAGGTTTCACCAAACCTTAAGACTCCAAGCGGGATACGCTAGAAGTTTGTTGCTGTGAGTTCCACTTCAGCAAAGCTGAATGTTGCATAAAGCGGTGCTTTTTTTGACCAGCATTGAATCTGAATGAACTCCTCTTTTGACTCAGCTTTTATTCCCTGAAAACTAAGACCCTCCATCCCTGTTTTTTAAAGGGACTTAGTTCCCGTCTCACTGAAAGTAAAATCAGGGCTGATTAATTCTGCTGACTTGGGTGTTGTGCTGTGAACAGGAGATGTCTTTTAATGTAGCTCAAACTTCATTTAAAAGTGTATCTAAGGAATAAAAGTGAATGATGAAGTTGTTCTTATGTATTCTTAGTGTTGCCAGGGAAACCATTTCCTGTCTGTATTTATCCCAATTCATCTCTGTTTTCTCAGGGAGGGGAGGTAAACCTTCCAAAATAAACAGACAATACTCTGAAATGAAGGTACTTATTAATGAGATACAAGATACACTGTATGGGATCTGGTACTTTTCCAGTCAGGGTCACTGCTTGAAATACATCCAAAATTAAAGCTTGTGAAAAAAAAAATTGATATAACAAAAGGATAGTCTGTATTGTTGGTGGTCTGTGTTTAGTCCATCTTGGACAGGTCTATATCAGGGGGAAAAAAAGGCATTAATCAGTATATTTGTGTGCAGCTGGCCCTTGAAGTCTATTCCCACCTAAAGCCGACTTCTGCAGACCAGACCTGACACCCAGCTGGAAAGCATTGCAGGGGCTTGGCAGTCATGTAAGGACAGGTATTCACAGTGGGCCCTCAGAAGCACTTGTGGTGCTCATGGAGCATACTGCAGAGGATCTGAACTTCATACAGGACCCACAACACTATTGCCTGCCACGAACTGACAGAATGTGGCCAGGATCCTTGTTTGTCAGGAGTGAACTGAATGTATCCTTAGAAAAACAACAGAGATGAAAGGACACGTGCAGCTGGCATTCAAAGAATCACTAAATTCAGAATCACTGAGTCACAGGATAGGTAAGGTTGGAAGGAACCACAGCGGGTCATCTGGTCCAACCTCCCTGTTCAAGCAGGGTCATCCCAGAGCTCATTGCAGAGAATTGTATCTAGACAGTTCTTGAGTACCTTGGGCAAGGGAGACTCCACAACCTCTCTGGGCAACCTGTTCCAGTGTGGAGTCATCCACACAGTAAAGAAGTTCTTCCTCATATTCAGGTGAAACTTCCTGTGCATCAGTTTCTCCCTCTCATCCACCACTGAGAAGAGCCTGGCTCAATTCTCTTGACACCCTCCCTTCAGATACTTATAGACATGGATAAGGTCCCCTGTCAATTGTCTCTTCTCAAGGCTGAACAGACCCAGCTCCTTCAGCCTTTCCTCATAAGAGAGATGCTCCAGTCCCCTCATCATCATCTTCGTTGCCATCCACTAGCCCCACTCCAGGCATGCCATGTCTCCTTTTGTACTGAGGAGCCCAGAACTGGACACGGCACTAGAGATGTGGCCTCACTAGGGCTGAGTAGAGGGGCAGGATCACCTCCCTCAACCTGCTGGCAATGCTCTTCCTAGTGCATCCCAGGGCACTCTTGTCCTTCTTGGCCACAAGGGCCACTGCTGGCTCAGAGACAGCTTGTTCACCAGAATCCTCAGGTGCTTCTCCACAGAGCTGCCAGCAGGTTGTCCCCCAGCCTGTTCTGGTACCTGGGGTCATTCTTCCCCAGGTGAAGAACCCTGTATTTGCCTTTATTGAATTTCAGAAGGTTCTTCTCTGCCCATCTCTCCAACCTGTCAAGGTCCCCCTGAAGGGCTGCACAACCTTCTGACTTATTGGCCACTCCTCCCAGCTTGGTGTCATCAGCAAACTTGCTGAGGAAGTATTTATGTCTTCACCTGAGTCACTGATAAATAAGTTTAACAGTACTGGGCCCAGTCCTGAACCTTGGAGGACACCACTATTGACAGGCCTCCAGCTAGACTCTGTGCCACTGATCCTGACCCTCTACAATCTGCCATTCTGATAGTTCTCAACCCACCTCACTGTCCACTCATCTAGTCTGCACTTCCTGAGTTTCCCTATGAGGATATCATGCCATTGGTATTGACTGCACTAGAGAAAGGGTGCCCATCTCCTGCCCTCTTACCAAGAAGGAGTCCAATACTGAAGAGGGATTGTTAGACCAATGTTTATGCCATTAACCTAGAGCCCAGTTTCTCACTTTTCATGTCCTCTATGACCTCATCCCATTAGTAATTGGTAATAGCACCTGTCACATAGAAGATTGAAAACATAAAAGACAGAGATGAGGAAATACCATCTTCTTGAGGATTGAAAAACACTCTTTCAGTGGCATATTGCCCTACGCTATCAAAAGTGACAGCACTGTAATTATCTCCCAACAGTAATTATCTCCCCTTGCACTTTGCAAATCCCTGGCAGCAAGAAACTCTCTTGAATGGGACCTCCCTTTCTGGAGACCTGGAGATCCACCTTGTCCTGGATTAAAAAACACCCCTGGAGCACACAGTCAGTGATTTGAATGCAGGCTCCACGCAGATTTGATGACCTGGTGTCTGGCATGCAGCACATCACAATGTACAATGAGAAAGTACAAGCATGAGGACCAGGATGCTGATGCACACTTGTTGCATGTTCTCCCATTAGGACCACCATGTGGCAATGCTGGAAGCCAAAACCTATGGTGATGGGGCCAGCAGGAGGGAAAGCAGGGTAGAGAAAAAGGTAACCACACTTGCCCTCTTAGTCACTGTTCAGGCATTCATATCTTCCTGCTGTGTTTTCCATTTTTCTGGCTTAAATATTCCTCATCATGTCAGAGCAAAAGTTTAGCAGGAAAACCCTCATTGAGTAGATTGCATGCAAATACATTAACATCAGAGCATATTGCTAGAGATCAATGTCATAGACCCTGTGGGTGTGTTTGGCCTGTAGTTTTTCAACCAGAGAGTGATGGTTAGGCTGAAATCCTAACCCTGTGAAAGCCAGAGACTTTCTCTCTTCCAGCGACTCCAGTGTGTCGGGGATGCAACTTCTCAAGTTCAGTGCCCAAGTGCTTCTGCTTAGATGCGAAGGAGATGAATGGTGTGGCAGGCACTATGCTTGGCCCTTGGGTTTTGCAGGACCCCAGGACAGGAAATGACAAGGGGAGCGTGTGTGATGAAAGTTTGGGGAAGAACTGGGCCCTCACAGGAGCACCCAGAGAAATCTGCCACTTCTTTTCCTTTCATGAAAGTGTGACCCAGTATGCAACCAGATCCCTCCTGGGAAGACAACTGAGGCAGTGTTCTGAAAGACTGGCTCTCAAACAGCACACACTTCTGCAGGGGCCTTTTCCATTTCTGAGAGGGTTTACTTCCTTTGCTTCAATCGCCAGCAAACTTGAGACTATGCCTCATTAAGCTACAAGAAGAGTGGCAATAAACAATTTAAATGATCAGCTATTAAACCAACCTAAACGAAGCAGATAAAAGAGCCTAATGGAGACAGACTATCCATCTGCAGATGTCACAGACTGGGTTAAATGAGGCAGCCTCACCACACCCCTGCATATGAGATAGCTCTGAGAGATAGCTAAGCACATATTTAAACCCAAAACAAAAGTAATCATATAAAATTGCTCTAAATTCTGAGCAGAGAAGATGGTTGGAGGATGGAGTTACCTATACATTTTCTGGGAGGGTGAGAATCCCTTCTCATGCCCTTGGCTGGTGATGGCTGCCCTGTGACATCAGCCTGGAGCTTGGCACCAGGAATGGGCTGCCAGGGGCAGGGGTGGCATGGAAATTTCTGGTACTGGCTTCCCGTGAAATGTAACATGCAGGGCACTGGACCCTGCACATCACCCTGAGTGGATGCCTGCATAAGGGGAAGGAGCAGGGAAACAAGACATGGAAACAGATCTGTTGGATTTAACTCAGAAAATAGTTGTGTTGGCTCAGGGTGACAAAAAAAACCTCATGCTTTCCAGTCCATGGAGACTTCTAGCTGAAAATAGGGTAAGAACTCAGCAATTCCATCAGCAGAGACCTTTCTTCATCTTATTTTGAAGTACATCAACCTTCAAAACCGTTGACCACTACAGCCCTCGGCTGCACTGACACCATACTACCTTTGCTTAATGCCCAGTACTCCAGGGCAGACCAAGACTACTCATCTCCTGGAATGTGGGTTACATCTCCATCTTACATCCTGAGAATGTAAGCTGGGAGTGAGGCATGGAGCTGTGCCAGCCTAGGCTGCTTCAGCACCACCTTGCTGAAGACCAGGGAAGTGTCTCCACAGATGCCCAAGGGCTCAAGGTCAGGAAAGGATTCTGGACCCAATCCAGCATTAGGCCAGCATCAGGAGATACGCAGGCAGAGAGCAGCAGGGCTACTGGAGTTGAGTGAAAGGCAGCAAAAATGAGGCAGGAGGAGGGCTGGGGACTGGGCAAGGAGCTGGACCCAGACATGTACCAAACATTGCCAGACAGAAAAAAGGCTGAGCATCATCATGTGGTCAATCCCTGGAGAGGAAGCCTGATATATCCTGAACCCTCAATGTTGTCTTAGGCAAAGCCAAGTATTTTCTTGTAAGCAAACACAATTGGCCTAACTTTATCATACTTTGCAACTCCTACCTACAACCACCTGCACAATGCTCAAGGCTTGTAGCTACTTGGATAGCTGTTTGTAAAGCTATATATGACCCAGTTATAGACTGATTTTGGTCCCAACTGCTTATACTAAGAAACTTATTACAGCATAAGCATTTTGAGTATATAATATCGAACTATTAAAAGGGCTTTTGTTTTGTGGTATTTAAAGTAGTTCTTAAATCAAGACCTGGTCTATCTCTTGACAGTATTATCACTGAGACTTTCTGCAGTTCGGTCGATGGAAGGATGAAGTATCATTACGGCTTCTTGCCAACATGCAGTATGATGCAGTTAATTAAAGAAACATGAAGTTCATGTGCAATGCTAAAGATCACCTCTGTGCCTCTGAATGCACACTAGTATTAAATCAGTTGGATAATGATGGGATAATTTTGTTCACCGTTTTAAACTGAGGTTTATACAGTCCATTATAGGACGGAAATGCTATCTTAGGATTTAGCTGAAGGTGATGTCAGACTGTATGGCCTACAATTTAGGCCAGATTTCCAATAATATTTTGACTTGATTACTCTGAAATATGAACTTGAACAGTAAGGCTTCTGAGACCTCTTACACATAGGGTGCTTAAACAGCCAGAGATGCCAGAGGAGAGGCTCACAGCCTCACTGCCCCTTTGTTGCTCCATGCACCTCCTCTAGCTGGCAAAACATCTCTCTAGGGGGACATCTGCTGCATTTGCACAGGCCCTCATGACAGCCAAGACCAGGCAAGACAGAAAGCCTGAGAACTGGTGTGTCTCCTGCTTACATCCATGTTGCTGAGGGAAAACCATTCAGGAAAACTGTGACATTTAAATGAGCAAAGGCACTATGTTAATTAGCCCTGGTAAATATGCATCTGCAGAGAGACAAGTGACTATATCCAGAGCATCAGTGGTGCATAACAAAATGTTGCAAGAAACAAAAGAAAGTATGTTTATCTTGCTTCAATACTGCAAATTTAAAGTTCTCTTTGAATAATACAAGACAACAAAACTCCTTAGATTTCATGTTTACCAGGTTATGTGTAGTAATAGCATAAAACAGAGGAAGCAATTATTTTCTAAAGAATAAAGACTCATGAACTATGTGCCAGTCACAAAATTTCAGGGGACTGTATACCACTTTCCCTCAAACTCCATACCTTCTGCTTAGAAGAACATTTTACCAGCATCCAGAACAGAACTGGTCCATCTTGCGAGGCAGGAAGAGCATTTCTAGGCCCATGCTCCAGCTCCAAGGCATGTCATTGAGACTTTGCCAGGTTGAGAGCCCAGGTTAACCATTTCAGGCTTCAATGTCCATTTACCTGCCCCATCAGCTTTGTACATCCTAACTCTCCAGTCTCTCAGGCTGGAAATTGCAGAGTGTGAACAAAACTCTGCGGCGACGGGATACTTGCAGAGGGTCAGGGCAAGCCGGGCCATGACTGACTGCTGGATGGTGTATTAGAGCAGGAATCACTGAAAATGGGAGTGTTTCCAAAAAGGGCACAGGCCACATCATTCATTCCTGACAGAGTTATGCAGCTGTTACTTAAGCCAGTCCTTGTCATGCCACAGTTCCCTCATAGTATCAGGAACTACACAGACATTTGTCAAAACAGGATGACATCTAAAGATAGCATTGAACCTAAGGGAAAGGAATTTAAAAGAAAACAAATCACCATGGTTACAGTGCAGGGTGAGAGAAGTTTTCTTTGTGTGTGAAAACATGATTTGGGTGACCTTTGCTGAGATGGACTCCTGAGATGGCAGTAAACTGTGCAGAGCCAGCAAAAGGAAAACAAGGGAGTCTGAGCAACAAGTGAAGATATTTTAATGTTCAAGGTGGCACAGTGCAGCTGCTGCAAGTCACACCCCTCTGAGGAGCCCAAGGGCTTGGCCCAGGGGCTTAGTGAGTTGTAGACACAGCAGCTGGAGCCTACTTGCTGCTGCAGCACTGGCAGCAAAAGTGAACAAGCCAAAACCTCTAGAGCACAGCCAAGCACCTCTACCAACCCATCCAAACACCCTGGCAAAGCCACAGACCAGAGTTGTGATCCAGCAACGTGCTGAAGCCAGCATTAGGGGGCCTAGTGCCAAGCCAAATGCCACGTGTTGCAAAGCTTTGATAAATCAGCTCTGAAAAAACAGCTGACTGTGCTATGAGTAGTAAAAGCATAAAATTCCCATTTGTCTACTCAATCTGAAGGATGTTCTTGGTCTTCTCTTCCCTGTCTCTTGTATGTGTCTATTTCAAACCTCACAAACACTCAAGTACCTTAGCTATCCACCTTTCTCCACCAAGTGAAATGCTGAGACCCAAACCAGGATACTGATGTGGAAACTACTGGTACTGTATGTTCCTGAAACTCTTCTCAGCCTTGTGTCCAAGAAAGGCCTCCTTTGGTGACTTCAAGGAGGAAGTCTGCACAAATCTTCTAGCTTCTAAATTTTTCCTTTGATATTTTTGGGTGATGTGGCTTTCTCTGCCTAGGCACTTTGTGGCAAGCTGTGGCAGGATGGAATTTCTGACAGTGTTTGCAATACTCCCAAAGGGACAAATTTACATGAAAGCATCACTTCCATTCTGAGTTCAGAATGGTGTCCCATAAGCAAACTGTGATGAACTACTGAAAGTTTGTTCTGATGATGTAATCCCAACTGTGCTGCGTAACACTGAAGGCTGGCAATGCCATGAACACACAGATTTTGCAAACCTCCATTTTCTAGCTTACTCAGGCACTTTAAGCTAAATGCCACTGAAATGGCCCTTTTATTTTAATTAAAGTCCACCTTTGTGTTTCTGACTGGTCTCTGTCCTTTTACTACTACGCAATTGTATGTTCTAAAAGTTTTATTCTTACTATACTCAGGTAACAGAGACAAGAATGGGACCAACATATATCAGAATGATAAAATTACTATACGGTATGGCAAAGTTTACAATTGTCCCTTGCTCTCCAGCCAGTGGTGGGTTTTCCTGTAATGTAAAGCAAGACAGTAAAGCTGCTTTAGCCCTCTAAAAAGTACCTCTGCTAAAACTAATCAGTGCTGTGACTTCCCTGGTGCCCTGGTGTCCCACTTCCTTTACCTCAAATGCAAACTCAGCATTTCAGCTATGTAGTCATCAACTTTAAAAAAAAAAAAAAATCAACAGTTTAAAGTATCTGACTAAAATTCCCTTCAGCTTTCACTTCCCATTCTTCTGACATCATCCTTTCAGTATCTCTCCAGCCATCACAAAGTCCAGACAGAGAGGAAGACTGAACAAATGCAGAAGCAGGCAATGAACTTTCCCAGAATTCTTCATCTCTTCCAAAGAAGTTAGTCAGTAAAATGCAATGGGAAAGGGCATTGCTATGCTTTATTTGCTACACACCCTCAGACACAAGTTAAAACTGTAAATGGTTATACTGTATAGCAGAACCAGATGCATGACTGAGGTTACAATTTTATTGTTTACATTGGCCACTGTGTAACCTAAAGCACCTGACTCTTTGTTTCCCTGAACCAGTTACATCAATATGTCATAAGGCAGTGGGTATTTCACAGTTGGCTTTCCTTTTTTTTTTTTTTTAAGAACTATGTTGCAATACAGTTTTTAGCGTGGAAATTTATCAAAAGTATTTACAGTTGGTTGAGAGTTCAAAGGGGCAAGATAGGAATTCAGATTAACTGGAAATCTAAACAAATGTAAAGAAAAATGAGGATCAGATTCCAAAAACCTTCTAGTCTACACTGCAAGCCTAACAAATGGTCTTGATTTGTGTTGGTTGTTAAAGAAGTGTAAATTCCATGATAAATTGATGTAGCTCTTGGGATGAGTAAAATCAATAATGTAATAACATTGAGTTAATACCAAGCTGACACTGATTGAGAATGAGTACATAGAATTCGAGTTCTCCTACCATACACAAGGAGATATTAGTAAATCAGAGCCAGATTGCCAATTAAACCTTGCTACTTTATGGCAGATGAATAAAATAATGTGTGATGAAGAGAGCAGGCTGATAGTCAAGCTCTTCTGTCGAAAACCAAGTGTTCAGGGAGGCTGTGATTCCTGAATGGGTGCATGTGAAGAAGTTAAAAATGTCTTCAGAAAGCTTGCAGAAGCTGGTGGCTTGTGATGCCTTTCCCCACAGTTACTTCTACACAGGCAAAGGCAGTGAAGGCAGAAGATATCTACTCCAGGAAATGGAACTCCAGTTCACAAATTTGTTTTTTGTAATTTGTCTCCAATTTAGATGTATATTATTGCATTCCCTTAGCATATGGTGAAACTGGTGGATGAATGAGTCTGCTCCAGCTCCTAGCAGACTTGGTCCCTTGGCATGTTCAGTGTCCCTGCTACTTAAATTCTACCTCTGTCATGGGTGGAGAGTCAACACCAGGTGAGCATCAGGCCTTTCCAGATACACTGCTGAGAGTAACCATGGGCTTATGGGATGAATTTTTGATTGCTAGCATACTAATTTACACTCCAAATCCCAAGCAAGGCTTAGAGAACAATGACTCACAAGAAAACAAAAACACAAAATAAAATGAGTGTGTGCAACAGAATGAGCAAGCAGTCTTGTTTCTTACGTCTTTCTCTTTGTCCCTTTCTCCCCTTCTCCTCTGATATCTGGCAAGACTTCTCTCTCAGCAGAAGTGACATTTGAGTTATTTGCTCACCCAATTTTATGGAAATTTAATGTAACTTTGACACCACTGAGGCCTCTACACTTATCTGGAGTTAGGGTGGAAATCACTGGGAGGGATGAAGAGGCAGACACACATACTTAGGGTACAAATTGTAATCCAGGTTTAAAAAAATATTCCCTTTATTATGATAAATGAAGTGGATTTGGCTTGAAGCTGGGAAGGAAGAATGTCTGCAGAAGCCTAGGGTGCTACTGGGTCTCAGCAATTACCTCTCGGAGTAGATGAGGGAGACATCAGGAGCAGTATGACAGTGGGAGTGACTTGCCCACAGCATGCAGAAGGCCATTACAGAGGCAGACTTTGGGTTTTTTATTTTCACCCTCCACCTTGAAAAAAATGCAAAAAGTCTCTTTCCCTATGGTTGTGAGACTTCCACATCAGTGGGATAACTCCTCTGATAAATTATTTAGACATCTGTTCAGACAGATCACAACCTCACCTTCTAAAGAAAATCTCTTCTGGGCAAAGACCACATCACTGCTGCAATGTTCAAATCCTTTGTGCCTGGAGGTTGCAGCAGCCTTGGACTTTCCATAACAGCTGTGCTGGGATCCATGCTACACACACCACTGGTGATGAATAATTATTTGGCCAGGTATCAGACTCTTCAGACTGACCTCTATGCATATAGACACTCCCCAGATGTATTGCACTGGAGAATTTCACAGGATGACCACCTGAGCTTGCTTCCACTTGATCCCCTCCAAGTTTGGTCATCAGCTTCAGCAGAAAGGGGAGATGAATCCTACATGCTTCCCAGAGTTTCCTGTCAGATGCCAGTGTCTCCTAATTGCCTGTTTATAACTGTAGAGACTGGTAAGTAATGAGGGAGGGAAGATATCAGACAGGAATGCGCTTGAAACAAGCTATTCTAAGGATACCATGCAGGGATTAAGATAAGCACATTGTCCTCAACTTTGTGTGAATGAACTGGGGCTATTTAGCAGCCCTATAACTCATTCAGCTTTTATTTATCTGAGTAAAACACCAAACTCATTCATTATAGTTGGCTTCAGGGCTCTTGGGAACCACCCTCAAAGCTCTTCATCTTCAGCATGGACAGCTAATCCGGACAAATAATTTCAAATGGTTTAAGAAAAAGTTTGACCCCCAAGGTAATATAACCAAAGGTTAAAGGGAAAGCTTGGTGTGTATCTTTAGAGAATATAAATTGAGCTGTTTATTCCTTCTCTCTGGAGCTTGTGCAAGGTTCAAATTCAGTTTATAAGCTTATCACCAAAAGTCATTTTATAGAGTACCTTAAACTCCCACTCAGCCCGATCAAAGCTTTTCCACCATAAAGCATCTGAGCTACAATTGGTTCCCTTGTTCAGTCAGCCAAGTCAATGTTCTTAATCAGTACAAAAACATTAGAAGTCAAATGGTGGTTTTTATTAAAATGTGTTTGATCAGCTTCCAAGGAGGTGACAGAGGTCTACGGAAAGAAACATTCCTGTCTGCTCCTAGAAAATGCATGTGAGCCCTGTAAAGTGCTGGGCTCCTAGAGGACCCTGTGGCTTGCTCATGACTGACCTCATTATCCTGGGAGCAGGGTGCACCCTCTCACCCTTCACTCTAATCCTCCTCCAGCCTGAACTCTTCTGAGTTCCCTACTCCTGAAAACTCATTTATCTCAGCTCTTTCCACTGGATAATAATCAAGCCCCTGGGCTTTGCCAGGGATCAAAGAGTGATTGCTCCAGTTGTCTCAAAATCTATTGCTTCTTTACATGCTGTTGCTGCTTATTCAGACAAAGCGGCGTTATGCTGAAAGGCAAGTCCACAGCAGCTGTGGCTTAGAGGCAGGGCAATGTTTGGGAAGTGATGTGTGCAGCACAGCATCTGCCTGTCTCTCTCGGCGCTCACTCCATTGCTTAAGAGAGAGTGGAGATACACCCAAGAGCACTGCACAGACATCACCTACCCCAACAGCTGCTCCTTGGTATCACTCCTACAGCTCTTCCAAATACAGGGCCATAGGTGACAGCCTCTGCCCAGTGGTCATGTCACATACACCCAGACATGCCCCACAGATCAGCACAGCTGTCTGGAAGCCAAGATCCTCTTTTGAACATAGAGTCAATTCTTCCAGCAGTAGGGAAGGAGCTCCCTAAAGCCAACATCCTTACAAAGTACAGATGGGAAAAAAACCCCACATTTAGGGTCAGAAAACTAATGTGAACTGATTCATGCAATTAAGTTACAGCAACAAGACAGCAGGGTCATTTTAGATCCATGTGCTGGGAAAAAGACCTAACCAATGAAGATGCATTTTGGCATCCATGACATCCTCTCCTCCCTCCAAACAGCTGCCAACAAAAGCTGGCAATTAGACAAATGTAACTGAGACGTTTGAGGAGATAGCTCACCAACAAGACCTAGTCACACACACAAGTCATCAACAAACACTTCAACTGAAAAACTAACTGAATTTGGAGGGAGAAGCAGTTTTTGCCATTGGGACTATGCTTGAAACTAGTAATCACTTGCAGTCATAAGCTTTCATGGACACATCACTATGCCAGGGAGTTTAACCAATGAGGCCAGAAACTCTCTTTAGGATAATTTGGGCAGATTATTCTCTCCCCCATGAGGCATTCGGAGACAGGAGGGATGTGACCACAAACTCGTTGGTGCAAGGATCTAACTGATAGGAAGAAACCTCCAATGAGGATATTGGAGTGGTGAGAGAGGAGGCACTGAACAGAAACTTTTCATTCCCATTTAATTATATTTTGATGGCTTATTCATCTGCAGAGATTTGATCATTTTAAGTAACTTCAAATAAAAGACAGAAAAAGTAGCTGACATCCTACTGGTCTCATGCATATTCTTCTCACTGGTGACCAGTCATATGACCCAAGGGAATGGCATGAAGCTGTGTCAGAGGAGGTTTAGGTTAGATATTAGGAAAAGGTCCTTCAGAGGAGTGATGGGGCACTGGAATGAGTCTCCCTGGGGATGAGTCACAGCGCCAAGTCTGCCAGAGTTCAGGAAGCATTTTGACAATGCTCTCAGGCACATGGTGTGATTTTTGGGGTGATCCTGTGCAGGGCCAGGAGCTGGACTTGGATGATCCTTGTGAGTCACCGCCAAATCAATATATTCTATTCTATGATCATGGTGGGTCCCTTTCCCACTCAGGATATTCTATGATTACCAATTCAGGCAAGTAGAAAAACCTCCACAAAGCCTGAACAAAAGAGCTCTATTCCATGCATAAAATAAAAGCAGAGAAGACAGCAGCTGAAGTTGTCAGTGATTCCAGAGTTTTGAAAATACAAGCAGTTCCATGGGTTCCTAAAGACAGACTTGTGATAAAAGTTTTATACTAATTCATTAAAATTTTTATCGATGCCTTAGCAATATCCTGTGAGTAATCCCTATCTTCAGGAACTACATGGATCACGCATTTTTGTCCTGATGTCATGATCTCTTTCATAAATGGAGCACAGCCAAGCTTTTTCCCCCGTATCTCCAGCAGACTGGGTTGGAGTTCAGGAGATGTAGATGGAAACACACAAACCTCAAGAAACTCTCCCCAGGCTGCTGGCTACCTGCTGATAACTCATCCTCTCTCCAGCCATATTACACAATGTCTGTAACAGTACACTAACATACATAAACACTATGTTTCAGTGCTGCAGACAATGCTTTCTCTTATACAAAGTATTCAATTGAAAGGAAAAGGTAAGTAAATTACCAGCGAAAGAAACAGAAGTGAAGCACTGTTTTCTCTCATTTTTGCCCTGGTAAGTGCCCATCAAACTTATTATCCTCCTTGTGCATCCTGCTTTCTTATCACCACACAGTGACAGGCAATTCAGATTTTCCCTCTGCAAGTCTGACCACCTTGCCTGCATCACCACAGCCCTGACCAGGTGTGACCACCCACTTTGGCACTCACACAGCCCAATGCCAGCTTGGTGCTGCTGCCCAACTTCTTCCTGTTTGCTAACAGAAATATGTTTTTGCTCAATTATAGCTGCCACACTACTGAATCACTGCCAGATACAGGACATGAGTTGAGTCAAGAGATTTCCAGGAATAGTACACCTTTCTTGTGCTGCTGAACTGTCTCTCTTTGAAATGCTCATGGATTAGGAATTTTAAGAACCCATTTGTTATTGTATTCAGCAAACCAGACACATCCTGATTCTGGGTAATGAGATCTCCTCATTCAAATTCCTAAAAGTGAAAAATAAATGTCTTGTTCTTGCAGTTCTTTGTAATATAATCAGTTAGATATCTCTGTGTGTAAAATATTGTTCACCTCCTTTTTCACCTCCATTTGTCACCTACAGTGACAGAAAATGATTATTCAGGGTAGTTGCTGCATTGTCATTGAAGAAGGCAGTTGACAACCTGCTTCAGTTCACATAAAGTGTTCCAGCAGGACTTACAGATGATCATTGTTGACACATTGTTAACTCTTAGTCATGATATTTACTGCATGCTATGTGAGATAATGACAGGTTTGAACATGCACCTTTGACAACAATATGGGGTTTGTCATATATTTCAGAAGGAACGGATGAGAAGGGTATCATTCTTTGCTCACTATTGTTTTACCCGAATGAGAGGAATCATGTAGGGCATTGATTGGAATGGTTCAGTGTAAAGCCTTCATCTTTCCCGACTTATCACTAGTAGTTGACATGGTTAACTAATGACCTAGATATCAGTAGGATATAAGAAATGTCCACACAGAAGTCTTTGTTGTACTACAGCATTTCTTGTACCTCCTCTAGCAGCCAGCGTACTGGCTGAAGCAGGGTACCAGATTTAATCAGTTTGGCCTAGCACAGCAACCTCCATCTTCCTACAAACA
Source organism: Scytalopus superciliaris (assembly GCA_013400415.1). Classification (NCBI taxonomy): domain Eukaryota; kingdom Metazoa; phylum Chordata; class Aves; order Passeriformes; family Rhinocryptidae; genus Scytalopus; species Scytalopus superciliaris. The sequence continues at coordinate 2,362,481 of VXBX01008609.1, forward strand.
CAGAAGGAGCATTTCAGCCTCTGCCTACTGGACTAGATGTTGTGTTTGTGCGAATACTCACCAGATCCTTTCCTTCTTGCAGCCTCCACAAAACTACGTCCATGCTTCCCATACTTGGAGCACAGTGCTACAGTCTATCTCCTGGTCCCAGGCTTCCATCAGAGCTGACCAGGCAGTCTTCAACTGGCAAAATGAGTGGCCTGGAAAGGCAGAGTGGTGGAAAGGCAAAATGAAGTCAATGAGGTGTAGGAGTTGTCTTATCCACCACAGACACAGCTTCAGGCTTGCTGCTTATCCACGCTCTGTCACTCATCAGGCTCAGTGTGGTGTCCCTCCCACTCTGCAGGAAGAATGAGTTCTCTAATGCATCACAGCCAAAGAAACTTTGGGTGCCTGTATTAAGCATGAACAGAGAGTGACAGTGTCACTTTTGATTGCAGGCTGAAACACAGCAGCTTACATGAAAGCCCAAATAATTATGCAATGAGTGAGGGTCATAAGACTTCGGGTAAAAAAGGGAAAGGAGGCACAGTCTGAGAACATAAGGCTCAGATCCTATGAACAGGATGGGGTTGTGTTTATGTAGCTAGGTAGCTAGTGTGAAATGTGATTCAGATGTTTTTATGAGGCAGATCCCTCTAACTACAAACTGGATAAATCTGCCAGATTTCTGTGTGGTTCTGCTGTGCTTTAGGGAATTGTCATACCCTTGATGCTGTACTAGAGAGGAAGAAGATGACTTTCCCCCTAGGGGAAGTCCAGCTTGTCGTGCAACAACACCCATATTTTCTCAACCAAAGTATGCACCAGCCACTTTGCCAGGAATGGCAGAGCCACACCCCATCCGCAGAAAATAGAGGGGATTGCAACAAACATCCCATAAAAAAATGTGCAGCTCACAATGGCTGCAGGCCGCAGCAGGCCATTTTCTATCCTTCAATTAGTGATCTTCCAAATGACTCACCAGTGAGCATTGCATCAAAGGACCTGCAATCTGCAAGGGCCATATCTAAGTATTCATTGGCAGGACTGGTAGCACCACTTTTTGAAGATTGCCCAACTTCTTTTTATAAGGTCCCATTTTCTGTTTCCTTACATCTCTGCCAACCCTTTATCAGTTCCAGCTCACATGTTTCAAGCTTAGTGCCTGCCAACAGCTCATTACCTGTTTGTTGAGTTTAAGGTTTGATTTGGTTTGGTTGAGTTTGGGGCAGGTATCTTAACTTTCTGTTTAACCAGTTCAGCTGTTTCCAGGAGAGATTTGTGAAAACAAACAAACCAACAAACAAACCCAAGAGAAAAAATGTAATGGATTTCTTGCTATAATGGCTCCTTTTGGCAGAGAATTGAAATTTACTAGGCTGATGGTCCTCAGGTCATGAATCTGCCATGAAGGCTCATGCCAAATGGACTCTTGGAGCTAACTGGGTTGCAATCAAGCAACTTGTGTTTCAGCCCACACAGTAGGGGAAGGTTGGTCCTTCGTCACAGCAGTTACTCCCAGTTGCACCAACAGCATGGAAGCACTGTCATCTGCCTACAACTCAGAAAGTCCAGCAACTAGGCTAGCCAAAAAGAACCTAATGAGACAAAGCTGAGGGATGTGAGAAAAGCACTGGAGCAGATGAGAAGGGCTTGGTTCCTTGGGGTTTCATGCAGAGAAAGAGCAGGCTGGGGACCACCAGGGACTGATCAGCCTTAGCCTCTCTAAACTGATCCCTGTTACCACATGGCATGTACAGACCATTTGTGCAGCACTATGACAACACCACAATGAACAGCATTTGACCATCTCCAAAAGGAAGGACTAAACTGAACAGGGCACAGGCATCAGGCATGGGGAAGCAGGCTTACAGGCAAGAACCTACTATCAGTGTGAAGTTTGTGGTCACCAAGTGACCACTCAGTGGTTCACTCTTTTTCTGTGAGGGTAAAAAATACTTGGACCAAAACCAAGAGAACAACCTGTAAGCCTGTTGCTGCTGCCTGCCTCTGTCATCAGTTTTCTTTTTGGCCAGTGAAGTGAGTCCTGCCAATTCACATAAATTAATTTAGAAGAGACTCTAACTAATTTCTAGAGGTTAATACATTCGGTATGCTTCAGTTAAACATGTGAGAATAATAGGCATGTGGCTGCTTCTTGGACTTGGGATATTGTTAAACAAGAGAGCCACCATCAATCAGTCAATTAGCACTGATTAATTAGATTGAGAAGAATGACAGCAAAGGTACTCCTGCTTTCTGAACAATGGACCTGAGCATGTGTAAGCACCAAACATGACTGAGCCATGGGCTCTGCAATATAAGGAGCAGGATCAGAGACTGTGAGTGGTGGGAATAGGGGAAGAAGAGCTGTGTCTTGGAGGAGGAAGACACAGCAGTGAGACTGGGCAACTGCAGTGAGACCAGGCAACTATGTGAAGGTAACGGTAATAAAAGAGTACGGGTGATAGAAGTTAGAGGCTAAAGCTAGAGAAAGGGAGGAAGTAAAGCAAGGGAGATATACTTGGAAGGGGGACAAGTGAGAGGCTTTCCATTTCCTGCTCTCCTCCTTCCAGGACAGGAACAGAACTAGAGTAGCTAGGGCTAGCTCTTCTTACCTTCCAGGCCTGTCTCACTTCCTCCAAGGCATAGCAGAGTGTCCTTTCTGCTGCCAGGCTGCAATGGAGAAAAAGCAGATATCAGTTCATGAGTCCCCACTGGAGAACAGGCCAGTTCCCACAACTGCATAAGGGTGTGATGGGATGTAGACCAGGTATCTGCAGCACCAGAGGGCACCAGACAGCAAGGAGCAGGTGTTAATTTGGTCCTTGGGGCTACAGAGCTAAGGCGGTAAGAACAGGGGGCTGAACTGGAAAAACAGATAGGAAGTCAGTAGCCGTGACAAGAAGCATACCTACTTTTTTCATTGGTTCTTCATAAATGACTTGGAGTAAATCTCAAGATATGTGAGTTCTGTGATTTCTCTCTTTGCTCTGTCAAATCAAGAAAATGAGGCTACAATATAAATTTAACCTGCCCTCTCTATTAGATCTACCTCCACTGAACTGGACATGTCCATACCATTCACACCCCAAATACGGCTTTGCAAAACACTTTGAAGAAGAGAGATCCACCAGAGTTTTTTGAGTTTGCAAGTGTGGTGAAACCTGTGCTGTTGGTCTGTATGGTCAGCACTCATTTACAGCCCTAGACCCAATGAAGCACAGGGTGAACCTTTCAGCCATTGCCCTGTCTACTGCAGACCCCTCAGCCTAGCGCCAAAGATAACATCTGTATTCCTCTGTCTGTCCAGTGTCTGTCACTGAAGCCAGGGGTGTCAGTTGTTTTCCTGTCCTCTATTAACAACTCTGGCGGCAAGAAGGCCCAGAGGCACCTTTCATGACACAAATCTCTGCACTGATACAGTCACTTTAACACTGGAAAAATCAGGCTTCCTTTTTTCCTCTGTGTCCTTGTGCTCTGAAATTAGATTTCCTTAGATGTAGGGTAATTAATATGGGTCCTCTTCTCAAAAAAAGCACATCACAGAATCACAGAAAGTCAGGCTACAGACCTAACTCTTCAGCTGCATAACAGAGAGAAGTATTACATCCTTCTTACACAGCGTGCTCAAAACCCAGTCTCAGGGCTCTAATGGACTGTTGAAGAGAAGCAGCTGTGGCCAACGCAGACTCCCAGCCTGGGAAATACTTGAAAGAAGAGAAAATAACCTACCTGGCATGATGATTTATGGATGGCTCAGAGCAGGACTTTCAACTGTTACCCAGCTACACAGACATCTTCCTCTTTCTACCCTACAAATTAGATCCTTTAAATCCCCCATTTAGCTTCTTTCCCACTAAGCGTTTTAGTCAGGTTGCCAAGTTTTCAGCCTTGGGTTTTATCACAGTAACTGCTCAGAGCAATAAAGGCCTCCTTTGCAAAGGTCGTTGCAGGGCCTTTCAGCTAAATTAGCTGCTTCAGCTCTGACTGCCCATCATGTAAACTCACTTTCCTACTGCTCAGCTTGAGTTTCACAGCAAGCTGGGCCACCAAGAGTGAAAGGATGTGGTAACCCATCACACCGGAGATTAGAAACACCTTGTTTTGGAATGAAAACTAAGACAAATATGAGGATGCATCTGAATAGGAAAAAGTTTTCAGAAAACCTTGATGCATCATCTTAATCATCTTCCTATTCATGAGTGCACTTGAAACCTCTTACAAGGTTATGATAAGGAGTTGCTCACCAGCGTTATAAGAAGACAAAGCGTTCTGGTTTTTTTCTGAGCAGCAAGTTACAACACGCAAGCAAACGCCGTGTGCAGAACACTTTTCACTTCCACATTCCCATCCAGAACTGTATTTACCCTTGATAAACGATGAACTATGTCCTACAGCTGTGCTACATATTTCAGACAACAAGGGCAGAAGTAAGGTCATACTGATTCTAGAGGACTGTCTATTGAGACAGAGGGACTCAGGTTTGTGTCATATGCTCTGTATTTCATGTGGCCCAGCTTTAGACTACTTCCCAAATCCCTTGCTTTCCTGAGGACATGGCAACAGTTTATGTACACTGAATTTAGAGAGGTGGCCGTCTTATGCTTTTTTCCCTTCCTCTTCCAAACATTATCTTGTTCCTTTAAACTCAGTTTAACCTTACTTTGGTTCCTATTTCTCTGCAGGGCCCATATACCAGTAAGAGAAGTGAAAGCAGCTGCTTCTGTTCCTTTCTGCTGCCCTGAGCAGTGTCTGACTGCTTCAAAACGAGTAAGAGCCACAGACATGTCCAAGTGGCTGAGTGAATCTCTAGTTCCAGTTCAAAACAAAAGGGAACCTTGAACTACATCTCTGGTACAAAATTTCTATTACTCATCTAGTAACAGGAGTTTGCTCTGCAGCCAGCAATGCATGGTCAGACTGCGCAGGAGCTGAACAGTAAGGTTGGGATTCATCTCACTGAACATCTGCTGCCTAAAAAATTCACATGATCGGTCACACAAAGAGGGTTCATCTTTCACATCTTTTCAGTCCTTTCACACCTATTTTGGAGTGGTACAAATTGTTTCTGGAAGATGCCTTTGTCTCCATAGGATATGAAGACTGGTGTGAAGGCTGGGGTTAGATGAGAGGCATTGAAACCATTTTAACAGCTACGTTTATCTGGGTCTTTTGCCCACCTGTGCATTGCGATGCTGTCAATTCCAAGACAATCAGAGGGCTGATAGTGATGTCTCTAGTGATCCCATGTCTTTATTGCTTTATGGCTGGTTTTGGTCTCAGGAAGTTACTTCCCTTCAACCAGGAACATTATTTTAGAACTCCAAAGACGATGGAGAAAAAAAAGGGTAGGTTACCTCTCCCCTGCTCTTAATGGTATCTGAAAAATGTTCAAAAACTGCTCTTAAATGCGTAGCTCTGTGAGCAATGTAACTGGTGACTCCTAATTCCCTATGGATTTCTGTTTACAGTTAAATTCTTTGGTGCTTAATAATATACAAATGCCAATTATAGCTTCTCCAGCAGTTGGAGAGGTCATAATGATCCACTCCCACATAAAGTGTCTGGTGTCAGCCGTGAGTTCTGCCTGGGAATTTCCTCCAATGAAGGCATATACAGGGTAAGTCTCTTCTAGAGAGCTACCTACTTTCCTCATTGGAACTGACATATGAGTTCAAAGACCTGTGTGGAATGGCAGAAATACATAGTTAGTCTTCCAGCAAACAGCAAGTCTCTTAAAAACTCAAAAAGAATCATTTATACTGTAAACAACTAAACTCAGAATGGAAATACTTTTTCCTCTGTACAACTTTCAGTGAAGTGTTTTCTTCACCTCAGCCCCCTTTTCCCGTTACATCACAGCTTTGAAGGCACAGGCCTGGCAGACGGTAAGAAGAGAGTAGTTGGTTTGGTTATTATTTAGATATAGAGCACCTTAATGTAGGCTAATAAATGCTGAGTCGGGTGCGGATGTTTCCTTGCGGAAAAATGCGCCTTACTTTCAAAAAAAAAAAAAAAAAAGAAGAGGAGGCACTTGGAAAGATAAAGGGGAGTTCAGTCCTTTGAATGCTCATATCATAAAACTGAATACGAAATAATTACCATAAATGAGGCAACTCATTCCTACACCCTCTGCGACCTGGATGACATCCGTCTGTGTCATCAGAAGTTACTTGCAGAAAAGACGTCACTTGTTACCTTATCTCAGTCACTGGAGCTCACACATACACAAGGAGAAGACCAAAGTCTTGTAAACCAACTCCCTCTGCAAAGAAATAAATGCAAAAATTTTAACTCTTATTTCTTTCTCCAAAACTACTGGCACTAGGACAGGCATGTGATTTTATCCCTAAACAGGGTGTTCCTTAGGCTCCTGGCCAATTTAATTGGCTTATTCATATCCTTCCCTTCCAGATTACCTCAGGGTGATTTACATGTTGGAGGCTTATAAACACTGATGAATCAGTATATGAAAACCAAAAACATTGTTCAGTGTCTGACAGGGTCCTCACTGGCTTTTGCCCCCAAATTACTGGAACAACCTAACATACAATCTGACAGTCTGACATTACTCTCATGTTATAGAGAAAAAAAGAGCTTCTAAAACACAGTGGGACTAATCCAATTGTTTTTTTACGGGTCTTTCCAGGTACTCCGTAGTAGCAAGCAAGAGGCAAAATTTTCAAATGAGAAGATAAAGATGCTCCCAGCCTAGTTTGTTCAGTTTACTGGCCATTTCGAAGATCGACTCCTTTTGATTTGCCACCAATAAACCACTCAGGCTGAACTCTAAAGAAATGCAAATACAAAGACAATTTAATTTTCTGTCTCTGAAAACATAACTTTTCTTATAGCAGTTCAACATATACTCTAATACAGTTTTATTTAGAAAGAGCTGGTGGACTTCCAGTGAATTCAAAACAATTTCCTTCAGATGTTGAACCTGAACCATCTCTCTAGGAAATACTTTGCAAGCCAATTAAAGGCCACTTTACCACCACCAAAAAAAGAAACAAGCAAAGATTCGAATAAATAAAGAAAGCACTGAAAGGGGGTCATATTACCTTTTTTGTTGACTACAGTCTTGGACTTGTACATATTTCCTTTTTGTGACAGGAACAGTTTTCATAGAATCATATAATGGTTTGAATTGGAAGGGACCTTAAAGATCATCTAGTTACAACTCTCATTCAACCTGGCCTTGATACAATGGTTTTGATAAAAATGCACCAGAAAACTTTACAGAACACGCTTATCTATGTCTTAGGTAACAATTTAGTATATTTTTTTCATTATTCTCGCAAAAAGCAGTCACTCCATCTCCCACCAGAGGAAGATTACTACATCCCATGTTCAAACATATTCCATTTTCTCCTTACATTTTATGTCCCTGCAGTGCCTTTCCTAAGCAAGTTCCCTATTTCTAGACCACAGCTATACCAGCTACACAGCCACTCATGGAAATCCAGCACCCTTCCCATAAGTTTCCATTTAGCTTTCCAAAAACAGTTCTCCATGCTTAATGCCAATCTACCTAAGACCATTAACCAGTGCTTTTTAATCCATTTCACAGTAAGATTTCCAAAATGTCCTTAAAAGCCACAGGTTGCTTCAAAAGGCAGTCCTCACCATTCTGGTACTTGTTTGAACAAGGAGTTTGGTGTACTAGCTGCTAATAAAGCCTGTATTCTTTAACAACAGAGTCTTAAATACCTTCCGGAGGGTGAACACATCCCCACCATTATAGCTGAAATATTTCAGAGTCCAGCAATTTTAAATCAGAACAAATACCTTAAAACTAGTTTCCCTGTTTGCACTGACAGTTGTGGTTACAGGTGTTAGGCACTTTTAAGCTTTGCTTAGATATTAAAACTTGCACACAAATTCACTCACATTTGCATTCACTGTGTTTATCTACAAAAAATCTGCAATCTATTTGTCATGCCCACACTGCCTCTATATAACATGTTCATACAAAAGTTCCAAGCAACATCACAGAATTATTACAGTCCACATATGTAAATGCAAGTGAGCCACTGCATGAAGTATTTAATATGTAATACAGGAAAGCAAACGTGTAATGAAATGGTGGGAAGAATGAGGGGTGAACTCCCTAGAATTAAAGCACATATGTACATAATTTTTATAGACAGCAAGAATATTTCACTCCTACTGAATACTTTAAAAACACAAACCAGTAAATAGGATTCAGATCTCACAAGAAGTCCATTAAAGGACCTGATCATTTAGAGTAATAAAGAAGCATTGCCTAACCAAGGGAAATAAACCCAGCCTGCACTCCAGACTAACTGCAGGAAAGTGGGGCGCTGGCAGCACTGTGAATTCTTCCTCTTTGATCCACAATGAAACAGGATAATAAGGGTGTACATACTTGCCCTTGTCTAGTTTTCACTTTCTTCGAGAAAAAAGAGTTATGCTGATTCAGGGCTCCAGTTGTGGCCCGAGAGAGTTTTGTCCTTACACTCCCCGCACATCAAATCTCCACTTTTTAGAAAGTTCTCAGGATTTTCTCTCCCTTTTCTTAATTCAATCAATTCTAGTAACAGACACTTCTTTGTTGCTTGTCACCCAAATATTTTAAGCACTTTGAATCCTGTCTCATTTTATACTTGTTTCTAAAGGAGTCAGTTCTGGCCTTCAGCTCTTTGTTTTTCTTTCAAAACCTTATTGAGCAAGCTGTGCTCCTCTGTGTTCACTTCAAGGACACCACATTTTCTTTTGTCGTGATAACTCTCACACTGGAATGACTCAAATTTACAATCAAATGCAAAAATAAAACTATCTTTTCCATTTGTTCTCTTTAATAGCATCCTGATGGCTGCATGTTTCAGATAACCACTCAAAGGACATGTTGGGGTTGACAATGCAGAAAATGAAGTTGAAACCTTGCAAGCTGTAGCTGAGGCAAAAAAAAGCTGTGCATTTTACCCAGGAATGTTCAGGTTATGACTCCATATTTACGGCTTATGTTGCATCAGGGATTGACAGCTTCAGCAGGTCTGGCCCGCTCATCCCCACTGGGCCCACGTTAGCAGCGCCTTTCCTATAACATTAAAGGTAAGCATGTGTTGTGTGAGCGTGGGTATTGTATAGAAAACCTGCTCCGGCTTCCACCCAAGTCAACAGGAAAACAAAACAGTCTAGGAGTCAGAGCTTTCCTTTCTTTACTCTTATTTAAATGCCAACCAGTGTTTTATGTGGTTGTTTATTAAATAATAATAATACAATAATGCCCAGAGGCTCCAATTAGGACTGGGAAGTCACTGCAGTGGGATTGTGCAAAGGCGGAGGAAAGGATGGCGGGCTGGGAATTGGATGGCTCCCCGGCGGCGAGGAGCAGGGGCTGGAAGTCGGCTCCTCTCGGCAGGCGGCAAGGGCTGCTCCCAGCGCTCCCCGCCACCGGCAGCAGCACAGCCTTTTGTTTGCGTGGGAGTTTGATGTTACTTTGGAGTTTGGGTTTTATTCGTTTGGGGGTTTTTAATGTCAAGACATAGAATAACCAGGAAGACGTACAAAGAGGTTTTCTTCAAAGTAGCTGAGACCACAAAGGGGAAAAAAAAAAAGAGTGTATATAGATGGATATGGTAATTCTTATTAATTAAAACTGGAGCTCTGTCCTGAAGCTGTGCACAGGCTTTATTAGCTAATATTAAAACAAAGGGCTGATCGCCTTCCACAGAAATTTTACCTTGGCAAAACTCTGCTGCAGGGGAGTTACTCCTCACTTCACACCAATGTGAGCACAGGATCAGGCCAGGAGCCCTCAGGAAGGACTCGAAAGCTGATAACAAAACAAAAGGACAAACAGGAGGCACATGGGGAGGACAATCCTAAGGAGTGGGATAAGAACAAGCATGTTGCTCTTGGCAGAAAGCAACCGGCAAAAATTAATTGCGTAGTTCTTTTTGTTTTGTTATGAAACAGGATTTGTTTTTATTATAGAGGAACGGGATATATTTCAGCAGAAGAATCAGAGCTGGATAGGTGTTATGCCAGAAGTACAGTTTATGGGGAGATTCAAATGAAGACAGCATGGAGCTGGTTCACAAGATGGGTGCAGTTGTTGCAGGCTTAAACAAAAGGGGCAGCATGAGTCAAAGTCCTCTTAGGAAAGCGGGAGGAGGGAAGGAAGCAATTAGAAGAAAGATGGGCTGAACCAGACTGTGTGAGATCAAGACAAATCCCAAATTAATACATCAGCAGAAGAATGCTGGGCCCCAAAGGTGAAGCCTGAAACCAAAGGGATGAGCAACCCAAGAATGCCCAAGAAGGTGCACAAGGGTGATGAGATGCTGCTAGTTAATGAGGGAAAAGGGTGAGGAGGGCTGTGAAAGCTTTATCTCCTGAAATGGTGATCAGAGAGACCCTGAACTATGGGTGGAAAGGAGAAAATAAAGATTCCATGGGAGAAAGTTCTGGAAAGCTGGTACTTTATGAGCATCTTCAGGCTAGAGGTGACCTAGGTCTAGGGAAGAATTTCAGAAACAAGGTCTGAGGTGGGGAAACAGGTCGTTGGAAATACTTCACAGGAGAACAAGCATGACCTAAAATCAGCTTTCATATGGGAGACAAAAAGGAGCAAATGAGCTTGGAGGATGACAGAATTACCAGTGGTGGTGGAGAAAGGACAAGGAAGGGATTTGCCAACAGAAGATGGGTGTTGTCTTTTGTTTTATGAATTGAAAAAGTATTTCAAGTGCAAAGTACTGCACAGGATTGGCAGAGGGGGACAGAAGTGGGGACGCAGAGGGGTGATCAATCAGCAGTGGAGATGCAGTTTAAGCAGTAGGTGTGTACAGATGGTACAGTATACATACCACATGCCTGGGAACCAGGGAGCATCCCAAAAGTCAGCTGGCAAAGGGAGAGAGGACAGTTTTTAGAACAAAACACAGCCAGGTACTGTCTGTAAAAAAACCAAAGGAGGGATATGACAGGTAAGCTCTTGACAGAGGAGTTGAACCCTTAGTAAATGATCTGCAAATATAAGAGTTTTAGTTCAAGTCTCCAGTTCTTCATTGCTCTATATAGAAAACAGAGCTTATAAAACTGAAATTTTCAGCTGGCTTCCACTATGCTTCCATGCAAAATTTCCAAAGAGGCAACGGGTTTGCAATGGAAAGTATATACCCATTTCTTATGTGTTGCAAGTGAACAGAATGGACAGTGTCTCAAAACTCTGTTTAGACCTAAGGAATTCATCAGGAAATAGTTGATACATCTCAGGTGTTGCCCTGTCCTCTGCTGCTTTGTTCACTAACATACTGGTACAGAAGAAAAGCCTGACCTTCACTGTATCTCAGCCTGACACAGTTGTGTTAGCTCGTGGAGGATCCAGGCTCCAATCCACCGCAACAGCAGAAGAACCTCTACAACTCAGTGTATTTGACTCCAGTGGCTCTTAATTTACACGTTCTGTATTACTCACATGATTAATATTTGGCCTGTAATTCTTTTTCATCATTCCAGTTCAATGTATTTTTACATGACTTGATTCTACTCTCCAGGTAATATGCAATACCATGATGCTCCTTTATGCTTAGAATCAGTTAGGAGAAATCCTTTTACAAAGACATAAGAGAACATTTTGGAAAAAAAAGCTTTGCATAAGAAATACAGTTTTGTTTTCTGCTAAAGCACTGTGGCAGGGTTTTTTTAAGATCAAGAGTAAAGTTTAGCTTGGCAACGTGTTTCTCCAAAATCCAAGCAGGGAAAATCATATGTGAAGTTTAAAAATGCGAGTCCTTTACAATAGAATAAGGGAGGAAGATAACACATAAGAACAAGTAAATATTTGTGTATTAAAATGTTTGACACTGGAGGGTAAGGGTGTGGAGGACATGGTGATGTCAGGCAATCTTTCTTTAGGTTACAGTACCATTTCCAGTACCTCATAACACTGCTCTCCTTATGTCCCATTACTTTTTTTGGTGATTCTACACAAGGTTGTGACTGACAACAGAGAAGCGCGCTGATACATGCTTCACTTCGTGATGCTTTCCTGAAACCCTTGAGGTAATTGCAGTAGTCAGAGTGGCAAAATTTTACTCAATGCTTCCTAAATATTGTATATTTGGGTCCATTAGCACAATTCATGAATTTACACCAGGGAGTTTAGTAATTTTATTTTTATAGCCTTCATATATTATTCTGAATATAGGTGAACTGACTTGGGTTATTCCTGCTTCACCTCCTTTGAAGTTGTGGTTTAACTCCAGCTAGCAAGGAAGCACCACACAGTCACTCACTCACCCTTCCCTGGTGGGAGTGAGGAGAAAATTGGAAAGGTAAAACTGAGAAAACTCATGGGTTGAGATAAAGGCAGTTTAATAGGGAAAGCAAAAGCTGCACACACAAGCAATGCAAAACAGAGTTAATTTGCCCCTTCCCATAGGCAGGCAGGTGTTCAGCTATCACCAGGAAAACAGGGCTCTATCACACATAACAGTGACTTGGGAAAGCAAATATTGTCACTATGAACATCACCTCTCTTCTTCTTTCCTCAATTTTATATGCTGAGCAGAATGCCATATGATATGGAATGTCCCTTTGGTCTGTTGGGGTCAGCTGTCCTGACTGTGTCCCCTCCCAGCTCCTTGTGCACCCTCAGCCTCCTCATTGGTGGGGTCAGAAGCAGAAAAGGCCTTAATGCTGTATGAGCTCTGCTCAGCAATCACAAAAACATCCCCGTATTATCAACACTGTTGTGGTCACAAATACGAATCCTTTCCCACACTAGCTGCTGTGAAGAAAATCAACTCCATCCAGTAAAAAGTTTAGTTTCACTGTGACTTCATTGTTGTCACTTTGTATTACGAAACTTGCGGGATCATTCCCAAGAGTCTCATGTCACTGAAAGCAACCGTACCATACAATCCCTTTTCTTAAAAATACTACGGTCAACCTAGCCCTAATCTAAAGATTTGGTGTTGATTTTGCTTATTTTCACCCATGTTACTGCTGCTGGAAGAGTGCTCTGGAAACTCATTCCTCTGGCACGTATAAATCTTCCTCTTACTTAGAGTTTGGGTGAGGTAACTGACAGTTCCTGTACCAACATGGTCTTCATCACTAAAATACAATTCCTGAACTTATTTCTTCGTTGTGTTTTTAGAGAAAAATCATAGGCCTCAACAAGTATTTGTTTAGGGTAATAAGACTTAAATAACAACATGCTAATTTCCTGCTGCAGTTTTTCCATTTCTATTACCCTAATCAGTTTAGTCATCTTTACCTGTACAGGCTTTGGTTTTAATTAATCTTTCCTGAATATGTGGAAATAGATATAGTATTTCAGAGGAAACAGGTGTTTTGAATCTCTCTCATATTGGGACATATACTTCTGTACCTCTGCTGGAAATACTTGAGCCTTCAGGCCTTATCCTATTGAAAGTCAGTGTATGTTGCAGGTTCAGGCCATAATGTTTTGTACAGTTTAGCAGTATATGTTGGCATCTAAAGAAACAGAGCTGACCTTCACTGATCTCTGCCTTTCACTCCTGTCCCTGTGTATCCTTTCCCTTTGGCCAGCACTATCTAAGTGACTGTATAGCAAAGCAGATTGAGAAATTTATTCCACTTCTCGTTTGGCTGTTTCTCCCACCCTACAACTCCTGCACTAACCTCCATTTTTTCCAACTTAACTAGTCCTTCTTACTTGGAACCATACAAACACTTCACTGACACCCTGACAGACAACGCCCACTGCACTTTATCCACAAAATTTGCAACCACGTGTGCCTGATACACAAGCAAGAAACCTTTGGTATGCACATCCAAATTCAAGTGGCATGACAATACTTAAAGTGAGTTTTGCTCACTCAGGGTGAGATGAACAAGTCCTAGAAAACAGCTCAGCTAATGGGTGCTCCCATGTTGGCAAGCATGACTGGTTAATGAGGAATGAGCCACTGTGTGAAGTGCAAGGAATACGGTTAGATGGCACAAAAGAAAAGACAGGGACTGTGATGTGGACCCTGCATCAAATGAATAGGATATCTCAAGGAAAAGGAAGAGGAAGCAGAGTCAACATGGTATATAAAGAGAATGAGCGGAAGACAGCAAAAAAACCAAAAAACAATGGGGAAACAAAGCAATGGCAGGAGGAAGGGGAAGAAAGGAGAATGCATAGAGCCCAACATTTGGTCCCCCCCTATGACATTTCCGTCACAGTCCCAGAGCAATACACTGAAAGGGTTACCTTCTCACCCCACTCAGGGCCATTCAAAGGTTAAAATGTTGTCCTGTGTCTGGACTTGTCTTTTTAACAGGTGTCATGCTTGAAGTGCAGATCTGATAAAATCTAGCAGATCACCATTTATGAATAAGCTCTCTCATTCCCAGTATTAATAAAATTTGTGGGTACTATTTATTTTAAAAATATGCTTATAATACATAATTTTAAAGGCACCCCATGTAGCACGTAATGGGGCACTGCAAATTGGTTATATAATAAGTAAGTGGAAGAAAGAACAATATAAACAGTGGTTTGCAGCCTTGACCCTATGGTGTTTCCTGCCACAATGAAAGTAAAAACACATGTTCCCTGACAACCATCAAGCACTTTGTCACTGCTGTTGGACATTTCGCTGCCTTAGGGCTTCTCTACATGCAAAGCTACATTGGTTTAGCTGGGTTTAATTTGCTGCAAAGGGCTGTGTGAATTCTTATTTTGAGTTAAATCAGACTTGCTTCAGTTTAGTTCAACAAACTAAAGGTCAGACAAAAGGCAAGTAACTCTGTTGATTAGGACAATCACGGTTCTAATCAATTGCTTACAATTACAGTGCTGGCAAAAGCGTTCTAGTAGCTTATCTTGATGAAGTTTCACCCCATTCCTCAGACTGTTTTAATCGACTTAAATTGTGCCTGAATGGTCCTTAGGATCTCGTGTGACAATAGTTAATGTAACTAAATCTTTGCTGTTGCTGAATGCAGAATATACATCTAAAACATTAAGTTCAGTGGGAAAGCGCCAGTTATGCTGAAATTTATAATTTTTTCCAATCTTGCACTCAAACACAGGCACTTCTCAACATACAGATTAGGGCAGAAGCAGGGCACAGGACATTCCAAGCTAAACAGGTGCATCATACACACAGGGTTTCCTTAATTCAAAGCCTGCAAGAGCAACTTTGCTTCAGTCTTTCTGGTTGAAGTGCTTGGTTAAGAGTACTCAACAATGACGCCTGAACACAGGGAAACTTATCTGCCTCGGGAAATGTAATGGAAATGAAGAATTAAATGAATGGAAAACCAGCCATCATTATTGCAAAGAAGAGTGTCCACAGAAGTAGTAGTACCGGTATAGTAATAGCAGGACAATTACAAGACTGTAGTAACATCAGTACATTTCCTGAGTCTTGCTATGGAGAACCAGAACTTGTCTTAGTGTTAGAAAGGCTTGTCAGCATCCTCCTTTCCAAGGAAATACTCCAGGTACTTCCTCTGCAGATGAAAAGCTCACAGCAGAGGAACCACTCTGCTACTTTCCATAATTAGTTTTAGGCCAAGGCAACTCAGGCAAACATAAGGTGAATTGCACCTAATTGCTTCAACACTGTCCTGAGCTCCCTGTCACAGAAAGCAAATCATTTGTTGGGCAGAAAGGTTCTGCTAGGTCATCCCACCCCCTGTAACCTCGGCCACGCTAAGAGCAGCACAAGCACGTGTGTGTTTAGACTGACTGGGTGCCGCTATGGCTTAATTAATAATATATGCCACACACCAAGCGTGTATACAGCAATTCCAGCTTCCAAATGATGGCAAGGTCTGTGGGGCTTTTATACCGCTAGAGAAAGCCTAGCTTGTATTTCAGAATACAATCAAAACCCACCAAGGTGTTAAAATTTTATGAGGGCATATTCATCACTGTTAAATTAGCAGGATTAGATACAGAAAAGCTGAAAGTTACATGTATTTGATATATTTGTATATCAGCCTCTGTTAGCTTTTTCCCTGGGGGCGAACTGCAGCACGGCTCGTTTCGCTCAGGAAGCTGCGCAGGAAGGAGCTGTGTTCTTCCCACAGGCAGCTCGACAGCTCTTGGAGCCTCTCCCCTCAGCGCCCTCCTTTAGCAAGAACGCCCTTGATGCAATCGCGGGGAAACCAGCCGGTTACCCCGAGACACGGCTCCCGACACCGCCAGGCCTTCCCCGCCGTGTCCTCAGCCGTCACCTCCGACCCCCACACGCTCCCCGCTCTGCCTTCGCCACGGGGGCCGCCGAGCGCACTTTGCCCGTTTCACATGCAGACAAGCGACCCGCGGTCGTGCAGCCGCGGTGGGAGGGTGCCGGGCCGGGCCCCCGCAGCCCCGTGTGCGCGGTCCGGCCGGCAGCCCCTCACCCCGCCCCGCGTCCCGCCGCCTCCCACACCCCGCAACCCGGCCCGCGCCCTCCCAGGGGGATTTAAACCAGAACCCGGAAGCCGGGCGGCGGGCGCGGGGCATGCCGGGAGTTGTAGTCCCGGCGCCCGGGGGTCCGCGTGCTGTTTGCGCGGCGGGGGCGGGGCGGGAGAACCACGAGTCCCGTGAGCCTCCGCGGCGGGGGGGGCCGGCGTTTGAACCGGCGGCGTTGTTGTTGACGCCATATTGCTGGTGCGGGGGTTACGGCCGGGAGCGCCATCGCCGCCATCGCC
>VXBX01008609.1:2379683-2428155 GCA_013400415.1 Scytalopus superciliaris
TGCGGGCGGGTGGCCATAGCAGAGGGGTCGGCGACTGGGAAAGGGGACCCGAGCGGGAGACGGGGAAGGGGCTGGCTGTGCTGGGTGGAGGGGCAGCTCTGTCCTCGGAAAGGGGGAGGCCGGCTTTTCCGTTTTTTTGTTTTTTCCCTGTTCCCCTCCTGTTCCCCGGGTGGCTGTCTGTGGCAGGGAGAGGCGCAGGGGAGAGCGGGTTGCGGGCTGTCCGGGGCTGGGTCGGTGCCCGAGGTGGGGCCGGGAGCGGGGGTCGGCAGGGCCCCGGCAGCCCCCGCCTCGCAGCCATTATCGGTGGGTCGGGGCGGCGGCACCTCCTCCTCCCGCTGCTCACATTCCGTGGGGGAAGGGAGGGAGCTGGAGGGCGGCCTGTCATCCATCACCCGCACAGCGCCCGTGCGAGAAGGCAAAAGCGGATAAAACAAAGGGGTAGTTACGCTCCCGGACCCTTGGTGCGGGCCGCCGTCCCGGGTGGCCCGTTTCCCTAAAGTTCCGTAGGAAAGCTGAGCGTTGGAGGCGGTGGTGTGCGAGGGTGAGAGCTGCCTTTAGGGCAGATAAAATGGAATCGGGCGGTCTCCGCGTCTGGGAGACGCGGGGCGAGAACGAAACCCTTTTGCATTCTTAACCTGCGAGAGATGAGTCAACCGCGGCCCTAAAAGCTCCAGGTCTGCTTGTGTAATGGCTGTCAATTAAAAATCAGCCGAGTCCTTTTCAGCAGCGAGCAGGGAGAGGGGCAGGGAGTGAGCGGTGGCCGGGCCCGCGGCGCGGTGGGTGCAGCGGGCAGCTCCCCACGGTGCTGCTGGCGGCCAGGGGCGGCTGTGGCGCCGAGGTACGGATGTATCCCTGTCCTTTGTGTGCACGGAAAAAGCCCTCTGCAGTTGTTGCGGCAGAATTCCTTCCGCTGTTGCATTCGGTCCTCCCTTTTATAACGAAAGTTGGCTCCAGATTGCCAGGCAGTAAGTTTGAATGTATTTTTCAAATTGCCATTTCCTCCACGTAGGACAGTGCTACGTTTCAATATTCTTAGTTCTGAAAACTGTACCGTAGAATACGGTTTTTTTCCACAGGTTTTAATCAAAATAATAAAAAATTGCCATGGACAAAGTATGTAGAGCACATACAGAGTTAAACTTGGCATCAGTGCCTTGATATTTTTTTGAACCTCTAGGAAAAGATCTTGAATGAGTCAGCGGTCTGGGATGAGAGTTGTGATGGATGGCACTCCCTGGTACAGTGAGGCATTGCATGTACTTTGAGATAGATGTTTAAAATCAAAATTAATTTGATTCTTTTGGAAGATAAGTGTTGTTTCTTTGCAAGGATTTCTTTTGACTTGTTTCTCTGGGATTTGGAGAGCTTAGGTTATGAATACTTAATATAAATATTGGCTGGCCAGTAATTATATATTGCTGAAAGGAAACAAATCAATAACATTTTCAGTAGAGTCGACCTATAGCAGTATTTGAGGCAATACCTAAGCTCCTATCTTAATGATTCTGAAGGGCTTAAAACTCAAATGTTACTGAAATTGAGCAAATACAGGCCTCATTATCTCCTGAGAAAATGAGAGGTGCAGGTGGTAATCCCTGTGAAAAGGTGATTCTGTGCAGACAAGGAGGTATTTTAAGTAAGCCATTTGTATAATATAATCAAGAGTGAAGGACAGTATATCAAAATGTCTCTTACAGTGCTTGAATGCTGAGCAAAGCTTGAAGCATTTATAAGTTGTGCACATTTACACGGGTCTGGCTTAAAAACTCCCTGTTTGGTTTCTCTTACAGGAAAAAAATCTTTATACCGTGCTGGTAAAAATGTGTCTGTTAACCAGCTTGCTTAGTTTTTACTTTCATTTGAATTTGAGGGTATTACCACATTGTGCATATTTCATTTTGACCGTCAGTGAGCAAAAGAGAGATTACCGTTTTAAAAGGGCCACTGTGTGGGATTCATCTCATTTAATTTTGTAAATGTATGTCTGACCTAATAGTTTGTAGTTTTCTTGACAGTCAGTCAGAAGAAACAGATGGTTTATTCTAGAGCTCTGATACAGGGTGAGGCAAAGTGTGCTGCAGAAATATGTATTGCTTCCCATTGACTGTAAACTGAGTTTACATGACCATGTAAACATGCAGATGTCTACATTAGGGTCAGATAAATCTTGCTGTATCTGTGAAAAGAATTCCAGTCTGATTTAACCGGAGTCACTGTTTTGTATTGAGAAATTTATTAACAATAGCCAGAACTGACTTCACTTACATTTTTTTCAGCCTGTTACTGTAGTATTTAGATTTCCAACACTTAAAAAGTGTCTGTCTGATTTTTATTTAATGAAAATTAAGGGTCATATGAAATCAGAGCTCTGGATATAAAACCTGATGCTTATACTTTATTTTAATTTCATCCTTAAACATTTCTCTTCTATCTGATACTTTGTTCTTGTAGTGTTTAACTTCACACAGTGGAGACTATCAGTACCAGGACTTCTTACCACATCGTTCATTATTTCAAAAAAGAATTATCTGGAAGCAGAATACAGATTGATTGAGGGGTATGCTTAGAACTGAGAATACAGTGTGTTAGTCAGATGAGAAAACAGCTGTCTGTGTAGAGTGGTCATAGACAAATAAGCAATATGTCTGTTTGAGAGGGGGTAGGCTTATTCAAAATGAAATTTATCTCTCACAAGAGTGTTCTAATATTTTGTGGTTATTTGAACAGCTGTTAGGTCACTTCCAGTTGGTTGGTGAATTTTGCAGCCAAACTGTAGTCGTGGCTTTACAGCCTATATCTTCTGTGGAATTGTGCTTACTGGCTTGAGCATACTCTGAATATGTTTGCTAATTTTTGAATGCTATTGCTTGCATGTAGAGCAGTATTTTTAAAACAGTTCACTATAAGCAATGTAGAACATGCCTGCCTGGCCTATAACTGATTTAGTTTTGAAAGAGTGGTTCATCTAAGAATTTTTCTACTGCGTGAGTACTTCAGATGAGTTTTAGTTTCATGTGAGTTCTAGATACAAATGACACTGTTCTGTATATCAGAATAACTGCACTTGGGTCTGGATGCCTGTGCATAATGCATTACACTTGTTGGCTTTCCTCTGAAGTCCAAAGGATGCTGTTCTGTTTGAACATTGTTAAATAAATTCTAGAGGGTGAATGGAGAAGGCAGTGGCAGTATTATTTTTCTGTTCCCTGCTGGATGTTTTGGAACCCTTGTTTGCATTTTTACCCTGATGAAAGACTATGTTTGGAGGTGAGAAGCAAAAGAGAACAAACTTACATGTAATGTTTTTTAGATTCAAAGGCAGATCAGTTGTTGAAAGCCTGCATGTCTGGCTATTTCTGAGACTGAAGCTACAGTGGGAAATACAGCCCAAAGAATTGGGGAGGGTGGGAAATGGAAGGGAGAAGTAATGTTGACCATAGGGATTTAAATTTCCTGATTCCTGGTCCATAGTAACCACAAAGACAAACTGAGATCAGTAGCTTTTTTTCCACACTCCATCCAAAATCAGAGGTTAACTTGCAAGTAGAACTTTGTATAATCAAAAAGAATGTTGTGTTTACAAAGTGTTCATGAAATCATTTAAAAATCCACTAACTTTTGCACATGCAGTTTTTCCTCAATCTGAAACATTTATCTGTCTCAACACTTCCCCATCAACTAACTAGTGTTGCAAACAAAAAACTGTAGTGGGTGGAGCTCTTGAGATCAGGCCTTCAACTCAGGTCAGTGATTGAAATCCAAGCAGAGATAATGTCAAAAGTTTGACAGAATATGGAAAGTATTGCATTTATGCAGTATTTAGAAATGAGTATGCCTGATTGCTATTTACTGCTCCAAGGGCAGTTGTATGGCAAATATCCCTAGTTAAAGAAGGCAGAGGGAGTTAGTTGAGTGTGAGAGTCCCTCTCTCACGGGGGACTTTACAAACAGAAGGTAGATAAATTTGCCTTTGCTGTATACCTTTTTCTTTCAGAGAGTAGTCTGGAAAAAATTGATCTAATTGACACATTGTCAGTTAATTCAAGAAAATGACTTTGACCTTTTTGAATAGGAAGAACTGTTAGTCTTCCCTGTAAGCTGTCCTCCTGTGACCTTTGAGTTGCCCTCTTCAGTAAACTGAATTACTTCTGTCTGAAACTTGGTGAGGCAGTGGCCAAGTACAGGTTTGGCTTTTGACTGAACAGATCTAGCAGCTTTGGAATGTGACATATTCGTAGTGCTGCATCTCTTTCTGCTTAATTTCTGTTTTGTTAACATTTATCCACATGTGTATTTATTGCTAAATTATCTTGGTGAGATGCCAAGTTTCTCATTGTGCTCCAGTATTGCAGAAATCATTAGGATTTTAAAAAACAAAACATTCCCACCCCTTAAAAAAAGTCACATAATGACTGCATCTGGACTTGATAATTTAATTTATATGAGAAATTTCTGTATAGATGCCCGTGGTGATTATAAATGTTAAATACCCTTGGTTGTAGATGTCATAAAATGTTGAAGCAGTTTTTTTGTCTCAGTGGCAAGGCTGATAAATGCAATGTGACAATTTTTTATGTGAAGGGAAAGATCTAATTGCTGTGTCTAATACATTTTGCATTGCTTGATTTATTTTTCATTCCTCAACCCCTTGATCAGGAGAACTAGGATTTCTTGAAATAACACATTGGCGGAATGAGCTAATGCATATGTGAGCATCCAGCTTGTTGTGGGAGAACCAGAACCTTCATCAACCTGAAACCTTCAGTAACTGGATCTGGTGAGGTGGCCTGCTCTGTGCCCCAGAGTCCACTATGAGCTCCTCCTGCCCGCTCTGTAGCTGTAGCCAGTGGCTGTGGAGTGTCAGTGTGTACCCATTATCAGTGTTCTCTTGGGCTTAGAGCACACTCTGAAGGTGAGCGTGGTTTCCAAAAGTATACATTCTGTTACTGGAGTCTTAACAGACCATGCCTAATTAAGAAACGCAAGTGGAGTGGTTGATATCTGTGACCAAAGCAAGGGAGTAAGAGGACTATCTGGGTTGTTGTAATTCCTGTCTGTGCCTTTGAATTGCCTGGTTAAGTAGATTTAAAAAAAAAAGAGGAATACTGTTACCTATTGCTCTGCTGCAGTGCTGCATTTAAGGGAAGCTGACATTTTAAAATTAACATCTGTGTCAGTAGTCTGGGGTGGGAAGACCAAAACTAGGAATGTTCTGGCATCAACTGGATGTTGAATAAGGGTGAAGGCCTAATGGAAGTGTTACACATTAATTTGAGCTAGGGACAGTGGAGCAGTGTTGCTTTAACAGAAGCCGAAATCCTGGAAGATGCATGCTGTTGACATCAGGGTAGTATTTGATTGATTACTTGGAAGAAATCGCAGGCATGGTTCAAGTCTGAATGGGTATGTCGAATAGTGACATTGCAAACTGAAACCTGAGCTTAAGGTTCCATTTCAGGCCAGGAAAACTGCTGTTCTGATTTCAGCCTATTGAGTCACCTTCCTGTGTGTTTTGCTGAATTTTCCTTCAGCTAAATGAGAGAAGCCAGGAACTGAGATGAGAGATTGCTAGTTTAAAAATCAAGCCAAAAGAAAAAATCCTTCAGGGAAAACAATCAGCACTTTCATAGTTGATAAGCAGCTATTAAAATGGGGAAAATAATTGTTTGCCTTGTTACCTTTTCATATTGAACTGCTCTTTCCTTTGCACGTAATTTCTAGTTAATTACAGGCCAGGATGAAGTAATTAGATGACAGAATTTTGAAAAATATTAACTTGACTTTTTATCACGAATTAAAAGAAGTTAGAAGACTACATCACTCCTTGGAAATGAGTATTTGACTTTGTAATCCATCAGTGTGGCAGATCACGTTTCAGATGTCAAACTCTGATTTGCTCTCTTCACATTTCATCCTCTTCATTGGGAAATCTTCCTTCTGTGAATCACATCTCAAGTTCTGAAAGAAAACTGATGTGAATGCTCTCCTTCTTAGTGCAGTATCTCATGAACCTGTATATTCAACTTTGTTCTCAGTACACAGCTCTGGATAAAAAAAGAGTATCTGTACATTTCAGTATATTGATGTGTATTTGACTGAGTCCCTGGTGACTTCAGTGGTTATGGTGAGACAATAGCAATTTTTGTTTATCATTCCTCATCTTTGCCTTGAACCTGAACGGGGCATAAAACAGATTCTGGCAGACATTGATAGTCATCTTGAATTTGAAATGTCTTTTATGAAGTACTAATTCATTTCAGTGTATTAGCAGTGTGGCTTTTTTGTACTGCTACCCCACATTCAGCAAGTCTAATTTTCACTTTTAGCACCCCTGCCTGGTCTTTCCTCTCAAATAGCTCTGTGCTTTCAGAGGCATCTCTAACCAGTAAGGAAACACTGAGTACAGGGGATAAAGTGAAATTAAAAAGAAACTGAGGATAGGCCACAGTGAGGTATGTTTGATCATATTAAATATATTCCTTTTTGTCATCTCATATGAAATCACTGCCTGATGTACAGGATCTGATTTGAACTTTGCCGCCTGTAAGATGGATGAAAGTCTTTATTTAGAATACCTAGTAAGTTGTAATACATGTATTCAAGTTGCCACTTCAGTTTTATAGTCCTAGAGAAGCTCACATAGATCAGATTTTCTTTAATGAGTGTATTTTCAAATGCTGTTTTTTTAATATAAAATAATTTATTAAAACACATGTCATTGTTGAAAAGGACAATTTGGGCCTCTACATTGAGGAACTCATAAAAAAACCTGTCTTGTGTTTGACACCAGTTAAATGCACGTTTTAATTCAGTTGTCAGCTGCAGAGAGAATAGTCAGAGCTAATTGGAAGAAAGAGAGGTTAAGAAACTGAACTTGAAAAGGCAGGAATGTTTCCTGGAAGCAAAACTAGGTTGGATCTGCTAACTCTTAAGCTTTATTTAACTGGGCTAGAGTTTTAAAGGTCTTTTTCCAGTTAGATGTCTGCTATATAGGTGTTGTTCAAAAGTTGTCTGGTTTGCACTGCCTTAATATTTCATGGCGCCTCTCAAGTGCTGAGATGCTATAAAAACGTTTTCTGTATATTTTTGTGGATTTATGAAGCAGAATTGTAAATGACAGAAGTAACTTAGTGCATTTAAACAACTTCTCTTTCTGTACTAGGTTATTTTAATTTGGCGTTCAGATTTTCATTTAAAATGAGTCATAAATATTTGCAATCTTACATTTCACTTCACAGTGGAGCAGTTTCCTTTAAAGTCAAAGATTCTATGTCACTATAAGTTAATAAAAATGTCTGCTCAGTCTTTGCAGATGCAAAAATGTGCCTACTTTATATGAAGGATTCCTGGTCTGATCGTTCATGTGAGAAGTCATTAAAAGTTTGGTTCTGTGTTAAACTTGTGTTTCTTGACTGTTAATCTCCATTTTATAAATCGGGAAGTATGAGATGAGTCATTCACAGTCACCTTGCCTACTATCAGCAAGGTACTGAGTACAGGTTGTAGTCCAGTTCTCTGTGCTGAGCAATAGTGCCCTAAATCTCCTAAGTTAGGCTGAATAGAGGAATGTTGTTTACCAAGCCAGGTTATGTACATGCTTAACAAGTGTTCAGTCAGGCCTTAACATTTCAGGCTTTTTTCTCCTGTTTACTCCTGTTTCTGATGTAGGTGGTGTCATGGTTAAATAGTCCCTTCCTCTATCCCACTTGGCTTAGTTCTATACCTTTACCTGAAATCATAGTAATGCAAACTGTCAAAGTGATTTTATCAGGACAGGGATCTTCCAATCTATCTGTTAGTGGTGTTTCTTGAGATTTTTGATTTTCAGAGCAAGATTTGAAGCTGACAAATTAAAAAGTGTTGCCAAATTAGATGAAATTGCTGTAATATAATTGAGACTTTTTTGTCCACAATTTAGTATAATTTGGAATAGAATAATGTGTCTTTGGTGCATAAATCTTCGGCTTTTGTCCTTGTTACTGTTTTCCCAAAGTCAGTACCTGATTCCTCTGCTTCCTCTCCCTCTTTGCCCCCCCCCCCTCCTCCCCCCATTGCTTTTGCTTCTTCTATTCTGGCTGGTATTTTAACATTTTCTCTAAATTATTCTGTTTAATTTCATGGGGTTGTTAGAACCAGGGGAAATCTGGCTGATGATTGTTGCTTTAACTCTTGTGGTTTTCTCAATTGACCAGAATCTGTTTACTTTTTTTGTCTTTCATGATTTTGGTGATTAATGTGGTTTGAGAATATTTCTGCATAGAGATAACACAAAGGAGAGTTTTAGAGAAGATTTTTATCCAAGTTGTTACACCTGAAATTTGGCTGATGTTTTTCATATGGAATTTGGAAAGTATGCCCAAGTTGAAGTTGTTGTAGGGAAGTATGGACATGGTCCATTATGTTTTTCAGTTAATGCAAATACAGTGTGAATGTGCACAGTCATGTTTCTCCTAGTGTAGACATGCATTAGGACAGACATGGTCTTATGAGGTAATTTGGTTCCCACTCAAAATTAAGCAGTATCACTTTAGCTAGAACAGCACTTGATTTTGAGGAGTATTGTTTTACCACCATAATGCCGTTGAGTAGAAATGTTGCAGGGCCATTCTCTGACTGGTGTGCGTATGCACCTGACAAAATCTAGATGGGATTCTTTTTACTTTTGGAAGCCTGACTGTCTTGATTTAACACGTTTTATGTATTTCTGTACCATGCTGGAGTGTATGTATCTTGTCCTAGAAAAAGTAGGAACCCTCCAGCCCTCTCAAGTACTTTTCTCCCCACTTTCTCTTAGTTTCCTTCTCTTAATTTACCTGCTGTGCTTCCTTATTACGTCTTCTGCATTTGCTGCTTCTTTGAGCCAAGTTATTCACCTCCTCTTAGGGAGTTGAAAATTGTACAACTGCAGTCATGGGACCGAAAAATATAAAGGCCTTAATCAATGGGCAAATTCAAGAAGCTCCTTTGCTGAAAATGCTGATGTTCCTGTTGACTGGAGCGTTCTCTTTTTACAAATTGGAAGCCTCTAGACTGACTTCCAGAATTGAAGAACCACACCAATATTTAAACATCTGAGCCAAGAATTGGTGAACATTTGCTTCTGCTTGGTCTAGCAGAGGCTTCAGCCACTGACTGACTAAGCTGGTAGCTAAAGTTCCTTGCATCACATGGTCGCTTACTAGAAAATGTTCAGATAAGGACCCTCAGTAGCACAGGAGTTACAGTCGTGAACATTATTTCACAAATTTTCATGGATAGTATTGGCGAAATGTGGAACAGAAATGGGAAGGTTCTGAATGGAGTCCTTTGCAACTTTGACATGATCACATGGATTTTCACATGTCACAGTTCTGAAAGTTGTCTTTGCCAAAATGTTCAGACCACTCAATGGAAACCAACTCTGTAGGAAATTTTTTTTAAAATGCACTTGAGCATTTAAAAGTAAGAATTTTCATAAAGAGAGAGTTTTTTTGAAGCCTCTTAGTGGGACAGTCTTCTTAAAAAATAGAAAATTACTTCTTTTTCTTTAATATTTTACATTGCTAGAGGATATGCAGTTAGGCCACTAATGTGCCTGAGTGCCATTTGGTACACAGAATTTCAGAGAGAAGGCATGCAGGATTGGTAGTTCTGTTGCAAGGATTGTTTTTCCTCTTGTCACTCTTCAATGGAGATAAGATTATTAGAATAATTTGCTATATTTCATTCAGGGTGATCAAATGCTGAACTACATACTGCCATACTCCTTTAAAAGAGACTATTGATCCATCCATTGTGTTTATTTGGATAGATCTGAGGCTGTCAAAAATATTGTGGAAGGCTTTTGTATTTTGCCTGTCACTTTCCAATTCTTTGATATTTAACGCAGTAGGCGCTTTAAGCCTGTTGTCTAATTGTGTTTTCTTCTGCACTGTGCTGCCTGTAGGCCACTAAACCTACAGAGAGGAGTGCTATTTCATGTGGATGTTTTATTCTAGAGTCTCTTGTTACTGTTAACTATGAGTGATAAGTACTGTGTGGGGGAAAAAGATGCTTGCAAATTAAGTGTGTGAAGGGAAGATGATTAATAGCAGTGTAAGTTTTACAGACTAATCTTTGTCCATGTGTATTGTATAGTTGGTATCTTCTAAATTTTAGTATGCTGTTCAGTTTTGTTAGCATTAGTCTGGTACCAATACTTGACCTTAACTAACAATGTTTTTGCTAGTGTTCTGGTGGAAACAGTATGGGTTACATTTCTTTTAAGTAGTTTGGTTGTATATGTCTTAGGTAAAACAGTGGGTTTTGCAGGCCACGTTTTATAAGTCTGTCTGTCTTTTGTCATCTGTTATTTGTGTACAGCATTTTGGTGTTTGAGTGGAAGTCAAGCAAAATAGTGAAATGTAATTATTGTAGGCTCTTTTTAATTTTTTTTTATATATTTTTTTTTTATTTAGAACAAATTCTGTACAACATAAAACAGGAGTACAAACGCATGCAGAAGAGAAGACATTTAGAAAATAGCTTCCAGCAGACAGATCCGTGTTGTTCTACTGATGCACAGCCACATGCATTTCTCCTTACTGGACCAGCCTTGCCAGGTACCCAGAAAATTCTGTGTAATTTTGCTATGTGTTTTTAGACTCTGTGTGGATAATTTTTTCTAGTCACCTGGTGGTTTATGGCACGTTCTCACCCATTGCTGCTGCTTTCTTGTGGTCAATACCAGCATTGATCGGGAAGATGGTAGCTTCTCATTTTAAGGATTGGTAGGACACAAAGCTGGCATTGTTTTCAAGAGACTGTCCCGCATACCCTGTCAGTGATAGAGTAATAGGCTTTTGTGAAGCAGCTGTCTTTGCACCAATATACTATACTGTATTTTTTATATAAAAGAGTAGCTTAAATTTGTACATGGCAACTGCCATATAAATGGTCTTAACAGTGTTTTTGTAAGACTCTTGGTGTTTTCATTGCTGTGCTTGTTGTCCGTTGCAGATGTGCTCCTTTTGAGTGTCCAGTTCTGCTTTAACAGTAATGAGGAGGTTCTAATAGCAGAGAAAGAGTTCTCCAAACATTTTGTAAAGTTCCTTTAATGTAAAAGATGTGAAGAAGACTGATTATAAAAATGGTTCTGATCTACTTGTAAACTGGTATGCCCAAATATTTAATCTTAGGTACTTCATCTGCAGCATCATCACCATTGAAAAAAGAACAGCCCCTGTTTACTCTCAGACAAGTTGGAATGATCTGTGAACGTTTGCTGAAAGAACGTGAAGAGAAAATCCGTGAAGAGTATGAAGAAATTTTGACCACAAAACTTGCAGGTATCCTACAGTCCAGAATAATGTGTTAGAGTGGGTTTGAAAGCTTAAAACTTTTTCTTATTTTTGTGTTACAGTGCCTTTTTTTTTTTCTTCTTTCTTTCTGACCTAATCTGATGAAGGAATGGGGTTGCATACAGAACAGAAAAAATTATGTTTACTCCTTTTTTAATTCTGTGCTGCTTTGGCTAGAAACTATGATTCTTGGGTATTACTAATCAGTGAAAGCAGTGGTTTTATTTCAGCTAGAACTTTCTCTTGCTATCATGTCTGAATTGATCATTTCCTCCTCTTTTTTATTTTTCCCAGAAAGACTTTCTATTCTACTGCCTTAAGAGCTCGTTGTGAAAGGACTGTTTTGGTTTTTTTTGCCTGCTTGGGAACTGACTTCCTTTTTCTGGGATTTGGCAAAATGACAGTACCTAAGATTTTCCTTTCTCTTCCCAGTACTTACCATTACACTGCTGCCAGCAGTGTTTGATATCTTACTGAGAGTCAGTTCAACTGCATTTCTGATGCTCCATGTTGAATTGTTTATTTCACACCATTCAGCTGAAAATTTTGGTGCCTGATGCCAAGTTATCTTTCCATAAAGGATCATGTTAATGTCACCATTGTAAATGTGACCTTTCTTCAGTTTTTAAGTCCTCTACTTCTAAGCCTCTTGCTAGCATTTGAGCACCTAAATTCTGGTGCATTCAGAGTTAGGTGCCTTCACAGTATGAGTTGGTGTCTAATTTAATGTGTAGTGTGATTATAATGTACATTTGAGTGGCACTGTTTGGCAGCAGACTTGCTTTTGATTACCTGGAGCTGTTCTGCTTCCCACCTGAAAACACCTCATAATTCAAGTTTGCAGATAGTATTGTCTCTGCACCTGAGATTCTGTTCATGTTCTGTACTTGCTGATCTGTCATTCCTAAGATATTCCTATAGTTCTAAATAAGTCTTAAATCTACATCTATTTACTACTATAACTAGAGTCCTGAATACTTCCGTTGCTTTGGTCCTAATGTTTCATTTCTATACTTTTAACCTGCTTCAAACTGATGAATCAGGACTCAGTAGAACTTTTTTTCTCCTAATTTATTTATGTTAGGAATTTGGTCATTTCTTGTATTCTCTTGAATGTATTTAGTTTAGCAGGGATCATAACTGTTTGAAGACCAGAAAGAGTTATGTTTGTTCCAGACATGTTCTGAGTAGAAACTTGAAATTCTTTACAAGCAGGAAACCCCTTTGTAAAGTTCCTTGTATATGCTCCATCTTAGAGTCCCAAAGGCAATGTTGTTGGTTTTGTTTTTGGGAAAGGAGGGGATTGAATTCCATCTGAGGAGTTGTGGTTTAGTGTGATGAGTTAGGTTTGCTTATGATGGTGCTCACCAAAAGAGCAATTAGGAAGATCACATTACTGCATCTCATACACTTAAACCAATAATACATTTGCAGCATTATATGGGAATTTAGAGACTCCTAAAAGACTTTAGAAATTCCTTCCATAGAAGGCCAGTTACGTTTGTCTGCTGATAGAATGGTTATATGCTTTTCTAAACTTGGTGCAGTAAGGTGATACTCATTCTTACAAAAGTGAAGTCAGTGGAAATGTAACTGGAAATTCCATAATAAATCTCAACTGAATAGCTTCTTTCAAGTGACTTAACTGAATATTTGCATCTCATATATTTACTTTATTCCTTTCTGAATCACAGTTATCTTGTAGGTAGTTAGCTTGGTACTGTCTATTCTTTTCTTCCCCTGTGTTCTTTCTGACCAGAGTTGCTTTTCATGCAGAATGAGTGTTTGGTAAATGGAAAACTCAGATCACTGTAATGCCCTGATTTCCGTTCGTGCCTCTGTTACCTGAAACTGCTGTGTTAGCATGAACTTGAGTTGTCAGGGGGCTAAGTGGAACACTTGCTTGAAAGGTTTTCTAGAATCTGTGAAAAACAGTCTTTTACACTAAAGGTCAAGAGTATAGTGTATTTGTATTTCATGTCACTTAGCCACCTTTTGACTTATAATAGGATGTATATGATACAGGATGACAGTGATGTAAGTATCTTTACAAGTGTTCACTTAAATTTTAAATTGTTCACAGTAGGTTGCTATTACCTTTGGATTGCTCAACTTCTGAATCTGAATGCCATGAGAAAGGGGCTTTTTAGTAACTATGGATTTTTTTTAAATTTGCAAAGCCCTAGTTCTAACCAAGATGTTGTTAAAAAGCAACTGTATATGTTGACTTACAGCTTTAAAGAAGGAAGTTTGCGAGCTCATTTCTGGCCTTTAACACATACTTTTAGGAAATGTTCTAGTTGCTGTTATTTTTTGAAATGGTTTCTGGGCAACAGATCCTTCAGTCTGTTCTGTGTTATTTTGTTGTTTGGCTAAAGTCCTTGCATGGCTGCTGAAAAGCCGTTGGTCAGAACTGCAGTGAAACAGGTCCTGCTTGTGGGCAGAGGGGAACTGGCTGCTGTGACCCTGGGCCCCCTTGGTCAGGAGTGACTGTCCTTAGATCTTTGGGTCCGCTCCGGACTTTGGGCTGCTGCTGCACTACTTGCTGATTACTGATACCCTGTTTACTTCAAAGGTGAAGCTCATCCCTGCAAGAGGATGGGGACTTTAATGGGGCAAACCTGTGGGACTAGGAACCACTACAAATCTAACTGCATTTTTGGTTGAAGATTGCCTTCTTTGACCTTGCCCTTTTCTCAGAACACCCCACATTGCTGCACATGTATTTTTCCACAAGGGAGGAAGGGGAATGGAGAGGAGCGGCATCTGGTAGATATTACTCTCCTTCTTCAATTTCCTAATTCTGAAAGGTGATATCCTGCTGATGAGTGCAATATTAAAACTGAATAAAATATTGTGAATGTATTTGTATGTATGTGTGTATAGAAAGAGTAACCTTTCTGGGAAATAACAGTGCTTAGTTCACAGCCAAATTAGTACGTTTCATATCTAAATTTCATTTCAGATGACACAGTAGCTGTTTTCATGCAGTCCACAGTCAACTATATGTCTCTTATAGTCGCTGCTTTTGTGATTGGAATTACTCAGTGTTAGTCACTTAGCATTTCATCCTTTTAGTTTCTTGTTTGCTTTTGATTTTCTGGTGGTCACCAAAAAGAATTTCTAACTCTGTAGCAAATCCCTTTCCTGTACTTCTGTGTTTCCATTTCATTGAATTAATTTTCTTACATCTGGTAGTGATAGGAGTAGAGAAATTGTTTCCAACCCTAGCACTGACTTTAATGTCATTTTGCCTTAACTACTCTGCTGCATTATGGATCTGTGAAATAAATGGGCACACTTCATTATTTCAAAATTCAGTGTGTGACACTTAGCAGGAGTTAGGTATATTGAGGTCTTTGTTTATGTGCAGCATAATTCTCTTCAAGCATATAGCCATCTTTCTCATTACAGAAGTTTGTAAGGGGAAGTCTTTTAATTAAGGGGATGTGCTGCATTGTTCTGGGGGATGAAAAGGAAATGACAGCTATGAACTCTGTAACGTCACTTAAAACTACTATTAGTGGGTGTGTGTTTAACTTACATGATTTCTGTGTGTAAAGATTAGCCCTGAGTATTTTTCAGCTTGAGTTAAACTTAATACTCACACTTTTAATGCTTCATCCTTGCAGAACAATATGACGCATTTGTGAAGTTCACGCATGATCAAATCATGCGACGATATGGAGAACAGCCTGCCAGTTGTGAGTATCTATTTCTTCTGGCCCCTGTAGCAGCATTGAATTACCAAATGTTCAATAATTTAAATGGCTGTTGTTTGTTAAGCTTCAGCTAGGCCCCAAGGTAAAATACTTGAAATTGAGAATATGGAAGACTGAGGTTGAAAGGAGGGTGTGAGAGAAAATGTGGCTTGTGTTTCAAACCTGTAGAATTGTCTTCTGTAGCCTGGTGGGTTTTGATTTTGAAGCCTGTTTTGGTACTGCCATAGCAGGTTTGCAGTAGAGCTGCCATTTTTTACCTCCATCGTTAATTCTTGTTTTTTTCTCTTTCCAGATGTTTCATGAATCACACTTTCTGCATATGTGGGCTGCCCTATACACCCTGTTTTATTGTTGCAAGCTGTCCCAGTAAAGACTTGCAGCAATGCCATATTTTTTCCCCCTGTGAACACAGGTTATTTCAAGCTTTTGTCAGTGGCAACCACTCTTATGCAGCAACTGGTTTTGGAGTGCTCCCTGATGTCAGTACCACCTGGATGTGGACCTTTGCTACCTGTAATAATACCAGTGGCCTCATTTGCTGTATCATTACGATTTGGCTTCTTATGTTAATAAGTTTGAAAAAGTAAAGGATTAAAGCTGGTGTTCTAGAAGTTGCCCTTCACTGGTTGTGTAAATAAAAATGTAGAATGACACTTCTGACTGAAGTTAGTGTGGTTTTCATAACTGTGCACTACAACAAAGCTGTAACCACAGTTAAGTTAGAATGTAATCCCAGGACAATTTAAAGCAAATAGCCCACAGTACTGCCTGTGAAATAGTGAAGGAGGGCATTTCTGTATTCCATGACTTTTTTGGGGGTTAAGAATGGGTTTATATGATTTCTCATTTTTGTAGTTTTTATTTATTCTATCAGTCTTTAACAAATGTTTATTGCTGCAATTTTTCAGTGTATCATTGTTTTACTGCCCTTGTAGTACTGGAATTTAGTTGGAAGAATAAAACATTTACTTCTAATCTGTTTGTTTTTAATATGCAGGTGGAACTTTTGCTGTGTATGAATAAACTTAAATCTGAGTGTTGAAATGAAAATGTTATTTACTAGCAATAGTGGGTGGGTCAGTTTAGATCAGGAGAAGGAGCTGGATGAAAATCTCAGGTCATTCTTCAGAGGCAAAGAAATCTGCCTTAGATTGGCTGTATTGTTTCTTGTTGTGGAAGCATGTTTGGTACAGAACTGACAAGAAAATGTTGATGTAACTTGCTGCAGCTGACTCAAACAGCTGCATTTGCCTTCCTTCAGACTGAAAGACACATTAAAGGAAATCTGTAAGATAGAGCGGGCACATGCACTGGAAGCTGGAGCTGTGTAGGTATTGCAAGAGCTGGAGGTGTGTAATTGCTGTTCAGGGTTGAGGAGTTTGTTGTTGGACACACTCAGCTGTTTGCAGGCTGTGCTGTCGGTGCTGCCTGCTGCTGTCTGGGCAGTGCTCAGTCTCGGTGTGAATCACTGCAAAGTTCCTACATGGCAAGTCCAGATCTGTGTGCTGTGGGGTAGAGGTATTGCTACCAAACGACTTGAGTTACCTGCTTTGAGGACTTGAAAGCAGTTTCAGAGTAATCCTTTGATTACAAACTGCTGTCTTCTCTAACTGTCAGCTTCTGGTTAAGTGGAAGTCTGTGATGGATCTCTGTCCTATTTCAAATTAACAGTTTTAGATGAAATGTAATTGCAACTTCACCTGGTAGAAAAACTTAATAATTGGTTCATGCTGATGGTATCAGAGAAGCAATGTGGTGATCTCTAGTTCTTAGTGAGCTTTTTCACTTAGTAGTGAAATCACAGGTTCCAAATTGGGCACATTGCCACAGCGTCAGAGTATTTCCTGCTCTCTTTCCTGAAACCTCTTGCCTGAATATTTGGACTATTTCTGCTTTATTTTCAACATGTCACAAATGAGGAGTCTTTGCTACATTCCTCTCTTGGGTCTTCTGTCACTGAAGATAAAACTATGAAGGGCTGTAATTTCTGTTGTCTGTCTTGAAGTCTTCAGTCCCCCTTCTCCTTCTTGCCTCCTCACTTTTTGACCTCCTTTTAAGTTAATTTGCCCAGGCTAGGAAAACCGCTGCTTCTAGGTGGAGCACCGTGCAAGTTTCAGCACCCTGATACATCGCTATCTCCTGTGTTCTTATCT
Organism: Scytalopus superciliaris; assembly: GCA_013400415.1. NCBI lineage: Eukaryota > Metazoa > Chordata > Aves > Passeriformes > Rhinocryptidae > Scytalopus > Scytalopus superciliaris. The sequence continues at coordinate 2,396,877 of VXBX01008609.1, forward strand.
TTTCCGTTAGGATATTAAGAGTTGTAAATAAGAAGTGATGTCATGTTAGCACCCAGCTATTCATGTTAGCACTCCTGTACTATTCTAAATTGATGCATAATAAGCAGTCTTCTGGAAGATTAAATACCATGCCACCATAGGTGCTTATGCATCACAACTGTGGTATGCTTAATTTGTGCCTGTTTTGAAAATGAGGTTGCATTCTTTGAAAAATTTCATTTTTTAACCTGCTGCTTGTTCTGTCTTGGTCTTTGAACTAGCTCCTTTTCCTAATCTCAGTGCCAGTATCTGATGTGATGAATTACACGTGAAAGGCTTGTTCTAACAAGTGACATATTCTTCAGTAGGGAAATGGTTGGCAGCTTGATGACTTGAAAAAATTAGGAAAATTGGGGTGCTGTGAGGAGCAGGCTGGTGCTTGAAAACAAACCTGCTTCCGAGAGCTTTTTCAAAGGCTTTTGAGTCAAGTAGAAATGGGTACAATTCAATAGCTGCTCAGTTTTTGGCACTACCCTTTGTGGTGGCCACATTTAGAATATTTTTGCAATTTCTGTGTAACTGCAGTCTATCCAAAAGCCAGGCAAGCTGAGGACACTTAATTGCAACTTAAGAGTGAAACCAAAGATCTTGGTTAACCTGTTTTTGAGGTAGAGATGTGTAAATTTCTTTTCAAGCAGACCTCAGTTACTGTGTTCTTAAAAAGCAGCACGTACAATCGGTGTGTTGATTTGTGTGTCAAGATGTGAGAGCATGTAACCGTAAGATGGTCCAGCATCTTTCAAGATTGCAAAGGAAGGAGAGTCAGGCAGTCCTGTGTGCTGATGTTTGACATTTGCCTGTATACTCTTGAACAGCACGACCAGCAAATTCTGTTTAGAAACTGTTTTGTGAAAGCTCTCTCCATTTTCAAGTTGTGAAGTGGGAAGGATTGAAGCTCTCTGAGTCCACAGTGGGGAGGAAGAAACTGAGGCTGGTAAAGTATTAGAGTTTATGCCCCGTGACCTTTGTATTGTAAGTCATTCTGAGTGGTGAACAATGTGAGAATGAATGGCTTTTACAGGCACCTGGCTTATTCTTACACTTTACTGCTGTTGTAGGCTCCGAGATAAAAAAAATTATGAGGTTTGTGTTTGAAACCAATAGTGCAGTAGTGTAAAGAGGTGTCAAAGAACAGCATCTGTAACAGTAGAGCAAAAGGGTTTGAAAACTTAAATGTTAACTTGGCATTCAGGTCTGATTTTTGGCAGTAGTTTTGTTGGGAAGATGTGGCTACCTAAGAATACCATACAGTTAGCAGTTCACAGGTGAGTCTTGACGCTGTTACAGTTTCAGAGCTACTACAGACATTGGCACTTTAGGGGGTTTTTTCCCTATTTTCAGTGAACGTTGCAGACAGTGAAAGTTTCCTGGAGTATCTGCAGAACATGTTGTTACTATGCAGACAGTTGTAGAACCTAACCTTTAATCTGGCTTTTGCAATCTGTGTCTGCATTTCAGCTAAAGTACATGAGGGTGTCTAAGCTGTTACTGATACTGGTTCCAGATTCAGTGATGTTCTTTGGAGGTAGGTAGGACTGACTACAGAGTCCTGCATCTGAAGAAAGAGAGGCAAACAAAATTAAATTTATGACCAGTTTGCTTTAGTTTTGTGTTTTTAACTGTTCAATCTTCTACCCTCCTTGCTGAAGAAAATGAAATTACACAGTACTTCCTACATAATTTTATCGAATATACATGTCTTTATACATAGTTAATACATCTCACAGTCTGAAATGCCAAGTATGGAATTAAAGATTTGATCCTGAGAAACCATATGTAGCACAGCAAATGTGACTTTAACCTTAAAAATTTATGTTATTAGGTAAAGGGAAGAAACAGCCATTATCTATTAATTTTACTGTTTTAATGTCATGTCACCTGCATATTTGGGGATTAAAGGCCACACACTGTTGAGGCTGGCTTCTCTTTATTTCTGAATATTTTACCCTCCAGGGGTGTGAAGGTTAGCCGGTGTGAGGTTAGCAGAGGGAGGTGGCAGGGGCATCACAGTGTGACATGTGGCTCCCTGTCCTCTTGCACATCACAGAGACATTTGGTGCTGCTCCCTTTCATTTGTCAAGTGCATTTGCAAGATAAATGGGTGAGGTTCAGGACAGGGGGCTGTTCAGCGTTCCCCTCTGCTGAAGCCTGCGGTGGAGAGCCTCACGTACAACTGCTATGAGACAGGTCCCTGAGCTTGGTTCTCTGCAGGGAAGAACAGTGGAATTTTTTTACCCCATGTCTTGGTGGAACTTTTACTAATGCTCCACTGAGATGCTAAAAACACTCTTTGGGTTTTCATCATTGTTTCCCAGAGAGTATGTTCAGATGATAAGCTCAGCCTCCTCCTAACAGGCAACGCTTAGAACCAAGACCACCCTTAAGCACAGCAGGACATGTTGCTGTGTCTGCAGTTACAGTGACTGGAAAATACATGACTCCAACCCTCTCTGAAGGTATTTAAAACAAGCCTGACCTATCTTATATTCCTGGGGAAACAGCCTGGTAAGTTATGGGTTCTTGTAATAGGACTTCCCCTCTCTAGTAAGATCTGGTTTAGGGAAGTGATTCAGTCTTCACAGCTCCAGGCTATGCTTTTCAGCTGTTTTGAGTAGGCTAAAGTGCCAGTTCAACTAAGTGGGAGCATCTGGAGTCTAATGGTGGTTGAACTTGTGCACTTCAGTGCCTCAGAAGGAAAGTGAACCCTGTACTCCTGTCAGCTGAGGATGTCTGGAGGTTTTTTGGTGGTACATACAATAAACTATCCCTGAGCTTTGAAGTCTGGGAGGATCAAACTGAACACCCCTTAAGTGCAGCCCTTTCCAAGGTGCTAAGGCTGACCCAACATCCCCACCCATGCAAACTTGGAATGTGTCTGTCACAGCCCACAGGAGGGTTTATCAATGCATGGCAGACACAAGTGCTGCTCTGGAGGGCAACACGGCTTTTCCCCTTCAGTTTCTAAGGCTTTTCCCATGGTTGAAAAACAGGGCTCTGACACCACCATAAACAGCTGCTCCCCAGACTGAGTCAAGAAAAACGGTTGGGCTGGACAGGTTCTTTGACCGAAGGTCTGTCAGATGAGCAGTGCTTTTACATGGTCAGCCTATAGTTACTTTCACACAGGTGTTCTCTTTGCCTGCCTACAACACAAATCCTTGGCAAAGAGGGAGGTTTACAGTGTGTGCTTTAGGTGTGGATTTTATTGCCTTCCTCCACTGTGCAGGAGGGTCATATTCTCACTTAGTCTATGCTGACACAAGTTTCCCTGACAGCAAAAGTCAGCTAGTACTGATCAACTTCACTAGAAAAAGGGGATGATTTAAAGAGTTCACTTTTTCTCTTCTCAAAGAGCAAAAATTTGTATCTTCATAACTCCTCTTCCTCAAGAAGCAGTTTTTAGGGAGTTAGGACCAGTTCTGAAGAACATACAACAGAAGCTGAACGTGGAAGTTCACTGTCTTTTTTAGCATACTTGTTTTATTTATTTTTAAATCTAGTTCAAGGATCTGGAAGGCATTTTACAGTAATGACTCGAATCCTATCAGCTTATAAGCATGTTAATAATACTGCTTCATCACTTCTGCTGCTTACACAGCCAGTGTTGTCCTTTTGGCTTGTTAGCCTGAGTTATATCAGTGTACTGTTAAATATCACACATCAAAGAAGATTGAAACTGGCACAACAATACAGTATTTGGAACATGGGCATTAATAGTGCAGTACATTGCACAGAGAGGATGAGCATTAAAAAACAACTGCTATTCAAGCCTGTGCAGGCACTCAGAATGTATCTCACAACATTCAGTCACTGTTGACTTTGACTCAGTAGCAAGGTTAGTGAGGACTGGTTTAGTGGGAACACAGCCATTGCAGTGTTGGAAAGAACAGGTTTATAAGCACCTTGGTGGCACATTAGCAGCCTCCCCATGTCAGCCTTGCTACGTGGTCAGTTTTCTGTTTGCTGGGCTTTATGAAGCCCAAGAGTTCCAGTTCAGAAACCGCTCGAATAAAGCGAGCACTGGACATTTCAGTAAAGGAAACCAGGCACATTTTTTATGACACACTGATGGAGTCCTCTCTAGGAGGGGAAGATTTCTAAGTCATGGTAAGCACAGATTACACAACTTGTCGTGTTGCACAATAAAATTGCTGGAAATAAGGGCAGAGCATGATATGCCTACACAAGCACACATCTTCAGTCTAATCAGTACTGCTGCTACAGGCATACAATGTGGCAACAAAGGAAGAGTTCCTTTCCCCACTGCTAAGAGAAGCTTAAAGCCTACAAAGATACTAATTTCAGAAGAATTTAAACTTTCATGCTGCTTGACAAAAAAATGGAAAGATAGATAATAATAGAGATTTTTTTTTAGGTTTCATTAAACAGCACCACCTTCTCCTTACTTTCTATTCACTACAGCATTCTTGCTGCCTTCCTGACATGCAGCTTTATATTCCTGAGGTAGAGAATTTAGTGTGAGTGTTAGTTGCCAGTGGAGCTTGTAAAAAAGAAAAGGCCTAATACTAAAGAAAAGCCAAGTATAGTATTAGAGCATATAAATATCCTTCCTCTAAGCCTCCTTTTGTACAACTATTTGTCTCTACTCTATGGCAGCACTGCTTCTGTAGCCATAGGTCTTGGTTCTAATGCTCATCCATCAAATATTTCTCATTCCTTAGTTCAGGACAAAGTAAGAAGCTGAATGAATGTTTTGTGGAAACGAATCAACTCTAAGGTAACTAGAACTCATGGCTTCTACAGAGACACTACCTTTGTAAGCAACTCCTCCACTAGTGCTTTCATCTTCCTCATAATGAACTCCTGTTTCTATTTCTCCATCTGCTCTCCAGGTCACAGCCATCCCTACCATCTGTTCCCCAGTAATGCCTTACCCCTATACAGCAGCTATACCAACTCTCAGATGTTTTAACCAAGTAGTTTCAACTTGTTTTATGGACTTTCGGTTCTGCTTCAGACAATTCCAGTGGACAAAAGCTGCTCTCTTACCTCACCATCCTCACCCCAGCTGTTTCAGTGGATCTATTTTTGACATTTTTAGTTCATTAAGGCTGTTTAAAGTAGTACTTCCTCTGAATTTGTGCACCTGAACCTGCATCTTAAAAGCACTGGTTCATAAATCCTGAAAGCATTTAAATGTCAAGCTTGGGAGAAATGAGAAAGGATACTGGATAGTATCATCCACTTGGTCTGAGGAAGCTGTATCTGCATTTGGTGCCTCAGCTGCCATCACCACAGTTGAGAATGCCTAGAAAGGGAAAAGCAGCACAGATTTAATACAGTTCACAGACAGAGTTGCATACAAAATAGTGAGCTCTGAGCTGATGGCTATCACTCAGGAAGAATGAGATCTTGGAATGATAACTATGACTGTGTCAGCAATCAAAAGAAGAAGCAATTCCTGCATACCATGGCAGGAATATGGAATGCAAGACATCACTCAGTGAACTCATGTGCCTACATTTTAAAATCTGAAAACAGTTCTGGGTCCTGACCCATTCTCAAAAAAACCAAAGGACTGAAAAATATTTTCAAAGTGAGCTGGCTTAAACATTCTGGGGAAATGAGAGAGGTAAGTTGGCTTTGAAGAAATCTGTAAAACCGAGGGACAGCATGAGTCTGAGTAGGAATACACAGTACACAAACAGGGCAACAGCAAACAAAACATACACAGAGTAAGTAAAAAGAGTATCCTCTAAACTGCAGGTAGTTAAGCCACACAGTTTTTTTGCCAGGGGATGCTGTAGTTGCTAAAAATTACATTGATAATGTCATCCAGGTAGGCTTGGAAAATACAGAAAACAACTGAAGTTTAGGAAACTTTAGAACTAAAATGTGATTGTTAGGTAGGGAGACTTCATCATGTTAATGTATGTTTTCTTGCTATACTCTCTCTGCCCTTGGTCAGAGTATGAGCCAGGGTATCAAGCCACAGAAGGACCTTTGCTCTTCCCTGGCACAAGCATTTCTCCAAGAGCCCCACTTGCCAGTTTCCAGGAAAGCGTCACAGAATACTTAAGGAGAAAAGAAAAGCAATTTTGTCAAGCACAAAAGGTGATCTGTGCCAAGCATAAAAGAGAAGCACAAGCAAAATATTTTCATCCCAGGGTAACGGTGCTGGAAATAAACGATTCACAATAGAGGAAAGCTCTGATTGGAGTTACTGTGTGGTCTTGTGGTCTTGTAGACCAGGATATGCAATGATTTAAGCTGTCAAAAGGGGCACTAAAGAAAAGCAGAGATGAAGGAAGAAGATAAATCAGAATACTGAAAGCAGGTAAAGAAAGTGTTTGCATCATCACATACCTCTAACCAGTCAACGAGATTGATTAATCTGCCACACTCCAAATGAAGCTTATATACTATGCATATGTCAGGGGCTTTATTAGAAATGCTTCCTTCATCACATTTCAAAGCTTCATTCTGATGAAAAGAAAATTAAGGTGGTAACTTTGATCAGGTTTTAATCTTGAACAAGTTTAAGGGCTAGATATAACTCAGGAAATTCATATGGCAGGTATTTAACCAAATGTTCACTGTTTGTGTGTTTAATGGCAAGTTGACGGTACAAAGAAAAAAACCCCAAAAATGTACCATTAAAAAAATAAAAATCAACAAAAAACCATGCAGCTACTTCACTCCTTGTGTTCCTTCTATAACTTTGTACACTTTTAACATCTCTACTGTAATGAATGATTATCTGATTAGGCTTTTAGCCAATTATTTTTCTAGTTATGTTTACATTTGAGACAAATAGTCAGTTTTATGGACTCAGGAAAAGAAACTAGTCATGATTTGCCTGGGCAGAAAATAGAAAAGTATCCTTTCTCCCTATCACCACAAAAGCAAGAGGAAGACTTAATATAGATGTCAGTTGTACTGAAAAATGTAATTGGTTCTCTCATCTCAGTGTTTTATCTTTGAAATATAACAATTATTTATCTCTGGCTGGAAATTCAGCACCTATAAAGGAAAGTCTGATTTCCAACAAAGTATTCTATACTTCAGGAAATTCACAGAATCATAAAGGTTGGAAAAGCCCTCTAAGATCATCCAGTCCAACTGTTAACCCAGCACTGCCAAGGCCACCACTGCACCATGTCCTTTAGTGCCCCATCTACATGTCTTTTAAATATCTCCAGGGATGGTGACTCCAAAACTTCCCTGGGCAGGCTGTTCCAGGAATTGATAGCTCTTTCCAGGAAGAAATTTTTCCAAATACCCAATCTAAACCTCCCCTGGTGCAACTTGAGGCCATTTACTCTCGTCCTGTCACTAGCTGCCTGCGAGAAGAGGCTGACCCCCAGCTGGATACAACCTCCTTTCAGGGAGTTGTAGAGTGCTGAGATCTCCCCTCAGACTCCTTTTCTCCCGGTTAAACCCCCCCAGCTCCCTCAGCCACTTCTCATAGGACTTGTGCTCCAGACCCTTCTCCAGTTCCCCTGCCCTTCTCTGGACATGCTCCAGCACCTCAATGTCTTTCTTGCAGTGAGGGGCCCAGAACTGGGCACAGGATTCGAGGTGCAGCCTCACCTGTGCCGAGCACAGGGGGACAATCCCTTCCCTGGTCCTGCTGGCCACGCTGTTGCTGACACAGGCCAGGATGCCACTGGCCTTCTTGGCCACCTGGGCACACTGCTGGCTCATGGTCAGCAGGTTCTTTTCTGCCAGGCAGCTTTCCAACTACTCAGACTCAGGTCATCAGCACTGAACCATCTACTTGAGAAGTAAAAAAGCTACTTGAGCCAGAGGCAGAAATCCCTAGTACAGCTGCAGAAATTTACAGCATTTCATTTCAGTTTCATACCTGCTAAGAAGTCAGCCCTCTTAACATGAAAACAACCACTGATCATTTGGTTCATAGAATTTCTTTCTAAAATGCTTTTAGATGCTAGTAAAATACACAGGGTACTTTTGGAAAGTTAGAAAGCTGTAGCAATGATACCTCTTTAAGTAAATTGCTTTCCAAGACAGGAAAGAAGGCTAGGCAAAGAACATAACTTTGCTCAAGAATCTCTATCTTCCTCTTCAACAGATCTCAATTCCTGAGTTTGTCAGACTCAGACCCAGTTAGTTGGATGCTAGCACCTATGAGACATTTCACAGTCTCCAGAACACCTAGCAATTTTCAAGTTATTTACTCTGTACAAGGAACACAAAAGCTACAGACATTAGGTTAATATCCATCAGTTCAGTCCAGATGGTGTCCAGAAAAATTCAAAGAAACATGGCAAAACTCTTGAAAGGTTACAGTGCAGACATTAGTTCATCAGATGGTAATTCAGGAGCATACCACAATAGTTTCAAATACTCCTGTGTTACTAACCAGCACACATGAAGTTACACCTTCTGCCCGACCTAGATCTAGCCCCTGCCCAGAAGGATAACCCTACACCCTTCTCTTTTCCCCTCTCCTACTGCACCTGTCTCTATGGCTTCCTACTACTCAGCCATGTGCCAACCTTGCATTGCTGGTCACTGTGCACAGATATTCTAATCTTAAGGTCAGGACAGTTATCACAACACAGAGAGGATGCAACTTCCAAAGCAACTGCTCTTCTGAGCAGGTTTATCTGTATAAATTAGTATCTAGCTGGACCACACACAAGTGCCAAGACTGATCCAGAAAAGGTATTACTGATTGGCACGGCAGGGTCTCTGCCAGCACGTGGAAGAACTCAGCCTTGCCTGCAGCAAGCAGGCCAAGCCTTTGCAGCACAGTGGGAGGGAGCTGCAGCTGCCTCGGGGAAACCTCAGCTTCCTGAGGCAGCAGCACACGCGACATCCCCGAGAGGAAATAACTCGACTGACACGCAGGGAGCTGCCCTAGAATGAGCAGCCAGCTGTGAAACCATCTGTACAGCACAGGGGTGCTGCTTCCGAAAGAAGGGAATGGGGGTGGGAGCAACCCAGAACACTGCTCATGAGGGGTTGGCTCTTGCCTGACCCTGTCCCTAGAAGCTAGACAGAGGACAGACTCCTACCTTGCTCTGGCATCAAAGCTGTTTTTCCAAGGACCAAATCCTCTTTCCGTGATATGGGAGCTGGAATCCCAAGTTACAACTTATTGAATTTTCAAGGGATCAGTAAAAACAGAATTACACTGGTTTTGCTGCAGGATTTTGGGCTTTTTTTTTTTGTTCCCCATGAAAAGTATGATCCTTGGTTCACATTTTGTTAAATAAATAACTGGCCTGGATTCCTGCAAGCAATGCATCACATATTAATCATTCCCCAGTACTCCAATGGAGCCCTTTTCTGCCCCAGCTTTCTGGAAGGAACAGCTCTAGAGAACTTTGCTCTGGTCATGGCACAGGAGAACACAAGCCATGCAGAAATCATAGCTACAACGAAGAAAAAAATATTTATTTGACTCACACGGATTAAAATGCTAGGCAAGGTATTCAGCCAATACTGCTGCTGTTAGAAACTATGCCAAACCCTCACAATCTACTCAGAAAACATTGTAAATATGTTAAAGCATGTCAAAGAACAAAGTACAGGATGACAGAGGACTTTAAATCCTGTCAACTCATCAAAGAGGACACTTACTAAACATATCAGCAGTTAGGTTTTGCTAGCTGTCCTATTCTAGGTTTCTAAAATATATAAATTACTGAGGTCCATATTAGGTTTCTTTAATGGTAGCTCACTTGCCAACTACTGTTTTCACAAATAAGCTCTGTAAGTGGTTTTAGAAATAACTCCTGCACACAGTAAAACCAACAACCCTCATTCAATCTGAGGCACAATGCCAACAAACCCAATACAAACTGGGTTGTAGATTTCAAAGACGGATCTTTATCAAGTATGATTCCTGGTAAGTGTTGGCTCTGACTCAAGTAACATATAATTACTCAGATACAGCTACAAACAATTTTTTTTTTTTCAGAACTATAATCGGGTTTTTAAGAAAAATGTTAGGGCATAAGGACAACTTCAAGTAGCATCTATAATCAAGGACAAAAAGAAACGTATGTTCACTCCTTTTCCAAATCCTGCTCTATTTCTTTCTTTTGGTCATCCTGTGAGATTTACTTATGAAAAAAGTGGAAAATGGGCTGCTTTTCTCCTCTAGAAAAGGGCATGGTTAGCTGATAGAACAGAAGGACAATCCTTTCCCTGGATGCAGAAAACAAATAGTATCAATACACAACAAATATTAAAATAAAGAGAAAAACAAAGGACTCTGATAAATACGCTGTATTTAAGCTGTTTTCATGTTATCACTCTGCCTGAACAGCCTTCAGCTTACACAGTCTACACAGTGAGAAATGAGCACCAGCCCTATAAGGAAAGAACAGACACTGCATTTTTCCCCATGGACAGTTGTCCCCATTTGTAGTGGAGGACAAAATTACTTTTCTGCCACATCTACAGAAGAAAGAAAAAGATACTGACTAGAATACACTCTGGAAAATGGATTCCTCATATAGAACTCTTCCCAGAATTACCTTCCCTATGTCAGCCAGACAGATTCCCTAACTCTGAACAAAGTCCCTCCCTAGTTGCTTATCAATACTTGCTGGTTCTCTGCAAAACAGCTGAATGTGTGCCAAGCTTCATGAAACAGCAAAGCCAAGCCTTGCACACCATCCTCACATGTAACCCTCAGAAACTACTCCAGCACCACGAACAACTCACTTGTTCCTTACCTTCAGGTACCAGTGTGGGTTATTTAAGGCTGTATGAAGCGCAGTCCTCGGGGCAGCATTCAAGTGCCCACGGAGAACAGTGGCTGTGTTGAAATACAGTATCTCGTGCAGAGTCCTGTGGTCTGCAGGAACAAGGTATTTTCTGGAAAAGCACAAGGGATGGGGAGAGGCAGGGAGACACGAGCTTCAGCTTAAGGGAAGTAACAGAAGTCTGCTACAGTTAGAGACTACAAGAATGTGTTTCCCAGCCAGTACTGACAAATGTCTAAAAAAACAAGATGAACAGCACTGAAATAAACTTTTAAGCAGAGAAGTCTGTTACTATCAACTCTACATCAGTGGATTTAGTGTAGAACTCTAGCTGGGACACTGACAAAGCAAAAAATAAGGGCAGCAGCTAAAATGCTAATACCAGTCATGTACTCCATAGATCTTGCTTATCCATCTCAGGATGAGTCTCTGCTCATCTTTGGCTCCATATCTGAAGCTTTTTTCTTGTCACAGTCATACTTCTGTTAGCTTCCCTGCCCCCCTGCTCCACCCAAGGCTCTATAATTAACAAGTGCCTGCCTTCATCTCTTCCCCCACCACAACAAGCCTTTCACGTTTTCCGCTACAGAGCTGCCTCCAAAACCTTATCTGCTGTAGCTTGCTCACCAAACAGCTCCCAAAATGGACACCGTATCACACTTAACATCTGTACAGTTTCATAAGTAGAACAGATCAGCAAAGATTAGGGTGAAAACTTTAGGCTTTATTGTGCTATGTATACCCAGTCCTCCCTCAATGTTTTTTCTGTAGCCAAAGTAAGTTGGTCAACTCACAATGCCAATTATTTCAACTAATCTGTAGAAAAGGGTGGGATTTTTTTAGTTATTAGTTTTAGAGTCCTCAAAGAAAGAATAAGAAGGAAAAAAAACTGTGCTGCAGGGATCAAGACACAATTTCAACAAGATTAATATGCTAAGTTGTTAGTAAAATTTCATTTGCAGCTTCTGGTGCAAATCAGTGCAGGAATATAAAATGGGAAATCTCACCTTACAAGACTGTCTATATAGTCAACAACTTCAAAACGAAGCATTTCAAACTTTGTCAGTTTCTTAGATCGCCTTGATTCCTTCAACTCCAACAAAGTCTTTAAAAAAAAAAGTGGTGCATAAAACTACATGGGAGGTAGTTATTCTCTAGAGAACACCATCTATATGTTTAACATGTATAATTAATTTTTGCTGGCATGCCTTCTCTGATGATGTTTGAAAGTGTGATTGTGCAATTATTTTTATTTAGGTCAATGTTCTCAAACCTGTAGGAGTTTGGGAAATTCAGAGAAATATGTATTAGGCAGAATGTTTAAATTACAAGTTAAACAAAAACATCTAACTTTCATTTTAAAATCGTAGTTTAGGATAGATATTTTCTATAATTTTCTATGTGTCAGGAGAGCTTGACATACAGAGTTGGTACTTACTCATTTTTAAGATGACACACTTATACACAACCTTTACTCAGAGCTCCAGCAAGCTGGGAAGAACTAACCATGAACAATTACATTTTAAGATTCAGTTAAGGAACCAGTCAGTAAAGCCTGTGCAGGCCTAACCTTCTGAAGATGATAAAGGTCTGTCTTCTTCTGGAGCTCCTTTTGTGACGATACGGACACATCTCGTTCTTGGAAAGCTTCTGCTACTAGAACAAAACTAATGTTTGGTATGTGGGGTAAACTTTTCCTGACTACCTACATAAACCCCCTAACCCAAGCAATCTGAGAAGTATTCAGTTAGACCCAAACACAGGCAACTTTTGAGTTTTGCACCTTGCACAAGATTGTTAAAAAAGGAGTCTGCAGTGCAGTTTAACCAACAGCAATTATCTAACAGAAACAATTCAGCCCTGAGCAAAGATCCAGCACAAGCCTTGCACGTCATGTGAATTCTGTTTATGCTATCCGAGGTCATACTCTCAACATTTGTAAATTGGACAGATAAGTACTAGACAGATACTACTAATGATTTAGGAGTATTCAAAAAGCCACACACTGTAATTTTTCCCTTGTCATGGGTAGAAGAACACTGAGTAAGAAATGAGTTCTCGCTACATAACCCAGAAACTGCAACCAGAGCAGCAAACCAGAAGTGTGCTAAGCTATTTCATTGTCTAGTTTTAGTCTCAATTTATTACATAATTTCAATTTCATAGCCATACAGTTTGTTATCAATTGCACCAATTATTAGCAATTTTTAGGTAAAAACAAAGCAGCAAAAACTCCCAAAGCACAACCAGTGCCAGGATGAGTGACAAGCAAAAGGTAACTAAGTAACTAGAATTGCTGCATTACTTAAGGAGATGGTAGATGGAGATTCCACCTACACGTCACAAGTAAAGCTCCAATCAGCAGTGACAGTCATGATATATAATAGCATTTTGGTGACCTGCACAGAATAATTTGGTATTTCCAGGGCCCTGTGGACATTTGTATGCATGTTGAAGACTTCAAAACAGAAAACTTCCTCACCACTACTACACCAACTTCCCCCCCCACAGTCCCCCAAATCCTTCAGCTCAAAATAGATTGAATATATTTTGTTTCCTCAGGCTTCATGATTTTATGTTTTTCAGTTCATGAGGCAGTCAGGAAAATGGACTTTGCTGTTGCTAAAAAAAAAATAGTATTTTGAACTATCCTTTCACTCTAAAGGTTCTGTGGGCGATTTGGGCGTGTAAAATTTTTGACAGACTTCTGAGAACTCCTGCTCAAGATCAATAAAATCACATAAATACAGAGTAAGAAGTTATCTAACTAAGCAACCTATTCACATACAGTTTATCTTAATGTTCCCTTCTCACTATTCCATTATAGCTTAAATCCACTTTGAAAACAAAGATCATTCATGAATTCATTAGACCTTTTCTGCTTTAAAACCATCTTCAAATCCTAAGTGAAAATAAATACTGTCTTTTTTGCTTTATAGTTCTGTGAGTCCCTGAACTCCCAGGGTTGTTGCTCTTTATTCATTTCCTCAAGGTAAAAATCCAACTACTTAAAAGCAAAAGCCTTTTGCTTCAATTCAATTTAGCCAAACTGGATGAACCTTTAGGTTTTCCATCATAGTTCAGATTCTTCAGTGCTTCAGTGACATATACAGCTTTTTCAAAGTGATGACCTATTTCCTCTACCACAGCTCTGCTATTTCTACATCTATTAAAAAATACATGGAACAAGCAAGAGCAAATTCTTCTAAACAACCCTCAATTAACCCTAATGCATTACATGACTACTTTAATTAATATTAGACTGCATTTGGTGGTTTATTGCCTACTTGTCCAAATGCTAGGTAGCAACCACACTGATGATGAGCTTAATTAACATGCATAAAACAGACCAGATGATAACCAATTCATCTTCAAGGGAATCACCGGGGAGCACTTCTCCACAGTTCAGGGGAAGCAACGAAATTCGTATTCCAGAAGAATGCTGGAATATGTCACACTCCTATTTCAGAAGGAATACATCAGCTTCTGTTAACCTGCCTCTGAAAGACAGAAGGCTGCTATTCATTTGCCTTGCTAAGCTTTGAAGTATGTCCTCCACCATGAACAATCAATAAGGGCCTTGAGAAGTTACAGCACGTCAGCAGAGCCCTGACAACTGGCCCTTGGTGTCCGAGCTCTGAACGTGCAGGTCAAAGAACTTCACATACATTTGAATTAAAGACCATGTCATAAGGAAGTCTGCTGCTATTACTCTTCAATATAGTTTTTCATTTGTTAAATGTTTTTTGACAATTGCAGTGTCTGCTAAAGTGCTCAAAATACACGTATGAGAGGTTTAGTGAGTAATGTTTGCTGATCTGTCCAATTTCTTATCTTACATCACTCTTCCCTATGATAAAAAGCATGTATCAGTAAAGAATATAAACATTTTGTAACTTTGTGCATGTATTTAAAAAAACAATCCTGCAAATGTGAGGGTTTGATACAATGGCAGGGTATCTCAAGGAAAATGAAACCCATTGGTCAGATTACAAAACAGCTATTCTATAATCTGCAATGGAATACATGACAGTACACACCCACCTTCCAGATTCTGAAACTGGGTCAAGAACTCCTTCAACTTCTCTACTGTCTTATCAAACTCCTTTCCAGAAGATGACAGCAAAATTTCCACACATTGTTGAAGCATGGTTACCAACTCAGACTTATTCAACATCCTAAAAGACACAATTGTTGGCTGAAGTTAAAACAAAGAATGATGAAACAACTTTCAATGTTCTTAGTTGAAAAAAAAAGCTTTAAAAAAATTGAAAAACTCCTTTTAAAAGGAAAAAATCGCCAAGATTTCAAGCATTCAGTCTTGCATTAAAGTAAATTCTTTTCTTGCTGTCTTTAACAAAAAGAAACAAACCAATTTGGTTTGGTGAAGATGCCCTTAACATTTCCTGGCAGAACGATGGTTTTTATGATGCTCTACCTAAAACCACTTGCTGGATACAGGAGTTAAAATTTTTGAAACTGAGTCAGAAAAAAACCCCCAAAAGCATCAAACAAACAAACAAAACCCAAACAAACCCAAGCCCTTAAAAAACAAGTATGGTAGGGTTCATAACTCATTCCCAAGAATGGTAAATGAGATGGTAAAAAAAATAAAAAAATCAGTATATAAACACAAATCTATTATTCTGTATGATTTGGAATGACTCTCAAATTAAATCAGAATTGTTGTTTTGTTGGGGTTTTTTTTAATTGCTCTAAATCTAACCACTAGAATCCCAGAACAATTCAAGTTGGAAGGAACTTCTTGAGATCATCTAGCCCAACCTCCAGCCCTGCCTTTACCTCCTATTAAATTATTAAGGCCTTTTACAAATGTCACCAAACAATGCTCAGTCTCATTATCTTAATTTATAATAGAACAAAGCCTGTCCTTGCAAATATCCATAAATGAAATCCAGAATTAGTCGTTGCATCCAGCCAGTACCATTACACATGCATGCAACTTTTGTCATACCTTGTGAGAGGTTCCCATTGCTAAACACTCTGGTTCTGAACAATCACACCTTTGTAAAGCCTCTGTTACTAGAAGCCCTTCCCAGCCTATTTTTGTGCTTTTGCTGTGTCTTACACAAAACAAAGGTACAAAAAACTAATGCTAATAGTTTGAGGATTTTAGTAGACACAAAAAGCACAGCTACACAAAAAAGGGAACATGACAAAAGAGTTAAAGGATGGTAGTCAGTATGTCAGGCAGTGTGTTTCTGTATCAGCTACCTAAACACTGTGTAAGAAATACAGACTAAGACTGGGGAAGCTCAGTGGATACCTGGAGGGACAACTGCAATTTGAGCTCCAGTTTCTAACTGGCAGTTGATATTAAATGCTTATAAAAGGTTAGAATTTCAAACTTCATTTTATCTGTGTCAGGGTTATGGATTTTTGCAAATCAAGTAATGCCTTCAGATACACTTGTTTTGTACAGAAAAGCGTCAGGAGTTAACAACACAAAGGGTGGCCCTGACTACACAAAAGGCTGGAAAACATTTTGAAACTGTCTTGTATAACACAATGGGTAAACAAGATAGCCTTGTTCCAAGCCAGACAAAACACTGCAATAATTAAACACCCAAGTTCGAGAGAGGATAGAGCAGATCTGGAGATCTGTGAACGGGAAAGAACAAATGTATTTTAGTAATATTATTCAAAATGAAACTGCAAGTTGTAGAAAAACTTATTTATGACAACAATGGGATTACAGGGCCCAGAGAACAGAAACGATGGTTATCATGTACGAGGAAACAGTAAAGGATCCTTTTCAACCTTTTAGGCTTGAGATTACTGCAAGGTATGCCAGTTATCGGAGAGTGGGGTTAAGATTTTAATTTGATTAGGAGACAGGCTTAAAGCAGAAAGTAAGATCTCAGACCATTATATGGCAGTAAATAAATCTTATTTCAAGTTATGAAGGAGAAGAAAGGAAGCTAGGATGAAGTTCATAGAAACTCCTTCTGAATGTTGAAGAGGGGAATCAACTGAAGAGGTGATAACAGAGATTGGTCAGCACCAAAATGAGGAGTCACGGAAGGGCAGGACTGTGATAAGCAGCATGTGATGAAAAGCCATCAATGATTGGCAGACAAAAAGCAGAGTACAATGTCTAGACAGAGGACAATAGGTCAGACTGCACGTTTTGCAACCTAAAAGTTTGACCATAAGTCCCAGGCAGTTAGCTTCACATAATCAATCAAGGGAAACACTCTCCAACAACTCTTATCTTCTCTCTCTTCTGATTGGATTAATCCAAACTGAACTAAAGATCACACATTCTTCCTTTAGACCCATGGTTTTTTTTAGACTCTAGACAACTCAAGTAGAATAACTACTGTTGAGATTGCTAAGCTAAGATGACCTGAAACAGGATCTTTGGGTAATCACTTCTACCAGAATGGACAAAAGGAAAGGATGAAGTAGAGAAATCAACCACAAAAGAAACTCAATTCAACAACTGAAAACCCCACATTCAGGCACAGTGCATGAAAGGCAAAAGAAATACTTCATTAGAAAATGAGAAATAAGCTGATCTAAAGCTTTTCTATTTTTCACACGGAAAAAAGATGTATTACAGAAAAACATTGAAAAGATGGGATGGGGAAAGGTGAACACAAGGATATCAACAGGTGATGTGGCTCCTGAGAAGTCAGAGATATTAAGGAACAGTGAGTAACTTCTAAAGCTGAGCAAAAGGGGAAAAAAAAGATTATGAGTAGAAAGGGAAAGACCACATTTTATCATTTTCTTCTAAAAGATGGCAGAAGAAAAGAAAAAAAAAGGCAGAGATGAGAAGTATGTGTAAAACAGAAAACAGAATTAAAGTTAAAAGCTGAAAAAATTAACAGCTAGAATTCCAAGTAGTTGAAGAAATTGTGTTGGAGGAGTTTTATTAGGAGAACTACAGACTTTCTGGATAAAAACAAAGAATCACAGAATCATCATCTATGAAAGGAATGACCATGATCACTGTATTTCTATCAGAAGCTCCCACAGTGGGAGCCAGGACCAGAAGAATAACAGGAGGGAGATGAACAGATAAGAATGAAAGGGGAGCAAGCCAGAATCTGACAGCAGCATCAGCTTTGAGACAGGAGAAGAGACAGATGAGTTCAGAGAGGATGAAAGCAAATTAAATACAAGAGAAGAAAAAGGAGAGGGAAAAATGGCCAAGTGTTATTAAGAGATTACAGACAAACAATACAGGAAAGCAGAATGATGCATTTGTGGGCAGGAGTTGACAGGCGACTGAGTGCTGTCAAGATTCAGCAGAGTCAGAGAAGGAATAAGAAGGAAAGATTGCAGAAATCTCAAACCAAGCATGTAATCCTTTCAAAGGGATGAGGGTGAAGAACACAGAGTGCTGGCTATGGCTAAGAACCACTCAGTATGGCAAAGGTAGAGTTTAAAGTGTGTATTTCCTTGTGTATGAGCCCAGAAGGTTATTCTTTACCCACCACTGACATGTTTTCTCTATGCAGTTTTACAGTGTGGCACATCAGACCTCACCAGCTCAGAGGGTCTAGAAGAGGCAGTTACAGTAATGGTGTTGCATTGGCTCCTGTGCAACAGAACTGTCTGAATGAATGCAATTATCAGGAAACAGACACCTGCCATGTGTCTCTTTAAAGCACATTTAAAAGTCTGTACCTGTAACACTGCAATTGAAATGTGTTCTGTTAAGAAAATTGCCAGGTAACAGAATTTGAGGGTCTCCTGAAGTCCTATTCTCACAATAACACAAAAATTTAACTCTGTCCCTGTACAAACATAGACAAAAGAGGGACAGAGGGAAAGCAGTAAAATAAAAAAAAGGTTTCAGCTACTATTCATTTGGAACAGATTCTAATTTTCACAACAGATTAAAATCTAGGGCAACTGAAACTAATAATTTGATTGATAATATCTAACACAATCACCCTTTAAAGGACAAAACCCAACTCATGTTCTCATTCACAAAAAATAATCTCAGTGTTTTCAGCATCATTACTCAGGGCATATGAGATATTACAACCTGGTTGAATTTCACAGAAATCAGTAGAAAACCAAAATGAAAACAGCAGTCATTTACACTTGCAAACAATCCTAAAGCTGGCTGTAAACAGGTAATATTCTCAGCTTTAAATTCAAGAATAACTGATGACTGATACTCTCCATGTGTACAGTGGTATTAAAACAAAACAGAAAAAAAAAAATCACCTTGCTAGCTGAAGAGATGACTCATACTCCTCTGTCTCCCACACTTGGTTTTCCAAACATGCACAGTGCAGATCCCTGATCTGTTACATGGAAGGTGAAAAAAGGATAAAATGTTTTACAAAGCAATGCGGAAATCTTACAAGCTGTTCAAAGTAACATGCAATTCCTTAGGAGCTGGTTTTCCAAAGATGCAAAACATTTGCAGAAGAAATGAGAGCATTTAATATCTTCCAAAACTGAGCTTCCAGTGTTGCTGGAGACTGTGTTGCTCTGCACCAGGTTTCAAACAACTAACATTCAGACGAAGGTAACTTCAGGGAACAAAGAACTCAAATCAAATGCCCCAGCTAAAACGTCCTTTTATTCTCAAAAACTGGTACAGTTCATGCTGCTTTTGTAGTTAGTCACAGACTCTAGTTACAGTATGCAAAACAGTGAGAACTGAGAGACAAGTGCACATGCACAGAATATATTGCTCTTCTACTGGAAGAAGAAATTGCTTAGCATGAGAAGGTGGATTTAATGACATTAGAGCAATACGGTTATTAAGAGCAATTATCACTGTTCTTTAATTATCTCTTTTTCCTGTACAGAAAGTTGCTAAAAACTCAGTCTCTTCATCTGAATTTGACTAGTGATCTAATAGGTGGTAGAAGAGTATACACTGTCTGAGATGCAGATGTGGCAAAGTCAATGTGTGGGTTCTTTTGCTGATCTGTGCATGCGTCCTCCTGGAAACTCCTTCCTGTTGGCTGACAGGATATCATCCATGCCATAAAGAAACCACAGCAGGAAAGCATCTGTCTCCATTTTAAGAAGCAGGGGGCAAAACAGCACATTAGTAAACAAAGAGTAAATATTTATTACGTATTTATTCAGACGTCAAACTTTGAGAAGAAAAACAACAAACCCCATATATAACAATACATCACCTGCTTGCCCAAAGGATACTTTGGAAGAGAAGATGTGAAAACATGAAGACATCTCAGAACTGCAACATAATTGTAATGGTACACATGTAAGTCCTCCAGCAGCTTCTGTGTTTCTTCCTACAGTGACAGAATAATTTTTTAAGTCATTCTGACATCCATTTAAAACTCTCACAAAGCACTTAGAATTACTGTGAAGTTTTGACATTGTAGTGTGCTATGACTGAAATCACCAATATTAAATTAAGATCACTGTATTTCAACAGTTCACTGCATTCACACTGCATATTGTGAACTGTGCTTTGTCCAGCTCACTAGAGATGTGTTACTGATTAAAATTATTATTTTACCATTTTCACCTATAGTTAGGCCCTTTGATGTGGTATGTTATCTCACAATAATGAGACTATACACAATCCCTTTAATAGGCAGTGAGAAGTTATATAGCTACTTTTACTCAAAAATGTGCATTTTTTTATATTACAAATGTATTTAATTCTTATATTGTGGGTGACTGGTGTTTTTATTAGCTAGGTATACATAAAAATACTAGTTCACAGAAAACAAAGAAATACTCAGTTGCTGCTCTTATGTGTTCTTAATTTGACTTTTGTATATTCATGGGTTGAGAACTGCAGAAAAAATATCACGTATTAGGAAAAAGAAATTATTGACTGCTGCTACTGAATTTGCTGAATGGCTTCTCATTATCATTGGCTTCTCTTGGAAGCATATCCTAACACTTCTAGAAAGCCACACTCAAAAATTCTGGTAACTACACTAAAGTACTCTGGGCTTCTTACATTTCAGTTTGTGAATCAAAAGACCCTTCTCTCCCCTGTCTTCATAGGTAAAGAGATAAAAACCACGGGATTCTCTACATATTTTATTGCCATTTTGCTCAACTCTGAGCAATCTATTCCAAATAGAAAGAGAAAAATCAAACAAGCCACTGAAGTTTTGTAAAGTTAAACTGAAAAAAAGGGTATCGAAAAGAAAAGCAAAACCTTGTCTCTAGGCAATATAAGGAAGTACTGACATATGCAAAGAAAAGGTATCATACTGCAAAGACTGAATGCAACAAAGACACTTGGTGCTTCAGAGTTTTCTGATGTTAAAAAAAAGTTTTAAATTATTAAAAACATTAATGACATTTCTCCCCGTAGACTTTTCATATATTTAAATTTAAAAGTCACTGATATAACAACTCTTTGAATGACTTCCAAGACCTCAGACACTCACAAGTTTGTATTTTAATTATGAGTAGGATCATTAAGAAAAAAATTATCCCCACCACAAAAAAAGCTCAGAAAAGAAAAACGTTCTTGTTAATGCTGCTACATCAATCTTATTCTTCCAAACCGAAGAGCATTATTAACCCATCTATATTTGCCTTGATCTTGTTTCCAAGCTCAAGACTGATGTAGTTAATATAAATAAATAGCAGTGTACTTTGCCAAATAATGAAGTGAAAAGGCATGCTCTGTTTTGGAAAAGTTTGAAAACACTATTAGAAGACTATGCAATGTTATTTCCATAAATATACATAGATCACCACTTTTACATAATTTCAAACTAAATTTGTCATGAAAACTTTAGACAGATTCATTAATAATTAAAATGTAAAATTACTTTTAAAACTGAATATTTTAAATGGGTGAAACTCTTCCTATATTTATTAAAAATGTGTTAAGAACATGGAATATAAATGCAGCTGATAAAGGGTATGACGGGTTTAGGGGCTAAGCTTGAAGTCAAAGTTTACCCAGTCCTGAAACATGAACAGTAAATTTATATAAACGAGTACCATAGTGACTTTGAAAGTGTTTCCAAAGTTCGAAATGCTACTGTAGATCAGCATGACATACAGAATAAATAGCACCTCATCAATGCAGCAGTAGGACCTTTTCTTCCCAAGCAGACTACACTGCCAGCTTGGCAAGGCACTAATGGTCCTACCCCTATTGTAGAGATTAGAACAAATGTCTTCAATTAGAATTTGTGAGAAGCATCATAGGCACCTAGGCACAAAAATTCCAGCTTCCTACCCCAACTTACAGGGTGAGGCTTGTGAAATAAAGGGTGTATTATTAAACAGGTAAGGTGTAAAATACAAAGTTTAAGATGATGAGTCTTCAACTTTCAAAGTAGGTGTGAATAAACAGCAAGGGAACAGCAGTAATTTAGGCTATTTTTGCCAACTAAGATTATGGATCATAAAATGACATAATATCATGTCTCGACTTGACTACTATAATTGCACTTGCAAACTTGCCTGCTACTAACCTCTCTTCCAGCCATTATCATTGTTCTTCACACTTGAAAAAGCCTTACAGTCCAGGAAGCTCTGTTAGTATAAATTAATTGCTTTCTCTCCATAGTACCATTTGCCTGACAGGTTAGCTAGGCTTGAAGAGTTAGGAGAAATCCTTTACCTTGAACAATGCTTCTACTGGGAGTGGTTCAGATAATGGAAATGACCAACAGATTTCTGTTGGTGAATTCCTAAAGGGCTCACAACAGTAGAAGTCCGACTTCAATAGCAGTAGCCTGACTTCAATCACATGACAAAGCTTCAGATAAACACGTAACAAACTGAAGTTTTAATTCTGTATGAGATCTAGTGTGAATGTGTGCCTAGGGATACAGGCTCGGTCCTACTGAGTTAAATCAGAAACTACACAGAGGGTATGAAGGATTAAGAGCTTATGAAATAACCTCCAGGATTACTTACGCATTCTTCAGACACTTAACCGAATTTCCAAGAAACTCAGTCTGGGGAAGCATGAAAAGACTTGGCCATAAATAAACCATGTAACCTTCTTTTTAAGCAGTTGTATTTCTCGATGTAACTAAAAGCTGATGCAAGAAAGCTTTGCAGCTTCGTATAAAGGCAGCCCCGGAGATTTGGAATTTCGACCTGCAATCCTAATTCTTCATTACTGGACATGAAGTACAGTATGTTCTGTATGAAAGATGTTATACAGAACTATAAATCTTGGCCTTGTATTTTATTATGCACCATAAATTAACATATTGGGCAAGTTATCTTTGTTTTCCAGAGACATTCTTAAAATTTTACCTTTAAGAAGTTGTCTGTTGTCAGCAGTGCAATCTGTT
This sequence comes from Scytalopus superciliaris, assembly GCA_013400415.1. Taxonomy (NCBI): domain Eukaryota; kingdom Metazoa; phylum Chordata; class Aves; order Passeriformes; family Rhinocryptidae; genus Scytalopus; species Scytalopus superciliaris. The sequence continues at coordinate 2,419,879 of VXBX01008609.1, forward strand.
TCTCTGACTCTTGCTTTTCCACATACCTGATGGCAAGAAAGAAAAACAACATAAAAATTATAATGTAAAGAAAGATTTTAGGGTTAAAAAAAAAAAGTTTATGCTGCTACAAAGATTTCTTTGGAAAGATTTGAAAAGGACAGTCCGATCCAACAAGTTGAAAGGCCACTCAAAACCCTGGAGATTATGCTCCAAATCAGCTTAACAAGTTCAAAAGTGATTTATGGTTATTTGTCATAATAGCTTGTTTCTGTACTGAGAAGAAGGAAAAACCCCCAAGTGATTACATATCACAGAAGCTGTACTCTCTAGACTAGAAGATTAAGTCTTCCTCTCCTCCATTTAATCAATTTACCTTTGCCATAGAAACATGCACCAATCAGCTACAGTTTTTGTGGAATTACATTTACGGATTCTTTTATTCTTTTTCAGAGCTGACTCAATAAATGATTGTCCAAAAAATTTATTTCCCCCTTTACCTTCTAAAAGAGGGAAGTCTCCGAATGTTTTCACACTGATCGTAAGATAAAGAATTAACTCTCTTCTTAAGATCTACCAGTTGGCAACACAGTATGCTAAGAGGCTGGGAATAGAAGTGCTCCAAAATACAGAGCTGAAAAATGAAGGAAGAAATAGGGATGTTAATAAAATTCATCTTCCCTGCTATATATATATAAATATCTACCTTTTAATGCGTTCTTATTACTACAATGGTAGTAACGGTACTCTAAAAAAAATTCATTACAATTCAAAAATATTCCATAAGTCACTACAGGATGCTGATTATACAGTTTCAAATAGTCACATAATTAATTACCTTCTTTGCTGTATGTGCTGTTCATTTTCAGTATTTCACACTTCCCCCCTCTTATGCAATAACTATAGTTTGTCAAATATCTTCTATTCACATTGGTGAATTACTGCATTCTTTAGGTTACATATTCAGCTCCAATGCTCTCAAGTAACAACGGTTGCATTTAGAGATATGAAGAGCAACTGCTGTACACAAGCAAACTTACACATGTTCTAATTTCAATTTCTGTTTCATGTATACAAAAACACACTATTAAGAAATGTCTGTGCACACATGCAAATGCACTTTATCACTGATTTCACCTGCATTAAATGTTTGCAGCATCAGGGCCGTGCAGAACAGTAGCATATGTTCATCACATCTATTCACAAAAACCAAACAAAACCCAATCAAACAGACTACCTCACTAAAAATTTTTAAAACATAAAAACTATCAAAGAGGAAAGACACTTTCTATCAGAAAAATTAACACTGTGCCTAGACATAATGAGCTGATGGCGATACTTTGTATTTATTACTGAGAAAATTGATCTGAAATTGCTTCATCCTTGAATACATACAAGGACAGAGCCATATGCTGTCACAGCTAGAACTTGCATTTTTGTATCAGGCCAATGGAGAATTATTAAATTTTGATGACTCTCAAATCGAAGGAGTCAAAACCTATGAAAGCCCACGCAGTAAGAGGTACTATGGCTAGGGTGTTTCTCCTGGCCACATGTAATCATTGAAACTTACACATCAAAGAATCTGAGAAACACTAAGGTATATGACATCAAAAGGGCATCTTTTACTAACAGGATCACACATGGAACTGGGCAAGAAAGAAACAATTTCACAAACTTGCATTAAAACTGATTACAGGGAATACAAATTATTCAGACAACTCTTGTCCACAATCCACAGAAGTTACAACAAGACTCAGACACAGAAATACATTTTGATATGAAGATCTATATAAGCCAACAAAAATTTAATTACTGTGCTCTGTACAGACTATTTTGGGAAACCTTGAACTCTTCCACTTTGTCTCCTGAGAGAGGGTAAATGTAAACTCCATGTTCATGCAGAGCTGCTTGGATCACTGCCATTACCTACTCTGAGGCACAGAGTAAGTGACCCTGTAGCTCCTATTTTCCTGAAATGGTAGGAAGTGTGCATCCAGACACTGTGTGAGAAGAGTTCAAGAGGGGAAGAGACACTGCTGTAGCCTATTCACACCAAGACAAACCAGAGTCCAAGCACCTGGTACAGACAATCAGAGCTGGAGATTTCTGCCAGGAGTGTTAGAAAGCTGCAAGTTAATCTACAGAAAAATACAGCTCTTCCTACCCACTAAGGCAGGTCACCCTTTTAAACACAACCATAAAATACTGGGTTTTTTTGTGGCAGAGTAAGCTTCTAAAACTCTAATCAATCAAGGTGTCCGTTCACAGATCCAAACTGTTTCCAAAAGACATTTTTCATACAATTCAGCAATATTAGGTCCTAAGAAATCTTTCAGTACCTAATAATTACCCTTTGCTTTCACAACCACAATTTGAATTCTTGTTACCACTGCCTACCTGAAATCCTTTGATAAAATTCTGGACAGAAAAATCATGGTACAAGAATATGTTGATGAGAACCTGCAGAACTTTCTCACCCAGTTTAAAGGGAAACTGGTCTGACAGAAGCAGCTAAAAGGGAGATAAAAAGAAAAAGTAGCTTATAGCAGACATTTTCTCCTGAATTCAAATCAGCACAACTTATATATACAATTTGATACAACTCTCAGTAAGTGTACACATTCAACTAAACGAGATACTAAAATACAGTGCCAGCTTCTAAAACCACTATTTCTATAAAATAACCATGCAAATATTTATTTTTTTATTTTTTAGTTTATTATTTTATCACATTTTTCTGAGTTCCTTTTACTAATGCAACGTTTGAAGTTAGTTTTGCTTAATGCTACTTCTGTATTTCTTTGTAAAACTGCAAAGAGAACAGAGACACCACTGCCTTCAGCACGTGTACCAGCAATTTTGGAAAGCCTGCACAAAACATTCCAAGAATCCACATTTATGTGGCCTGAACATTTGGATAACTGAGCTAATGTTTGAGAGGTGGCAAAACTCAGGCTGAACTGTTATTTTTCTCACTTTAAAGCTGTCTTCTTCTGGAATAAAGTAAAACTCAAATCAAAGCACTACTACAATGAAGAGGTGTGAATGGGAAAGTGTAATTGCCCAAGTCTACACACACAGATCCCAATGCAAATGAAAGATGAAAGCAGGTGAGTGTCTCAGTGTGAGAAGGGAGCACTCAGTATTAAGCTATTCTGCAGCTGTGACTAGTAATATCCAAAATCCACAGCTCTCAGGAACAGATTCCTTTCCAAAACCTTCAGACCACATATGTAGACTGTGCTTCAATACACACACACTCCTTCTATTTAGAAAGGGAATTACCTTGTCAATTACAGTAGACAGGTGCTCCTTACAGGAAAGGGACTGGAAAAGCTCTATGCACAGCAGAGAGGAAACAGAGTGAGGAAGTAATCTGTGGATAATCATTGGTGAGGTAGCGATTCCAAAAATCAGCACTAGAGGTAATTCATGAATATGCTGACTAGATAATGGGGAAAGGGAGGGGAAAAAAAAATTATAATTACCTTATAGAAACTCATGAAACAAATGCATTATGTTCTTACTACAGCACTGAGCTTAGATGCAGAAAGAGGTAAGTTAAAAGATTTGTCACCAGTACACCAAAAGAGTTTTCATGTGGAATAAAATTAAAATGAAAGGAAGCTATTTGAAGCTCTAAAGCAGGTAAGAAAATTAAATTCTATTTTAGGATTTAAATTTCAGAAAGTGGAATAAAAAGCACCATTTCAGTTACAGTCTTGTGCTGGTTCTACCTTTTCAAAAAGTTATATTCAGAGAACTGAATCTTATAAGAAGGTTGGGGTTTTTTTAATAAAGACAAAGAATAAGAAGAGACATTAAAGAGTTAACAGTCTCAAGAAAATTTGTAAATCTTACACCATTTAATATATTCAAAATAAATATGAAACCTCTCGAACATTGTGTTCCTATCATACTTTAAAAAAAAAGAATTTCAACTTCTCCAGATTGATCTTCCTCTTCAGATAATTTTTTAGTATTTGCTTTGAGAACTGAAAACCAGAACTGAATGTGTATTTAGCAGCACACAAATTATAAAAAATACAGTGTTTTCAATATTATTTCATCATTATTTTCCACTTTTAAATAGTTTCAACCATGGCTCTTTTTAATTGTTATCCCATAATTACTTCATTTCTCTACCTGCTCAAAAGCAATTGCTGGAGACTTGAACATAAAACCAATAAACTTAATATATTACTGTCCACTGTTGCTAACCTTAGAGAATATCAGAAAGGAATTAAAACTTGTGATTAACAAATCAGAACCACCTCTCGCATTTACCCACTTCACCTTAATTATTAAACATCTTGAAGCTGGAAATGGAGAGAATAAACACAATCTATACAACTACCCCAAAGATCTTTTTCAAAGTATTATAAAACTCTGCTGAACTTTTATTTTACCCATCTTCTATTTTAATCAAGAGTCTTCAGTTATAAGATCATCTGAATTCTCTGAACAATTTTTCTGAAGACACACAAGATGTACTTGCAAACAGTAGATCAGACTTGAACTGTACTTCGTCTCATAATGAGGTATTTATCCTTGTCACAAAAAGCAAAAGAAAATGTAACACTTAAAAAACAATTAAAACCTAATTTTTCACTGCCTTACCCTAATTATTTCCAGATAATTAATGCATTTCTGATTACTTTTCAAAATGTTCCGTTGAGAATCTACCTGCCAGATCTGAAGTAGAAAACTATTTTCTCTGTTGGTCTCTCAGCAAGAGAAATTGCCTGGGCCTTGTTCAGAGGTGGTGTCAGGTGCACAGGCTGCAGCTAAATTAATTGTACAACTGCAGCCCCAGTTGTGATGCAACTGTAGTTTCAGCCTGGGGACTAAGTGCAAGATGCTCTTTTTGGAGAACAGCATGAATTTTTGATTAGCACCATGAGATGAGATTAAGGAAGACAGGTTATGGAAGAACAGAAGTACAAGGGCACCTGAAGTAGTCATCTGCTGATTACAGATCCTGGCCAACTGGGTAAGCTTTATATACACTCCTGTTAGTAAGTTACTGACCTTTAATCAGCATTACATCAGTAGTCACACAAAAAACCACTTTGAAAACAATTTTAAAAGCCTACGGAAGAAAGATCTAGACTTCTTAAAAAATTACTTTCACATTCACAAATTCTGTAACAACTAGTCCCAGTAAACCCTCCTACCTGAACAATTAAAATCAGCCACCCCATATCTCAACCTAGTCCTTAGGCACTCTGGTTCAGTGTCTCAAGTTCAGATAATTTATCCACAAGATCTAGCAAATAGGTTTTTGCTCCTTTGCTGCTGCAAAGAAGCAGCACCAATATTCGACTCCAAAGTTCCACTGGCCTCACCATGACATTTCAAAACAGCTGCAAATAGAAAATGGGTAAAGGAGTGGAAGAACTGAACTTCAAGTCACATTACCTGCTGATGACTATGAAGTCTTGAAGTACTTTTGTGGTGAAACTTTCCATGTCTTTGAATATGACCACAACTGGAGGAGACTGCCAGTATTTAGAAGAGGAAGTTCTTTTTTGGCTTGGAATTTCACAATCTGTTTTCTTTAAAGCCGTTCATTAAACATTAATAAACAGAAGACAGTAAAATAAAAAGACTGAATCACACCCACAATAATATATTACTCCAAAGTGACATGACTGAACTTTTTGTCAGCTGTATTTATTATTAGCATCTAGAACTGCCATTTTTCATCCTTCTGTTTGGCACAGCATGAAGTATAAAGCATAAACAGATTTTAAGTACACATTCCAACAAAGACAAGAATAGCTCTGTGAGACAGAACTGGTGAATTTCTGTTGGGATTGAGGGAGAAGATTTGAGTTGTATACACAGACATTCTTATTTCCTCTGTCTTTCCAGTAATAAAAAGAGCACGTACTCAACTCACTACACTTTTGTTTATCACACTGCTCTGATGAAGTCATCAGATAATCAGTTCTAACTTGTATTTGTGACAGAAACAAAATGTAAAACTTCATTAGCTTCAGCAAACAGAAAGATACAAAAACATTTTGAAAGTTATTTCCTTACTGTTTGCCAATGTACTGTGGGCTGCAGATGACATCATGGCTCATTAGCAGTAATACAGTACCTTTCCCCTGGATGGCTGTTCTTCCATCAAGTTTTGTTTTAATAAACAAAACAGCTCAACACTCCTGGGAGAAAAGTATCTGGCATGAAGTTGATACTGCATTTTAAGGTTCTAGTTCCCAAGTAAACATATGATAAAATAGCATTTTGCTTGTGTTTCAGAATTCTGGCATTCATACGTCATCAGTAACTAACTCTGCATTTGTTATATGTGTAACATATTTTAATCAAATCATTTTAATCTCAAGTTATTTTTAGTATTAAAAGTTAACCTTTAGCATTTTCTCAGAGAAATCTGAGTTATTAAATTTGTTTCAAACACATCTAAAGGCCAGGCATTTCCATCAACTGCTGATAAAAAATAAAACAAACAACATACCTTTGTTGCAGTTTTGTACCATTTGATAAGAGAAGACATTGAACAACGTATTCTGTTCTGGGAAACCTGCACATAGTCCTCATCTTCCAATGAGTCCACATCTATGTAACAGTTCATCAGCTGCCCCATCAGCTTCTGCATCAGGTTTTTTATGCCTTCACAAAACATTTTTAGACACACGGTAAACACATTTGGTTATTCGGTAACGCTTCTCCAATCCATACTCTAAAAAATTATCCCAATTATTTTTTGTATTATCCCAAGTATGTTTCACATTTCTAACTATCCTCCTTCTCTCTCCAGAATGCACATCTCATGCTCCAGAAAGCATTAATGTATGTTGTTAATGAAAGAAAAATTCAGGTTAAAATGCTGGTCTTCCACCTTTCCTGAACTCCAGACACCTGCCATTAGTGACCTAAAAGTAAATAAGGCAGCCAGTCCACAAAACTGAGGATACTGCCATAAGTATTTTAATCTTTTTACTTAAAAAATAAGTAAGGAGCAAGGAGAGTGGGACAAAATTTTATTCTACCCATTACCCTTGCTGTAATAATAATAACTTGTAAGCATTTAAATGGTGGAATGCATACATACACTGTTCAGTTAAACAAGAAAGCCAGCCTACAGTATCAATATGCAATACACTGAGCAGGATGTTCTTGACATTTATGCTACAGCTAAGTAGTATTTCAACCTTTCTTGATTTAAAAAGAACTGGATCCATATTAAAATACAGTTGACATTACTGCTATAATGACATGGGTTTGATCAAATCTTTAGAAAGTCTTCAAGATCCCCTCCATCTACTATTCTTACATTTGGAGATAAAAGCTAAAATTTCTAGTTAATTGATACCTTATTCAAACAAGCAGCAAAACTACTGTATTATTTACCTGGGCAATCTTTGGCTTCCAGCGAGGCTATATAAGGAGTAATGTTATTCTGAAGCAAGTCTGAGAGACTTCTAAAAGTCGAGTCATGGTCTGGAACATTTACACCTAGGAAAAAAAAGAAAAAAACCACAAATTATAAGGGCATTTTTCATGTGATTTGTGGATAGTAAACTGAAGAGCAGACAAAAACCAAAAGATTCCATTCCTTCCTTAAGCATATGAGGTAAGCGTGACATCAGCTCTGATGAAAGATGAAAAACCAGCACAAGACTAGACATACTGGTTGATACTCCCTGATTAAGAGAAACAGGAATCACTGCAAAGACCCCTCACATAGTTTGGTGGGGTTTTTTTAAAGAAAGATTTCTCAAGAGTGCAAAACTTCAAGAAATAGGATTGGTTTCCCAACATCCCTGCTATTGATACCTGCAGAAGCCATCCACTCATCTGCAGACAAGAAGTTAAGCTCACCTTCTCCAGAAGAAGAATACTGCATATGCCCAAGTCCTGGATCCTCACACGGCTTACGTAAAGAGGAAAATTACTAAGAGCAAGTACGAATCTCCATCTGAATTCACTATGAACTACCTAGTATTAACTGTCTTTGTTAGCATCCTTAGTCAACAAAAAAAAAACAACAAACAAGCCCCTCCAGAAGGCAATTCAGAGCTTCTTTCAAAGAAATATTCAGAGCAGGAGCTTCTTACCTTCTACTATGTATAAAAGCAGAGTACCATCCACTCTTTTTCAGTGCTCATATGGTAGGTCTGAAGCACTGGCCTGATTTTAGGTTCCCTAAAATGATCCACTGAAAATGCAATTATCTTACTTTGAATCAGGTTTAGGATTATAATTACAAACCCCTGAAAGGAAGGAGTGAGGAAAAAAAAAAAAAAAAAAGGAAAAAAAACC
>VXBX01008609.1:2444520-2595063 GCA_013400415.1 Scytalopus superciliaris
TTTGTTGTTTCTTCTTCGCTACAAAACTGCTTGTTGACTGATTGGAGGAAGGCCTGGCTGGGTAGGAAAATTTGCTGTTTAGAGCAGAAGCTAATCAGGGAATCTTAAGGGAAAATTGAAAATAGTAGTTCTATTTCAGCTCTTCTGCTGAATGCACGAGTTGAATTTTTTTGACTTGATGATCTGTTAGTCTTGTATATTGAACAAACATTTGTGAAAATTTGTTACAGTTCTCCTAATATTGCCAAAAAGTTTCACATAGGACATTTGCGTTCCACAATAGTAGGTAAGTGTGCATTTAACTGCCTTCTAAAAGGGCTTCTTTGTGTTCCTGTTTCACTTGACAGGGGAACACTGCTAAGCTTTCACTTCTCTAGTGGGATGGCCATGTAAGGCTTAACTTGCTCATTAACAGCTTTTGCTTATTATGCAGTGAAGAGAAGAACAGGGTGTGTTGCTGGCTGATTTATTAAGTCACACATAATATAGTCTTATGACTGAATATTAAATGAAGCAGTTTAAAATTGGTCTACAAAGACATCTAGGGCAGTTTTCATTGAGATGTGATGAGACTCCTTTGGATTTTAAATTCCCATTTTGCGCTGGATTGCAGAGCAGTCAGATAGTTATGTCTTGGTGTCTGTCTTGCAAAAAGCTTGCTTTTATCTGTTAATTACTTTATGCCAGTATTACTGACACAGTTACTGTAATTACTAATGAAATAATTAATAAGTTTATTGTGCAGTACTCCAGTGGCACTTGGAAAACGTTATTTCTCCCTCGTTTCTCTCTCTCACAATAAAAACTAGTAGGATATTAGCAGAACATCCTACAGCATCTGTGCATCTAATAATGTATTAGTCTTTAATCATCCTTAAAGTATCATATATTATTAATTATTAATTACATGAAGTTAATAATTCTGCCTCTTCATAGACTGATAGTTGAGTGAGATTACTGTTTGTGTTCCCTTTCTGGACCCTTTGATACAGGAGAAAAATTTCTTTCAAAAACAGTTCTGTAGTTTAGTGTTTGTCCCATAGTAATAGAATGAATTAACTACAAAGAATGTAATTGAAAGTAATTGTGGGCTATAATATGGTGTTATAACAACAGAATAAGAGAAAGCTTTCTGCATCCTTTACATCAGTATTGTAATTAAAAGACATCCTTGGAACACAGGAAAATAGAGTGTGGGTATTTCTTCTTTGTAATTCTATGTCACTAAACTCAGGACAGAGATGAAGGGGTTTTGTGGTAATAACAGCTAGAACTAAGATGTCCTTATGTGATACAATATAGGGTATAGTGTGTGAAGTGCAGAGCTCAGAACTGCTCCAGCAGTGTATAGAGAGTCAGGACTTGATGTTCTGGGTGCTGCAGGTGGTACTGCTTGCTCTCTATTTAATATCAGTTAACAGGAGTCTGTGACTGTTGAGTGCTTGCCTAACCTCCTGGTACGAGGTTGCCTGACTGATGGAATTTTGTATACTGCCACATATTTGTGAGAACATGCGAAGACTTGAAAAGATGTTTTTCTTGACCATATACTTTGTAGTACGTGCATGCACATACACCTGTGTATGTTTTTATCACTGTTGTGTGAGATACTTTATGGCCCTTTTCAAATGCAAAACCCTTCTTTTCCTGCTCAGAAGGGAGTTTGGTTTTTACTATTACTCCTACTATTGCTTTTAGTTGTGAGGTATGTAGCAAATTCTGTGGAGTACTCCATCTGATTGCTTTTCCTCTTCATTTTGAATATAGATCATACAAACCAGAAAACTGTTTTGTAGGGATGAGGGACTACCTACAACTGAATAGTAATACCATTTTTCTTTCCTTACCAGGGAATTTTATAGCAAATCTCAAAGCTGCACTGGGACATGAAGTAGTAAGAATAAACTACCTTGGTGACTGGGGCATGCAGTTTGGTATGTTTTAATGCTTGTTTTTCTGTGCCCTTTTCTACTGTATCATATGGTCTAGGTTTCCAGCTTCAGTTCTTGCAGGTCTTTTGGATTCACTCTGCACTCATAAAGAGTGGTACTGCGTTTCCATGCATGTAATGTGTAGTTAATTTCCTTAAAATATGAACAAAACAATCAAGACTGGTTCATCAGCAGTATGACCTGTACTACTGTACAAGAAATAACCAGAGGAAATTTACCCAAAAGTTCCTCTGTCCTATAGTAGCTCCTCTCTCAGATTACATGTGTGTAGTTTGGGGATTGTTTTCTGAGCATGCTTGTTCTACCTTTGGAGCTCTCATGGCTGAACAGATTCTGTTGCTGCCTCCAGACTAAAGGTGTACCTGTTACCATAACTGTGGCATGTCTGCTGGGATCCTGCCTTCCTTGTTCAGACTTTGCATGGGTAACAGTTGTGGAAGAGTAAGGTTGCTAACTTACCTATGCCACAGCAATAGAATAATTGTAACAACGTGTATTTTACAATTGGGTTGTGTTTGTGTGTTCTCTTTGTGTGTGGGGGGTTTTTGGTGGTGTTTTTGTTCCTTTTGGGAACTAGTTCATTATTCATAGAGCATAGTTAATTTCCACAGCAACCACATTCTGGCAGGTTGGGCCCCAGAGTTTGTCTTTAAAGATATCCTTACACTTACCCCAAAATATGCAGCTTCCGATTAAAAAGTAGCAAAAGAGAGGTGTATAGGTGGACAACATGCAAGTGAATAGGCTGTGGAAGGCTATCAATCTTGTATGCACAACATAAACACCCCTACCTCTTCTGAAATGTCCGTCACATAAGTGAGACTGAAAAATCCTTTCATGTGTAGCCTAGCCTGCCTTGATGTTTATTCCCTGACCACAGATCATTCAGGTCTAATTACGGGTTCTACAGCTATCCCACTTTTATGGCAGCTGAACCATCCCTAGAGTTCCCTACTTTGTTGTTAATCTTGCACTTTAAATTGATCCATATTCCCCTCTCCTTTTCTAATTTCCCCACAAAAGCTGGTTTTGACATATTTTTAGACATTTTAAAAAGTGATTATTCTCACTTCCTCATTCTGTGAAAACTAAAAATCCTCCACTTCTCTTGTAATGGGCTTTGAAAACTATTTTTGAATGGCAAACACAAAGTGTGGTATCTATTAAGCAGTCACTTTTGCTTATTCCATCCCTTAATGCTGCCTCCTCCACTTTCAGTGGTACTGCTGTTTATGGAGACATCAAGGAATTGATTTTATGAACAGAGTTGGGTTAAAAACTTAGTGTAAATACCCTACTTTCATTTCATTTATGTATTCAGATTCGTAAGTAACATAACTAAAATATTCAGTTTGCCCATTATCCTTCTAGACTGAATTCCTGGATTTTAAACAGTGCAGTATAACATTCTTATGACTGTGAGAGCAGTAGTAGAAAATTCTTTGCTGTGTTAAATTATTTCCTCTGCAGCTTGTCTTTCCTGATCTTGTTTGTGATGAAACAGTAGTTTATGGCAGAGCTTTGCCTCACTTAGGATTTGTTTCAGAGGAATCAAATAGGAATGAGTTCACCAAAAATTGTCAGTTTCATTATTGCATATTTCATTCATTTTGACTCTTAGACATAATTTTATCACTATGCTATTGTATAATGAATGTGGCAATGACAGTTAAGCAATGAAATGCAATGTGGTTAAAAGGCTTCTCAGCTGACCTCATTCAGTCTGTCTTTGAAGATACTAAATACCACTCTGAAGTCTGAATATCAGGAATTTTATGTATTTTAATACCAAGTTTCCTGAAGCTATAAAGATCACAATGCCTGTTATTTACATGTGTACCTGTTGTGCAGCACACAACTGACCTAGTAGTTCTACCAGTTTCTTTCAAAACAGGTGATCTCCTCTTTATTTGGGCTGGCTCAGCTCAAATATATGACTGGTATTATAACAAATAATATAGTCATGCTTCACAAAATTACAGCATTGGAATATTATTATAATGGTCCTTTCTCAGAAGCAGTGCTGTAACTAATGATCTGCCAGCATTCCTTTTACAACTGCTGTCATCAGCGGCTTTAAAATTCAATAATTGAAAATGTATTTTGCTGAAATATGGCAAAGAAGTCCTCAACCTTTAGGCAGTTTTGGGGCAGGTTTCTTAAGGCAACAAAGTTTATACAGCCACACTGTTTGTCCATCTGTCTTTTTGTCACTCTGTTCCTGGTACATTTTGAACCCATTGGCCAACTTCAGCCAGATCTGACAAAGAAAAACATCTCCAAGCAAACTAACTTCTTTCAGAATTGTGACAGTTGGCAGCTGAGTAGGGGTAGAAATACCATATAGTGCCTTGTGGGAGAGAGTTAATTTTTGTTTAGCCTGCCATCAGGTTTGCTTAGAGCTGCTTAAGAAAATAACAACATACTCTGGGTTGTTGCCTAACTGCATTTAATTATTGTTCAAGGCTTACTGGGTGTTGGTTTCCAGTCCTTTGGCAACAAAGAAAAACTGAAATCCAGTCCTTTACAGCACCTTTTTGAGGTAAGTTCAGAGAAGACCAGCTAGACATTTCAGAGGATAGTCTATTTAATGTAGCTGTCAGTTTTGTACAGGATGATGTATGTGTCTGCAGGGTCGTGAGGAGACTGATGTGGCAATCTAAACAGCCTTACTTGAAGGAGCAGTGCAAGCCTGTACTGTGGCAGTAGAAACTGCATCTGATGCTGTTAGTTACCAAAGTTGTGAAAAGTGGCACATACGCCTGTTGCTAGGGTTTTTAGAATTTACTTTTCCTTGCTCAATACACAATTCACTGTGGTTGGGGAAAAAGCATCTTGAAAGTCTTTAATGTCTAATATGAAGCTTTAACATATTTAGGTAAGGAGGAATGACCATGACTTTTCCATAACACTGCTCTCTGGTTCTGCAAAGTGCTCTTCTTTCTTCCATGATGTGAAGGAGCCAGGAGCATTGTCAGGTGTGCTTTCTGCTGACAGCCATTCAGGAAATGCCTTGCATCAGTAGGGAAGGCTGTTTAATTGCCCTCTCGGTTACCCACCAAGCCCACAGATGGTGCAAGTGCTAACAATTACATTTTTGTGTGTCAGGGACAAACCTGACTCATTTGACTCTCCCAGTTAGCAATAAAGATTGAGGTGGTTTAACAAGCTTTGTCTTTCCAGGATGAATATGGTTTTGGTTGTTGGATTGCTCCATTCCAATATGCCTAATACCATCTGAGCTAGTACTTATTTCTTCCTCTTTAGCAGGTCCTGTATCACATATGGTTTCATATAGTGCAGTAAGCCAAATTTTAGTATTTGTAAATGATCTTTGGGTGACGTGTGCTGGGTGTAACATATATACAATACATATAAAGGACCTATGTACTTACCTGCACAGATCCAAGAACCATGTAGACAGGTGGACAAAATTTCCTGAGTGGCTATGTTCAAGCCCCCATCCTCTAAAAGGAAGATCTCACATGGTAATGAGGCTTTGTCAGGGTTCTTACATGGCATTGTCAGGTGTTCTCTTATTAGTAAGCTGAGCTGTGCTTCACCCTGAGAGCTGGATATGGGAACTGTGTCTAATGCTGGTGTTCAGACAGCGTGTTACAGGATAACTATTTTGCATAAATCTGTTTATTGGCAAAGGAGCAAACTCTGTTTGAATACTTGGATAGTCAACAGCTGAATGCCTGTTAGTCAGATTGTTTATGTGGCAGAATAGCTCCTTCTAAGCTTGCCAGTTTCTTTGACATAGGTAGGTATCGTTCACTTGTTCCCTCATCCCTGAGCCCTGCTGAATTAAATTGATAGACTCTCCACACAGAGGTGTTTTAGAGCTGTAGAACTGATTTAAAGAGGAAAAAAAGAAGCAATCATATTTTTGTGGTTGTACATCATTGTTTTTATTTGTTTATTTATTTTTTATTTGTTTATTTTATTTCAGTCTGTTCTGAGAATTTAAATTTGTAATACTTGAATTTTGCACTAAAGCTTTAAAATACCATCTACTGTAGTGGGGTATAGGCTTTATGACCTTGAAAAAAATTACTTTCAAATGCAGTGAACAGTACTCAGTCAAAATGCAAAAGGTTCTAAAACAGTAGTTGTTTGAGACCAATTTAATTTCTTAGTTATTCCCAGTTTTTAAGAGTTTGTTCAGATGTATCCCTAGTTATATAAAAAACTGAGATGTGTTTCAAAATGGTGGTTTTTCTGCTGTTGTATGAAATTAATCTTTCCCATAGTTCATTTCCATAGCACAGTTTCTGTATAAGTAAATGTATAGACAAATGTACCTTTCCAAACATTTTTATACCTCCCATTTTGGTCAAAAGTCAGGTGCAAATATGCCTTTTGCATTTTTTTTTGCCTTATAACATAAAAGACTGAGGACAGAAGGGTGTTAGAATATGTGAAACTACTGATGGGGGAGGAACAGCACTGTTCTTGGAACAGGTTGGATTTTTCCTCTACTTTAAATTTATTTTTCGTAGTAGAACTAAGCAAACAATCTTTGAGGCTTGTCAGCAGTTAAAAGTCTCTAAAAATCTTGGGACTTAAAAGGAAACGGCAAAGTGGAATAGGTGGAACCCATTTGAGTAAGGTATTGTTGGATCAAAACTCTGATGAAGATTTAAAAGTTAAACCCTGTTAACTTTTTTTTGATCATAACTGGGTTAGGGTTTTCTTTCTGAGTGTGTAAAATGCCGAGTCTATCAAGGATTTTGCTGTTTCAATTGCTATCTCATTTTTAGGCAGTTCAGGCGTTGTAAGTATCAACTCTATGGTTCTCTGAAGAAAAGTGTAAATGTCCATGATGGTTTCCCTTGCATGTATAAATGAGTTTTTCCACAGTTTGCTGCTACAGCAGTTTCCAGGTTATGAAGAGGATCATAGAAACAGCAATAAGGAATTAGGGCATTAGTCTTCTTTTACGATAAGCTGCACATTTTCCTATTGGTCTTTGGGCTATTCATTCTTTAAATGGGGTATGTGTTGCTTTAACACATCTTTAGAATTTTGACATTACAAATGTAATCTTTAAATGTATTTGTATTGTTCTTGTAGAACTTTATTTTTATTGTAGGAGAGGATTATACTACAGCATTTTCAGTGCCATTATATTTTAGGTGTATGTGCAAATTAACAAAGCAGCAGGAGATGAACACACAAAAAAGCTGGCAAAGGATTTCTTTAGAAAACTAGAGGAACATGATGAGGAGACACTGTCACTTTGGAAGCAATTTAGAGACTACAGTATTGAGGAATACGTCCAGATTTATAAGGTACATCCACTGCGTTCTCTGTATTGTTGGTAAAATGGTCTCTTTTTGTCTGTTGCTTCGTCAGTATAATCAACAGTGCACAGCACCTTTTCATCCAGGAGACTGCCAGGCAGTGAACTCACTTAGGAACAGAGATTGCTGTAATGTTGTTGATTCATTGCCTTTCCCATAAACTTTAGTGTGTTGTGGGGAAGCTTTTTCTCAGTATGCCAGGTTATGCCCCATTCTGTTTGGAAAAAGCACAGGAGTTGATCTACATCCAGCAAACTGTTACTTTAGTTGCTGACATCCTAGATACATTTTATTTAATGGTGTCCAGGTAATTGGCCATTAGACTAACTCTCCCTTCTTGGAAGTCCTGAAGCTAGGAATGTGGTGCTAAGCAGCAGGGCAAATCAGTGTTGGATAATATTGTTCAGTTTTGCTTTACCTTTGACATTGGCAACAACCCACTAAATTTAACAGTTTCCATGTAATAAATTTTATCAGGAGGTAACTCTGTTTTCACAATTCTCTGATCTAATGTTATAAGGCACAGCTGTATATGTTCCATATTAAATCAGGCATAAGATATTATAGCAGCAGGAGTTTGCAATAGTAATCAGTGCAGGAGTTCCCTACAGGCTGAGATGAGCTAATATACAGCCATCTGTTGCATAATGTGATCTCATGAATGGAGCCAGTGTCCAGTGTTTTGTGGGATGTGGTTCTGCCACTGACTGCAAAATTAATCTTACAGATTTGGGAAACAGGAGTGAGATACACCTTCTGTCACTGAATCCAGTCTCTTGATATTGATGCTATGTAATATTAGTCAAGAACCAGCTGAGTCTATCTGAAAACCAGCTAACGTTTTTCCCACTTGTGATGAAATTCTGGAATAGGTGCCCAGTTTTGATGGTCTTAGACACTGTTTTTTAACTTGCAGCTCCAAAGAATTTACGGCTCATTTTCTACCTCTTCCTTCTTCTGTTATTATTATTTACTTAAAATTTCACTTTTTCATCTCATTCCTCTTGATGTATTTGTAGAAATTGGTCACATCTTGTTTCATCCTTGATCAGAGAGTTAAAAATAGAAGGTACCTGCCCCTTCCTCAATAATCCAGGTAATCTGGCGCTGCTTTAATTTCTTCCCTGAAATTTATCAGTGGACTCAAGCCAAGTATTTTAAGTTAAGATCTCCTAAGTGACACACTTGGTAATTCTAGGGGAAAGCTGACCTGTAAGGGTAAGTAGGTATTGGGCTGTGTATGAAGCTGAATCATGATGGTCACTCATGATTGATCACCTGATGACTGGTACAGCTGAATCTTTGTCTCCCAGTTTCATTCAAACTAATAAATATGGAGCTGATAGACTGACCAGTTCTGACAGTTAAGGTCATCCTGTCTCTCCTGGGTGCACCCTCAGGCTTCATAGTAATGATGACTTCTGTATGCCCAGCAATGTTTGTGAGCAGCTTCTGCTTTTTTAAATTTCTTTCAGTATCCTTTTAAAATAGAGTTGATTTCATGTCCAAATAACTCCTTTGCAGCCCACGGGCTTCACCTCCAGACAGCAAGTTAGAGACCTGCCTCAGAATTTTTGTACTAATTCCTCTAACCAGTTTATGCTGAATTTCTCATGAACATTATACCCAAACTGTATTCATCTTAGGGAGATTAATTCTAATGCAGAAGTCAATTAAATCAAAATACAAACATCCTTTCCTGGAAAAAAATTAATCTTTGCACTTTGTCTGACCTGTGACACAGACCCGTCATCTGACTTAATTTGAAGGAACGAATAGCCTCGATCTTAACAATGTTACCCTTTAATACTCTTGGAACTTTCCAGCGTCTAGGAGTGCACTTTGATGAATATTCTGGAGAGTCATATTACCAAGAGAAGGCCCAGGAAGTTCTAAAGATGTTGGAAGATAAAGGACTTCTTCAGAAAACAGTGTATGAACTCATTATTCACTCTACTGGTGTAGTTTACTTAACATCTCAGTTGCATTTCAAACGAGTTTTGATGAGTGATGTTTGTACATAATCTAAGGGGAAGAGTTTTCTTTTGATGGTCTTGGTAGCTGTCCTAGTAGGAGATCGAGAAGATTTGTGCACTCACAGCTAAAAGCTGAGTTTGCCTTTCTGTGGCTAGCACAGAAGCCTGGCCATGACAAATTAATTACAATGACAGTGTTCAACTTGTAATGGCCTTTTAGGCCGTTAATTAGTTTGGTAGCTGCTTGTGCCATTTAATGAGCAGAGTTAGATGAGATCCTTGCCGTGCCTGAACTGGGACAGAAGCTGTAATCATGGAATGCACCAGAATGTGGGCAGGCTGCTCCCTAAACACAAACAGTGATGACATCAAAGTTACAGGAACAGTCTTAAAAAATATTTAAAGGAGACAGTCATTCAGAGAAAAAGAATGGGATTGTCTCAAGTGAGGGGGGGGTTGTGGCAAGAGGTCTTTGCTTTGGTTCTGACCTCAGTTTTAACTGAACTTGCCTGCATATTAGCTTGCAGTTACATCAATATTTTATCTCAACTTACAGAAAAGGAACAGGAATTGTGGATCTTTCAGAAAAGAAAGACCTCTCATTGGTTTCCACCGTCATGCGTAGTGATGGGACATCTCTTTATATAACAAGGCAAGTAAGCCCATCTGTGTTCATTGCCATTTACTTTACATGAGTACGTTTGTAACTGATAGTACTGATTTTGAAGCTTTTTGTTTCTGGGATGGAACACCTTTACTGTTGAGTAATTGTAACTGAAACTATCAATGCTGGGATAAAAATGGATCAGGAAAAACAATGGCTTTTAAATACTTTTCCTCTCCTTAAGGAGTTTGTTAGTAAATGTTCTCTTTGCATAAATCCTAATTCTTTCTCCAGCTACTAACTTTGAAAACAAAACTGTGATCTCTTGATCTAGTAAATAATTGCCAAATAGTGACTGTTTTAGAAAGACCTTTGCTTAAAATGTTTATTGACAGTGTGATGTAGAAAAAAATTACTTCTCAGCCATGTTTTCATTTACTCAGTGGACCACCAGTACCATAACATCAATTTTATTGCTGTTTTCTTGCCACATCATCAGTATCCTAAAATTCCTCTTGGGTATTTTAATATGGAAGCCTTAACAGTTTCTTTGTGCCAGTAATGCAAACAAATCAGATGTCTAGCCCTCAGGGTAAACTGTGTACAGCTTTTCAGGGCAAGGGTATTAGAGAGATGTTGCAGTCAATCCTGCACATTAGGCACCTAATCCTGTAGCCAGAGACAATGATGCCACAGCTCCATGCCCACAGGTCAAGCAGTAGTAAGGCTGAGCACCTGTTCCCAATAGGCAAAGGCACAGATGTAGACACACTCACACACACATGTCCCAAACAAAACCATTCAGCCCTCAGACAGCACATTTGGCATTTTTTTTTCTGCCCTGACTGATTAGGATGGAGATCTGTTACTGTGAAGAAATAGACATATATGTATGTGTATATATGTTATTTAGGAATCTAAGTAATATACATATGTATTGTAGGTACAGAGTATGGGTGTGCAATATGTATCCCTCCAACATTCAGACTGCCCATTAGCTGTCCCTGAATCCCCAGGTCTTCACAGCTGCTGGCACCTGGGCATGAGAGTCCCCAGGACCTATAGCCCTGCTCTGTTTGCATTGGATCCCTCCAGTAACTGAGCTTAGACATGTGACTGCTGGCCCTGGATCCTTGCTCTGCTCCATTGTCTCCTACATAGAGACACATGTACACAGACAGATCTCTGTCAGCCCCCTGGCCCCATGGTCTCTCCAGCTGTTGGGCTGGATTCCTGATGGCAACAGTACAGACTCCTCTGAGTGCCTCCTCTTTGAAGGCACACACTTTATTGGATACTTCCCAGGTTACTTCACCTACTTAGTGGCTATTCAGCGTGGTCTTTGCTCAGTCACATGTGGATGTGTGTGTCCTCTCTCCAGTTTTTGGCAGCAGAGATACCTTGGCCCCTGTGATCCATGGTCACGCTTCAGTTGCTATCACTTAATTTCACTTATCCCCAGTTCCACTCAGTTGCTGGCACTACAGATGCACAGCTTATATGAGCTGTAGACCCCAACTCCAGTTACTGATACTTAGACCTCCAAATACAAATACATGTGGACACAGAAGAGACAGACCCCTCACCCAGGAAGTTTGAAATGGAGTTTCATGAGAAGACAGGAGAGATTGTGCTGATGAGGTTCAGGGCACAGCTGAGCAAACATACTAACCAGGAATCATCTTACAAGCCACCTGTCCCTGTTACCATCTTCTTCCCTTTCTTTTCCCATCTTTGGTTCCTCTCTTAAGTGTCCCATAATAAGTCTTGTGCAGTTGCAGGATGCTTTTCCCTTTCATCCCATGTGTCCCTTAGGCAGTACCCTCCCTCAACCAGATGGTCTGGAGAGTTGCTGTGGTGACCCCTGAGGAGGGTTTCAGACTGGAATGCATGGCCCATGGCTCTCCTGTGACAGCCCTGGGAGGGCCTCGAGCAAGTTGTTTCTCTGTACTGCTGCATGTGTATGTGAAGATGAGCTCTGTAGCATAACCTAATGCTAAACACTGGGTTAGTTTTTCTCTCATATCCCAGTAGGCAGGCAGAGGCCAGACTTGTTCTGCACGTAAGAACTGTTTCCTCAGTCATCTTTGTAGCTAGTGGTTTAAGAAAACATTTCAAACATGTCATCAGGAAAGTATGCATCTTTTTTTTGTGTAAGGCATATATGGATCGTTCTAATCGGGCAGTCCTCTCCCCTTCATAGAAAGTAGATTATTTTTCTCAGAGGCAAATAATGATGTATGTTTGAGTGAAATTCCAAAGTTTCTTATCTCTTGCAGAGATCTTGCTGCTGCCATAGACCGAATGAATAAGCACAGCTGTGATACTATGATTTATGTGGTAAGTAATTCTAGATTCAGTGAACACTTCTGAGCCTGACTCTCCCCAGTAATCCAGGGGGGCCTCTTGCTTGCAATATGACTTTGACACGTGGTATTTTTGGCAGTAAAACAGATGCCCTTACTGCCCAGCAGCTGTGCCTCAGTGTGGCAGTGTTTGTTGGTTCTGTTTCAGTTCATGACCCACAGAATGGTTGAAAAATAGCTTTAAACTAAAAGGGAGTACGTTTAGATTAGATACTAGGAAGAAATTCTTTACTGTGAGGGTGGTGAGGCACTGGCACAGGTTGCCCAAAGAAGCTGTGGGTGCCCCATCCCTGGAAGTGTTCAAAGCCAGGGCCTCTGAGCAATGTGGTCTAGTGGAAGATGTCCCTGTCCAAAACAGGGGGATTGGAACTAGGTGGTCTTTAAGGTCCCTTCCAAACCAAGCCTTTCTATGATTCTGTGAAAATCAGCTCTGGAGTTATTCTCTATTATAAAAATTCATTGCAATTAGTTTCAAAGGAACTTGGTTTGACATTGTATTTTTAATATAAATGTTGTAATTAATATTTAAACAAGCCAGAAAAAGCTGTTAGTGATATAAAGGGTTGTAAAATGTTAATTTAGAAATATAGAAATTAGTAGTCTAAAATTAATATAATCCTACTCTGAAGTCCTGATATTTTATCTGAAATGTACATTTTTATGGCTTTGAACAATGCCTGAGTTTCATTGGTAGAAATTGCACATAAAGTACTATTTAATCAATCTGCATGAAGTGGTTATAGTCAGGGAATGTTTTTATATTTCTTGGTTTTATTATTTTGTTTTTTAATAGTTCCAGCCTCATCAATAATGAATACTTGAATTATCTCCTCACTTATCTGAATCTCTTTTTTGCTCTAGTATTGCAAAGGAGATATCGCATTATGCTTTTAAATCTTCTTTCTCCCAGCTTTAGAAAAAAATAATTTTGAAAACCATTTTCTCTTATATGAAGTGGAAAAAATCTGCATATTGCTGTGATGTATTTGATAATGCCCGTATACCTTCCCTGGTACAGCATTTTCAAATGTCATTATATTGTGACAAATAAGATTTGGGGAAGCGGGAGAGATCAGTAAGCACAGCTTTAAATACACAGGTAGTTGTAAGTGCAACTTTTAGTTGTCACATTCCTCCTTTTATTTCAGTCTTCAGGAAATTTTGCATAGCTTGCCATTCCTACATTTTACCAATAGAACAGAGACTTTCAGTTACTGTGTTTGGAAATTTTTTGGTTTTGGTGAGAGTTTTTCTGCCTCTGCTGGCTGGAACAATGAACAGTAAGTTCTTTGGCATCAAAGAGCAGCATGGCTGTGAAAATGCAGTGCTTTACGCGTTAAGGATGTTTTCTGTCTAGTTCATGTGGATAGGTAATTATTTGTATTTGTTACACCATGAGGTAGTAGGGACCAAGGAAGGAGGAACAAGTAGAAAGAAGAGTTGGGTCTCCACTTTGCACAAATGAGGGTGTCAGCTGAATGCTCAGCTATGGAGTGAGCGAGTGTCAAGCAATAGTCTGGAGCTGACTAGCTGCTCACAGCTGAGTTGAAGTGACTTTGTTCCCTTGCCTGGCCCTCCTTGGTCTATTCCAAGTCCAAACAGATGTGCAGCAAAACCAGACTGTGATGTGATTGGTGTATTGATTGAATGTCTGACTCAAGTTGTTTGGGTTTTTTTATCACTTCTGGCTTCTGAGAGCTGAAAAATGGGTTATAGTGTGAGAGGGTGATAATATAGACTTGTTAGGAGACCTTATGGGACAGACAGCCTGATGAGAGAAATGCCAGCCTTGCTGAGCTTTGCTGCTGTTTCGTGGCAGTCCTGTGTAGAGGGCTAGGACTTAACTCAGTGTTACCAGAGGCAGGAGGACTTCATGGGTTTAAATGAGAACATTGATGATTTTAGTATTTCATTATTAAATACAAATGTGTATCAGAATCCTAATCTAGTTACAAGAAAATTCTTTAGAGACTCTTGAGTCTTATTTTAATGAAATCATCTTATTTTTATCAGATCAACTTGTTCAAGAGAACATTAAATTGGTTTTACTAGTTGTAATGCTGTAAATCAGTGCATTCACCAATTTAGATTTTTAAAAATCTACTTATTTCATAAAGAGGCAGTGATGATATGAGCAAAATATGCAAAACATTTTAAAATGTGTGACGTTATTAAAGAGGTACTAAGATTCCATTGAATGTTGCACTCAAAACAGGAGATAAAACTGCTTTTCTGTATGAAGAATTAAATATAATCCATGCTGCCAGACTGCAGACATCTCCCTTAAGCTAACCACTTAGTGAGAGAGATCTGGCTTTGTTACAGGTATAAAGATATATCCCATATGTAAGATGCATGGAAAAGAGCTTGGAAGGCCTGGTTTGAAATACTGTCCACTGCTATCCACTTGTCAGCCTTGCTTGTGAGTCAACATGGAGAGTGATAAGGGTGGAGCAGGTTATGAGGAACCCCGAAAGAGGAGGCAGGCACTTGATACACCAGTAAAATTGAGAAGAAACACAGATAAAGACTTCACTCACTGCTTGCTCCTTGTCCTGGAACACCAAACAAATGAGGAAATAGTGATTATTTGGTTATCTCTACAGTGTTTTTTATGGAAGGATAAAAAGGAGTCTGAGTGTTGTAGTCAAAACAATTAGGTAGGAAGGTGAACTTTGTAGCAACAGCTGTAGCTAGAAACACATATGAAAACCATTGTTAGTGTAAACTATCATCAGAAACTACTTCAGTTCATAGAAGAAAGTAAGTGGAAGAGAGCACAAAATGCATACTTTTTACGAAATTGTGGTAATTTATACTTTTTTAAAAAAAATTACATAGCTGCCTGATAATGTAAAACTACAAATCACACTGGAGACAATAGAAACTAATGGATTCTGGAGACAGACAGGTGTTCTGTTTCTAAGCCAAAGGAACCCTAGGGTTTGGAGATGTAAAACATGGGTATATAGCAAGAGCCGCAAGGTTGTGCAGTGAAAATGGAGGTGGTTTTTTTGGATGGGCAGCTCACCGATTATGGGAAACAAGAATATCAAGGTTTCCTTTCCCTTCATGTCTTTTTGCTTCCTCACCTGAATAATTTCTGAAAAGGTAGAGTACTTTTTCTTACATGATGCAAAATTCCATTGCCATAGATTCCAGCTGTCACAATTTTCAAGTTTTGTATGTCTTTATAGGCCTTAATTCTGCTTGCAGTGACTTACTGGCACAGTATCTGTGGTGATGTGTGTTTGTGTGTTAAAAGCTAACCCCTATCAGACTTGGACTGTTTTCTGATACACATCAATTCTATTCCTTAGACAGATAAAAGTCAAAGTAATCATTTTCAACATTTATTCCAAATACTGAGGCTCATGGGTTACGACTGGGTAGAAAGGTAAGTATTTATGAATCTTAATTACATTATATACCGTATTTGATTCTTGGGGTTTTTTTTAAGAATGGATAATATGTACATTGAAATTTCAGTAGAGTGCTCTTTTGAGAAGAATCTCCTGATTGTGTCCACCTACCATCATACTGTATCACAAATCATGTAGGCATTTTGGATGAAGCTAAGCTACAAGATGTTATGCTGGTGTGCAACTAATGAACTCCAGAGTGCAAACAGACATTTGATCTGTAGGACCCAACTAATACTAGTCCAATAAGGAAGAAAAAAATTAACAAAACAAACTCTTAGAATTGTGTGCAATGTGGGCCTTAGGTCCTCGGCACCAACCTTTTCATTCTATTTGTCCACTCCTGCTGTTCTGATTGATTTGTGAATGGAGTCATTGCCATGTATTCAGGATGTTAAAAACAGCCCTGTCTCTCATTTAACAGGTTTTTCATAATTGGTTGATATGAAAAAGGGAAGCAATCTTGAAGAGACTTTGTGGCGTAGCTTCTGGGGTATTGTGTGATCACACGTTAAATTACTACCTCTTGATGTATTACATTTTAGCAGTGATCTGAATCTGAGTTTGAACCATGTTTCAGGGTTGAAGTATCTGTTGCAGGGAAGTGTATCCCTGCTGTTATTCACTATAGTTACCAATCTTGTTAGCAATCTGGGCAAAGGTCAGTAATGGATCTACAAACTAAATCATATTCCTCTCTGCCAGACTGCATGTCTTTTGTGGTTAAGTATAGGGTTTTAGCCTTCAGGAAAACTACCTTCTTTCACAGTGCTCAAAGTTGTCGTAGATTCTGGATCCAGAGTAATGCTTGGGATTATTATGAGCAGAAGCAACGAATATTTTATTATTAGCAATGATTAATTATACTTTTAGTTTAATGTGGCCACAGTAGAATTATTATGACTCCCTTTCTGATTGTATTAACAGATCTGTGTTGGCACAATAATTTGATTTGTCTGTGTCCTGCCTATTCTTAATTGATTGCAAATTATTGCATTGAGGCCTCTGTACTAAAGCTAGTAGCAAGAGAGGTTCCTGAAAGCATGCAAATGGCCAGGTTATCATAATTGTGATCATAATTTTCCCATTGTATAAAAAAATATGCAGCTTTGGTTGCTGAAATGCGAGTTACTGATTATATCACCAAGCTTCCCACGTTGGAGTGTTATTTATTCAGCTGTTATTGCTGTTTCCTGGTAGAGAATCCAACTCTGAACAAACACTGCAAACATTGCTTTTGATTGAAATGTAATTTTAGGTCCTGCTGCTTTTCAACACAGGTGCCAGCATGTGTCTTTTGGTCTAGTTCAAGGGATGAAGACTCGGAGAGGAGAAGTGATTTTCCTGGAAGATGTTTTAAATGAAGTTCGCTCAAGGATGTTACAAAACATGACTTCTGCAAAAAGTTAGCTATTTCAGGTCTTATTGGTTTCTTTTGATGTTCTGTGTTGATCAAAAATGTGTCATCTTTTCCACCCCTCACTTTTCCCTGCATCAGACTAATCACCCTGATATGCCTTAATCTGTGCACTTCTTACCTCTCATATTATAGACAATGTTATAATAATTCTTTGCAGCTCTGTGAACTCCTCTAAATTACTGGTTTGCAAATTGTAACATTCAGTGAAACTGTTTCATCATACTTTTGCAGTCGGAAGGAAGTACCTGCCTTTGCAAACAACTGTTGCTTTTTCCTGGAGGGACAAACCAGTCAGTAGTGAGGTTGGAGCTAGAGTTCAGGGAACAGTCAGGATTTGCGGCTCTGACGATTTTCTGTGGCAAGAATAACAGCAGCCTGTCTGCCGGTACTGCCTTGTCATCCTCCCAGCCTCATGGCAGCTTCCAGAGTGCCCAGGAGGTCACTGCTCTGCAGCAGAATGTGCTGAAGGGAATATTTGCCTGCCCCTCACTCGACTGTGGCTCTGTGATCCTTTCCTCCTGAGGCAGTAAAGATTTAAGCAGTTCCCAGTGAAATGCTGCCCCCTCTTGTGCTCTGGAGTTAAGTGCTGCATTGAGTCAACCATCTGATCAGGTTAAGTAGTGTGCATTTTCCTTGTTCTGCCTCATCAGCTTTTCTAATCCAGGTAATTTTGTAGAGTGGACAAGGAGAAGGGGGTCAGGCAGAATGAAGCAAGGGTGGCCCTCAATTCAAACCAGTTTTAAGGCGGAGAGGATTGGAGCTTAGACTTCAGTTTAATGATTAGTGCCATTGCTGAATGCCAAGGAAATATTTTTATGCTGGAGCGAACTGACACAGCAGAGGTACAGACCCATGATTCATTGCACAAGCAGTAGGCAGAACACCTTCAAGTAGTAACGTGTTCAAATGACATTGCAGCATTACCTAGAGCTCATCCATTAGATCTTAAATTTATCCGTGCTTGTATGTTTGAATTCCTACCTTACTTTCCTTTTCCTAAATTAGAAATCGTAAATTCCTGACTCATAGTAATGTCTTCAGTGTTTGGATACACAGTGAAAGACACTGCACACTTGTATGTGGCATCAAAATGCCTCACTGTGATTGAAAAGATTTTGTGAGCTGGGCATCTAACAGCCAGTGCTAGCTTTAAAAGTCATGCCTGTGTGGAGCTGGAACTGGTTAGTTAAGTAACTTTGTATAAATTCTTGCCTTGCTATTAGATGTACATGGTTCTCCTGCTATATAAGTTTCCATTATTGGCAGCCTTTTTCTTTCTACACTTCTCAATGAATTCTGCTGTCCACATAAATCCTCTGTATAATGCCTATTTCCTTTGCCACTTTACTTTCTATTAGCTAGCTTTGTGTCTCTTCAAGCATCTAAGCAAAAGCCTGAATTCTGAGACAGTTACTCTGTTTTGGAACAAGTCTCAGTTATGAATCACAATAATGCCATATAAGCCTATGTATTTGTGAATGAATAGCCAGTCTGAGGCTTCTCAGAGTCATGAACTGTGCTCATGTTTTTCAAGCTTAATCCTTTCTGAATTTTGTAAATGAACAGCATGAACTACTCAAAGTTGCCTCAATTGTCTTTGCTAACATGACACAAAGAAATAGCAAAGCAAAAGACAGAAATCTAAGTGCACTAAAACTGTTCTGCAAAACTGCTTCAGCTTAAGTGATGCCTTAAGAGAACAGCTGAATTCTCCATCTTCTGCTCTTAGTGGGAAGTCAGCTGGGACAGGAAATGGTAAGATGAATGCTGAAAGTTTAATAGGTTACATATACCACAATAAAAAACAGTGCACTTGACCTTTGCTAAAGTGAGACATGTTTGCCTTGTAAAAGACTATGATAAGAATCCTTCTTTTGCTCCAGGAGAGACAAACAGGAAGAGGAGACCCTGGTGTAGAGCACACTGTGATTTGAGTTTAAAAATTGAAAGCTTTTATGTATGTCAAAAGCATCACCTTTTCACTAGGCGAGGTTGTGGGTCCTTGATTTGTCAGAAGTTCTAGCATTTAAAGTGTTGTTTTTTAGCAAGTTTACTGTATTTCTGATGAACTGAAGCAACAGCTTGGCCCTTTGAACTTCTCTGTGAGACAGGAAATGAGACAGGTCCTTTGGTGAATTACCGTACACAAAGACATGCCGCACTTCTCTGGAAGAGTATCACTTGAGTTGTGAAAAACCTGGAAGTTGCTTTGCAGACGTGCCTGTGCAGCTGTTGTGAGGACTTTCTCTCTTGGACTTAAGTTCAGTCTGTTTAGTTAGAGGAGCTTTGGAAAGGCTTTTGTCATGTCTGCTCAAGGAGGAGGGCACATCATGTCTGACTAATCTAGGGGCCTTCTGTGATGGAGTGACTGTATCAGTGAACAAGAGAAGAGCTATGGATGTCATCTGCCTGGGCTTCTGTAGGGCCTTTGATATGGTTTCCCACAAAACTTTTACCTTAAGTTGGAGAGATAAGTATTTAATGGATGGAGTGTTAGATGGATAAGGAATTGGCTGGATGGCCATGTCCAAAGAGTTATATGTCAGTGTCTCAATGCTTAAGGTAGAAATCAGCAACAAGTGGTATCCCTTGAGGGTCTGTACTGGGACCAGTACTGTTTAATATCTTCATTAATGACATAGACAGTGGGACTGAGAGCACCTTCAGCAAGGTTGAAGAATCCCAGAATGCATAAGGTTGGAAGGGTCCACAGTGGGTCATCTGGTCCAACCTCCCTGCTCAAGCACGGTCATCCCAGAGCACATGGCACAGAATTGTGTCCAGACAGCTCTTGAATATCTCCAATGAGGGAGATTCCACAACCTTTCATTGCACCAAGTTGAGTTAATTTGCTTGAGCAATGGGATGACATCCAGAGGGACCTGGATAAGCTGGAAGAGTGGGCCTGTGTGAATCTCATGAAATTCAATGAGGCCAAGTGCAGGGTCCTGCACCTGGGTCAGAGCAGTCAGCAGCAGTGGTACAGATGGGAGATAAATGGATTGAGAGCCCTCCAGAGCAGGACTTGGCGGGGCTGGAAGATTAAAAATTGGACATGGTCTAGCAGTGTGCACTTGCACATTGAAAGCCAGTTGTATCCTGGGCTGCATCAAAAGAGGGGTGGACCACCAGCAAGTCGAGGGAGGTGATTCTGCCCCTCTGCTCTCGTGAGACCCCCCACCTGGAGTGCAACATCCAGCTCTGGGGCCCCAACATAAGTGGGTCCAGAGGAGGGCTACCAAAATGCTCAGAAGGCTAGAACACCTCTCCTGTGACAACAGGCTGAGAAAGCTGGGGCAGTTCAGCCTGTAGAAGAGAAGGTTCTGGAGAGATACGAAGACAGAGAAAGATAGATTTTTGGGTTTTTTACCAGGGCCTGTATTGATAGGACAAGAGATGAAGTTTTCAAACTGAAAAAGCTTAGATTGGAAGGAAGAAATTCTTCACTTTGAGAGTGGTGAGGCAGAACAGATTTGCCTGGAGAGGTTGTGGTTGCCCCATCCCTGGAGGTGTTCAAGGCCAAGCTGGATGGGGCTTTGAGCAACCTGGTCTAGTGGAAGGTGCCCCTACCCACAGCAGGTGGATTGTACTGAGATCATCTTTAAAGGTCCCTTCCAAGCACAGCCATTCCGTGATTCTCTCAGTTCAGATTATCTGAGCGTAGTCAGTTTAGCCTTCTACAGTGTGACTCCTCCCTGAATGTACATCCAAATGTTCCATTAGCCATTGGAACAAATTTTTTTTTTTGCTGTTTATGCACCTGTGTCGCTTACAGTTTTTTATCAGTTTTCCAGTAAAATCTGATCTTAAAGACTGGCTGTCAGAATTGTGAAAAGGAATTCAGGGTAGTCTCTCTATCTTGTGTAGTGACCTCAATATCTGTGTTACACATACTAGGGAAAGTGGGGAAAAGCCCATCGGAAACAGCTGTATCTCAGCTTTTAAAAATTATTTATATTCCGGACTTCTTTCTGCATGCATCCTGACAATTTCCATATTGCTAGTTTACAGTTATGGGAGATCTGTTTTATTGGCATCTCCAAGTCTGAGCAAGGGAGTCATCATGGTACTGCAGATTTAACTATTGTTTCTTTCTCTGTTTCTCTTCAGCAACCAAAGAGATACAAGACCCCGTGGAGACAGCAGAGAAGGTTGGTCTTGCAGCACTAATAATTCAGGTGAGTCTGAGCTGCCTCACAAGGTGTCTGCATCTTCTGTGAAAAGTTAAAAATTGAGCTGAATAGCCATATCTAGGTGACAATAATTTACTCTTCCAGGACTTCCGGGGCCTTCTATCATCTGATTATCAGTTTAGCTGGGATCGAGCTCTTCAAAGTCGTGGAGATACAGGTGTGTTCTTGCAGTACACCCATGCCAGACTCCACAGGTAAGTGAGCATTTGTGCACAGAAGTAGTTTGACATGAATTTTAACCTTATTAACTTACTGCTTTGTTGAGTAGTAGTGTTAACTCCTTCCTTAAATAGGACACGTTCACTTTTTCAGCAGAGGTGTGAGTTTACAATAGGAATCCTTGAGACCTCCCAAAAGAGCAAGCCAATTAAAATTAATTTCCTACCTCATTTCCACAGAACTAACTGTCCATATACTTCCTCAGTTCTAGGAACAGCCTTTCTGTGGTTGGTGTCAGTGATGATGAATGGTAACTCTAGGATTAAGGAAACTGATATAAAAACAAAAATGCCTATAAAGTGTAAAATATACCACATCATAGAACTTTTGGCTACCACACTAGCTAGTGGGTTTTTTTTTAACATTCTGTTATTTCCCACTGTTGGTAACCAAGGTTAAAAACAGATCCTTTCCTGTTGACTCAAACACCTAACATGTATAATTACTTTTTTAAAAAGAGTTTCAAAAGAGGCCAGTCTGAGCAGTTTTATCAGTTATAATGAACTGTCAGAGCATTTTTAATGCAGACATCAGTATGTATTTTCATGTAAGATCCCTTTCCTGGATCAGGCCAAAGGTCCATACCACCCTGATGTTCTCTCTGAGGCAATGGTAGCAGGAGGTGGTGCTCAGGGAGAGCATACAAGCCTGATCCCTTTCTGTTGTCTGTGCCCCTTCTGCTCCCTTATCATCTGCATATTGGTGCTGCCAAGGTACCATCAGTGGGGTATTGACTATCTCTCTCATCAGTTTAGCATCTGTTGTCCATGCATATCTCTAATCCTGTTGATAGTGAATGGCTGACACAATTTTTATATGTTTTCATCTTATGTTGAAGTCAGCTGGTCTGTCTCTGTATTTCACTCAGCTTGAGCAGAAGGAGCCTACCCATTTTTTTCTTAAAAACACAAATTACTGTTTTTCTTGTTCAGCTTTGCTAACAACAAGTTTTCATCCAGCATTTGTTTTCCATTCTTACATTTTAGTTTAGAACAGAGGCATGGGAATGCACAGCTCACTGATGTTAATGTGGCATGCTTGCAGGAGCCAGATGCCATCTCTGTTCTTCAGCATCTTCTCAGGTTTGTCTAGTTTTCTTTAAATAGCAATTCCCTTAAAATAATCTTTTGGATATGCCACCAACCTGTTGAGAAGGCACAGACTGCATGATCATGATAAAAAAATGCTATTTCAGGCAATTACTGAAATAGCCACACTGGTTGTAACAGTAGCCCTCACTTGGAAATTTTTGTGGCTTTAGAAGTCATGATAGAAAAAGTAATATTTGGAACATAGTCTATGTAAATGATCCTCTTACTTCTTGTCTTCACAGAAGTATGCTAAGCTCTATATAAATATTAACTGCAGACTGGCTTGGTCCCTTGTGTTCTGTTTTTGTCATGTGGGAAAAGGGAGAGGAAGTGCTCCTGGGTGAGGCGAAATGGAGTATGTGCATGCACATCCAGTAGCTCAGCATCCTTCAGATATACTGAATGTGCACAACTAATACCTGTTAATAGCAGAAATGTTCTTCATTAATCCAGTCTTAAAGTTGAGCAGTTTCTGTTTTCATTGTTTCATAGATGTGCAGTTAAAATACAGGGACAAGGGAATCATCTGTGTTGCACAGCGTGGGATGGAGTTGGAAGTAATTGACACTTTCAGAATTCCTAGTGAGAGGTTCTGTATAGTGCACCAGACACTGTGCAGTGCCAGAGAGTTAACTTTTTTGACCATACTAAGCCCTTCTTGAGGGCATCTGTTTAAAATCCCCAAAGTCATGCCAGTGTCCCAGGTGGCTCCTTTTCAGCCTGCAGCTGTAGCCTGCAGTCCTACCATTAACTGCAATTGCCTCAGGAGGTCTGCCTGAAGTTCATCATATGGTGCACGTTTTCTTGAGCAACAGCAGGACCAGCCAGCACTCTAAATAAGACTAGTAGTGTCTTATTTATCCAGTGCCATTGTATAATGGAAAACATGTGAGTCATTTCTTGGGTTTTATCAGATTAGTGTATAGCTGCCTGTTGTGTGTGTGAAAAGTGATAGGGTTATGTGCAGGGATCACTGCATTGCAGACTTGTGTCCATTTTCAGACAGAGGTTGTTGATCCACTGCAGGGCACTTGATTTTATTGAGCTTCGGGTCTGCTTGTTACAACAGTCTTTGAGTCTGGCCCAGCACCATATGCAATCTCTATGAAGTATCTCCTGGGGCCTTTACTTCAGGAGAAAGAAGTATTTAGGTTGTCCATTAGACCAGGCACTCAGGGGCTAACAGACTCATGTTTAAATATTCCACATTTTCAGGAGCAACAGTTACTGTTCAGTCCTCCTTCAGACTCAATTCTAGAAAAGTTTCCATGATAAACCCTTCTGAGCTGTCAGAAACCCATTCCTGTGGCTCTGCTTCTCCTATTTGAAAAGCTTCCAAACATCTGCCAAAAATTAGCTGCCCAATTCTGAATACCATTAACTTTGCAGACTATTGAACAGTGGACTGAAGGTAGCAGGTGGAAGGAAGGAACCTTCCAGTAGACCAGGCTCTGAGTGACCTTGTCTAGTGGAAGGTTTCCTGCCCATGGCTGCAGGGTTGGAACTAGATGGTTATTAAGGTCCCTTCCAACCCAAGCTATTCTATGCTTCTATGTATAATCCTGCAGAAGTGGACTTATTTAACTGATAAAATAATCTTAACAAGCTGTTGTAGGCCAATACTGAAATGGCAGCTTCCTATAGCAAAAAAGCTGGTATCAAAAGAAGGCCCTTTCATTTGATACCAATGTTGTTGCTTCATGAAGCTTCTCTTAAAGGCTGTTCGATGGTGCTTGTTAATGGTAATTTCTCTGTACCTACGTTGCTGTCTCTGAGGGGCCAGCAGGTGCTGGTGTCTGTGCTTGTCCTGAGACAGTGCAGAGGTTGCCCTGGTTCTGTCTCTCTTGTCAGTGGTGTGAGGGCAGCGACCCTTCCCCACCAGTGACCACCTGGGGCTCACTGGCTGAGATCAGGGCCATGCTGAGTGCATATGTGAGAGGTGCCCTTGTGCCTTACCCACCCACGGGATGGGGAGCACTCCCTCCTTGGTGCTGTAGATCTTACATGACTGCTGAGCCCTTGTTATCAAAGTGCACTCCCCAGTTCTGCAACTGGTCTTTAAAAGAGGAAGATCCCATGGCAGTACAGCTTGGACATGCTGGCAGGGATGGGCCTGGGAGCTGAGCAAAGGTTAGGAAGTCCACTCCCCACTTTGAAATCTCTTCAGCCTGAGAGGTGTTTGTACCTTCTTGCAGGCTGAGAAAAAGGGAAGCAGAACACGTGAAATCAAAACAGATCTCATTGCTTTGCCTGTGCTACCCAGTTTAATACTGTCTTACAATATTGGCTGTATTGTGTAAGTTATGTAGGATGACCCTGCTTCAGCAGGGAGGTTGAACCAGATGACCCAGTGTGGTCCCTTCCAGCCTGACCTGTTCTGTGATGTGGGATTCCATATTCCAGGATTATGTAAAATTACATTGATTTTTGTCTTCTTTTAATGTTACAAGATTCCCTTTAGCTACTTAAAATTCTAAGCTGCATTTAGTAAATACAAGGCCCTCTAAGGGACTGTTTTGAGTCCTTTGGTTATTTAACACATGTTTTTGCTCCTAGGAACGTCCAGTCACTGTTGAGATGTAAAACCAGACATAATGTTCCAGGAGCCAATATAGCTCTCATGTTCTCTTGGCTGTAGCCTGCATCTGAGCTCTGCTGTCTACGGTGTTTGCATGATGAGGAGCAGAAGCAATCTCCTTCAATAATAAGTGAACGAGGAAGGAATAATGAGTTGTGTGCTAATGGCATGGCTTAGGTCTGGTTCAGGAGTTTTGCTAATTCTGCAGCTGTGGTTGTGTGCTTGCTTTGACTTAAGAAAGTCCGGGGAGCCTTTTATATGTGCACACCCTCTACCACTTCAGCACCAAACAATCCTTTTCTTCCTTCACAGGTATGATGAGGTGCTGTACAGATCTTCTCAGGATCTGCAACCCAAGCACATTGTCAGCTACCTCCTCACGCTTAGGTAAGGTGATGGCTGATACTGCCAGCATCTCCAGGAAGGACAGGTCTTCTTGAGCTGGCTCTGCAGCACTCACATCTGCACTGCTTTGAAGAGTAAAAATAGTGGGAAGATGCAAATTTGTGGCACTGTTTCCCTGAAGCAGGAAATGTATAAAGTAAAGTAGGATAGCAAATAGATATGATCAATAGTAGAGATCAAGGCTGGATCCAGGAGTCTTCTCAGAAACTAACTGCTTTTAAGAAGAAGGAGTCACTTGGCTGTAACTCCGTGTCAGAACCAAATCATGCTGGACTAATGAAATCTTAAGAAGATTTAAGCTGATAACGTCCTCTCAAATATCAAAATTTCAGCTAGGAAATTTTGTCCAAACCATTTTTAACCACTGTCTAAGCCAATGAAAGAGCTTATTACTGTAAGTCATACTGCATATGTGACTCCTATAGGGACTGGTCTGATTTGAGAGGTGGAGTAAGCTTGGTGAAGGAAGCTGTAGAGCCTGTGTATGGGGAAGGCTTTAACAAATGAAAGCAAATTGTATAAGGAATCACACACCTTAGGACTGCCAGGGTAGAGTCTCAAGGATCTTCCCAGAGCAGTTTTGAGGTTGGTTTTGGTTTTGTTTTGTTGGGTTTTTTTTGAGGGGCAGGTAGTGAAGAGATTGTTTTGAGGTTATTTTAGGAGCATGAAGTTGTTGATGGCATGCAGGCTATAGAAAATCATGCCTTCCTTCAGCCAGGTGAGAGGCTGTTGGAAATCAGCCTCTGGCATGCTGCAGTTGTGGGTGGCCCTTCCAGTTCTGCTGCTTTCTGTAGCCCAAAGCACTGTTCCTGTCAAGCAACTTGCTCGTTCACACCATTGTCTCCGTGTTTTCCATTGCAGCCATCTTGCAGCCGTGGCACACAAGACCCTTCCTGTGAAAGGCAGCACCCCTGAAGTAGCACAGGTACAGCACAGTGTACTGGAGTCTGTGCAGGGGGTCCCAGAGGGGAAGGATCTGCTAGGGCTTTGCCAACCCAGCTGTGTAACCCCTGGGGTGAAAACGCACCTGGCAGGCAGAGGAGCCAACAGGCTCTCCATGGGAAGGGAGGGATTGCTGGTCACAGCTGTGCCTTCTGGAAAGGGCTGCTTTGCTTGGTCCTCCCAAAACACAATGCTCCTTAAGGACAACTGCTCCAAACCCTTCTCATCACCTTTCCTTTTGAATGTTTGAAGAGTAAACATTTGAGCATTAAACTTGCTGGTTAATTTTTGATGGTTTCCTTTAGTGGTTATGTGGGAAGACAGAGAATTAGGAGAGAACTGAATCTGTCTCCTCTCTCTTGCCACCTCCACATCCCAAGTTGTCTGTATTGCCTTTCTAATTAAAATTAGAGGCTGACAGTGGCTAATGTGCAGTTCCAAATAAATGCAAATTATTTTCTACTGATCTCCCAGACAATGTTTGACCCTAACTGCTCAGTAAATGATACACTGCCTTTATTATTTTCTCTCATCTATTTCAAAAGCAACTTATTTGATTTTGGTAGGAAATCATATTTAAGCATTGAACTGTGCTGTAGTAGAATAACTTTCAGTGAAATTGGCAATCTGTATTTAAGCTTAAATGCCACAGGTATTCCAGCCTTTGGAGATGGACTAAGACAGTCCAAGCTACAAGAAAACTTAAGTTCCTTATCTTGTTTAAAAAAAAAATTCTAAATATCTTAGAATGTGACAACTTTCAAGAACTATGGGTTTCAGAGCAAACAGCCAGCTGTGTAACAGCTAAGACATTGATGATGAAGAGTGAAATTTTCAAACCAACCCATAGTTGCTTGACAGCCTCTAACCCAGACAGGGTGAGGTGAGGGATTCCAGCAGTACCCTCAGGGCTGTACCAGCCCGTGGTGCATAAAGATTTTCACTTCTTAGTCATTGCTAGCTCATCGATTGCTCTGCCCAGAGGGCTAGGCTGGACCTACCTTTCCAGCTTCCTTTGGTTGACAGTGTGTCCCTCTGTTGACACTGCACTGGGCTGACAACAGCTGGTGTGAATTCTGCTGGGTTTGTGTGTTTCTCAGTGCTCAGGTTATGTGCAGGTCCGAGTCCCAGTGTGGGGACAGAGGATGCACACAGTGTTCTTACCTCTGCTTCTTAGTGCTTCCTGAGAACCCCACCCTATTCTGTAGCACTACCCTAAGCTGACTCTTCTTTTGTTTTCCAGGCAAGGCTCTGCCTCTTTGAAGCTGCACGCTCGGTTCTAGCCAATGGAATGAAACTTCTTGGCATTACACCTGTGACTCAAATGTAACAAGGCTGTATGCAGTGTACAGTCACATCTCTTAGTAAAAAGATTTTTTTCAAGATAATATGAATGCTCTCCTGCTTGTGACTGCTAATGCAGGCTGGAAACTCCATCTGTGCTTGGAGGTTTGTGCTCCATCATACATAGCAACAGCAGAAGGGCAGGCATGGCACAGCCATTTGGGAGGCGTAAGGTTGGCACAATCACTTTCTCCCAGGCACCTGCTGGGAGCAGTGTACTTGAGAGTCTAATCTGTCTGGTGTTCCCATAAAAGAGAACTGCTCTGTATTTGCCTCGTAAATATAACATCCTTTTGGCAGCCGAAGTGGTATTAACTGTGTGCCCTAAGCAACATTCTCCCTTCTGCGCTTGTTACTGTGTACCAAGGCCTAATGGCACAAAGGCTCCAGGTGCTCTCCGTAGCGTAACAAAGCGAGGTAGTCAGACCAGGCAGAGCTCTTTTACTGTGTGTTGTACTGAATTCTCCCTTCAGCCAAGCCCAAGTGCCAGCTGTCACACCCTGTTCCTCTGTCACACTGAGGTGATGGGCAGGGAGCAGAGACGGCTGCACAGCTGGTGGAGCAGGAAGCACAGTCAGGTATGGCAGGTGCTGCTTGGCACCCCTGAGCCATCACACTGCTGGAGAGAGGTGGAGCAGCAACCTGGGAGGTACTGCAAGTGGCTGGCAATACCCTCCACCGTGGAAGCCTCGGCTCCCCTGAGTGACAGCGCGGTGGCTGCTCTGACACACGGACTAGTCAGCACAAGGCAGAGGGGGAACATCCTCTCCCACTGGAACAGAATTTAAGCATGTTTGTTACTGCTGTGTTTAATGTGCCCCACCTTCAAGTAAAACTCAGCTGGTTAACTCATGCCTGAAGGAATCTAGCCAACAGTATAAACTCGGTCGCATTTTAACTCCACTGTGAACAACACTAGGCTGCTCAAATGCACCAAAGCCAGTTTGCCCTCAATGTAGAGTTGCAGCTTCTGGATGGACTCAGAAGATGAGGGAGGAGGTTGAAATTACAGTTGGCAATAAGTTAACTCAAAGCCTGGCGTTACAGGAACTCTTTTCAAGTAGGCAGAGAGAGGTTTAGAGAGAAAATGTACTGAAAAATCTTGTGACTCATTCATACTTAAGCCAGAAATACATACAAACCTTCCCCTGTACAACACATAGAAGATTGCTCTACTAGGTATAGCAGGTATAAAAAAACATTTGAAAAGTGAAAGGAAATCCACAACTTCAGAGAAACTCCAGTCTTTCATTCTAACTTTTTAAACCAAACAGCATGTGCTACCTCTGATCATGCCTAAGTAAGTGGTGTTTGAACCATGGTTATTCCTAGTAGAATTGTGCTGTCTTGTTCCCATTGTCTAGAAGAGAAACTTTTCCTGTCATTAATCAAACTGCAATTACCAAGTATTTTAAGAGACAATTCTGGCAGTAGTTGCTCTTTTTAATAGTTTTTTTATGAAGCATTCAGGCATTTCTGCCCTCAAAGGGCAAGACAGTTTATCAAATGCACAAAGAAACAATTTCCCTCCATTATAAACATTATATACAATTGAGTAATCAGCTCCTTCATTGAGTTTTCATTGCAAATGGGACTCTTCATTGTTGATGTGAATGAAGAATACCTTCCATAGAATACCCATCCAGATCTTCAGCTGCAGTGTAGCCTCAGCATCAGCCTCTGGAAATTTCACATGTAAAACAGAACTAACTTCTGCTTTGAGTTTATCCCACTTAAACCATTTCATGAGTAGCTTAAGGCTAATTCTTAAAAAATGCAGGTTTTTTTTTTAAAGTCTGTTTTTTCTCTTGTCCATTGTTATGGACAATGTCACACAGTAGCAAGTCTCTCTTTTGAGCTCTTAGTCTCTGAGGGCTGTATTTTTGTGGTGTCTTGTCGAGGTAATCCGTAGAGGTAAATAGAAATACACACCAGGAGAGCACCCAGAGAGAAGGTAACAGCTGAAAGGAGACAAAATAGTTTAAATAAATACATTATAAGAAGAAACCTTCAGCAAGCTATGTAAGTTGTGATTATATCTGAATGACAGTATTGAAGTTACTTAGAACAACAAGCTAGTAATAATTCACAGTATCTAGCTTTATCCTCTGTCACTGGGAACTCCTGAGTGTTTACAATCCCCACCATTCCATTTAGTCTCCTATCAGCAAGATCATAGTGATGGTCATAAAAGCAAGAGTGAAGCATCTCCTGCAGTTCCAGGTGCCATTTGAACAGGTTTACGTTGCAATAAGCTTAAGGATAAAAACACAGTGGATATGATAAAGTAGCCTTTGATAACACATCTTATTTGCCTCTCCACATCAGGCAAAGCATTGCCAGCCCATCAAGGGAGGGGATTGTCCCGCTCTGCTCTGCACCAGGGCAGCCTCACCTTGAATTGAATATTGTGGGCAGTTTTGGGTGCCACAATATAAGAAAGATATTAAGCTCTTACAGAGTGTCCAAAAGAGGGCAACGAAGATAGTGCAGTTACAATTTCCTCTTGAGGGGAAGAGAAGGGGCAGGTACTGATCTCTTCTCTGTGGTGACCAGTGACACAACCTGAAGTTGTGTCAGGGGAGGTTTAGGTTGGCTATTAGAAAGAGGTTCTTCACCCAGAGGGTGGTTGGGCACTGGCACAGGATCCCCAGGGAAATGGTCACAGCACTGAGCCTGACAGAGTTCAAGAAGTGTTCAGGTGATACTTTCATGCACGTGGTGTGACCCTTGGGAATGGTCCTGTGTAGGGCCAGGAGTTGGACTCAATGATCCTTGTGGGTCCCATCCAACTCAGCAGGTTCTGTGATTCTGTGATTTAGATGGGGTTAAGAAACACTATTAAGGCTTTTACGGAAAGGTCACTAGTCCAGGTTTGATTTGTGTCAACCATCAAGAAAATGCTCTACCCAAGTGAGTTTTTAAAACTAGATTTTTTTTTTAACCCTTGCTTTATGGTGCTCTTTTTCAGCAAAAGACTGATGGCTTTCTCCCTAAGCAAACTTTCCTTAAGTTTTGTCTCACATCACAAAGCTCATTTTTCCACCATGGCACCACACCATCTTTGGATTAAGTAGAAAAGTAAACAATACCCACAACTAAACAGCGAAGGACTGAGAGGGAGCTACTGGGCACAGTATCAGACACAGACTTGACTGGGGAGAAAATCCTTTGTAGTTGCAGAGCGTCCCAGAGCAATCTGCTGCTTCCTCTCAAAAATATTCACCCCATCAGTCACAGCTCCAACTGCTGCTTGACTTGCTTTATGTGCTTGTGCCCACAGCAAATGGGAAGGTAAAACTTCATGCAGTAGTGGGTGTAACTTAACAAGGATGTTTAAAGCACTTGAAGAAATAGCTGAGGAAATAATTTGGCACTGGCTGTACTTAGCCCAACAAGAAATAACTTAGCAACAGCAGTCCTAGGTAAAGGGCTGTATCACACATTAAACTGCATCAGAAAGTGATGCATGAATAAAGCTATTTAAACCAGAAAGAACCTTTCCATTTGAAATTGTAACTGCCTCTGAAAGAATAAACCACAAATGCCTTTGGAAGCACAAGATCATCAGGCATCTTGTGCAACACAGCGGGGACAATGGTGAATTAGTGGCGAAGACTTGAAGCTAAAACCAGAAAAGCTGAGAGGAGGCATGAATGATGGCTTTGGTATGAACTCTGTAGGGTGGGCTGGGTAGGCAGGAAACATGCACATGCTGTCAAACCAAAGGCAAAAAGGCACTTACTTATCTGGAGGCCAAAGAGGATGACTGATGCCACAGTAGAGAGAACAATGGCTGCCGCAGCAGAAAAGCCTTTCATAATGTTATCTGTGTACTTAACCACGACTGAAGTGTAGAGGCCACCCACGCTGGCGAGAACTGGGAAGCAGATAACATGTTACTATTAGTACAGGTGCAGTAGGTCACTCTTGAAATGATACAGTTTACTCCACTAGTGTGCTCCCAATTAGGCGGAATAGGATGTCTACATGGTGTCCAGTAAATCAGACATGACTCATTTAAAGATGATCTACTCACTAATCAGTTACTTAGACTGCTGTTTCAGCACAATTTTAAATTGAGTAAGTGAATAATTTCCAAGAAAATGATACTTTTAAATAAAATCCCTCAAAACACGGTAGAGAGCACATCAGACTGAATTTGTAGCTTCCTGCAACTGATTATATCATTGTTAAAAGAGAAAAACAGTGTAACAAGATTCTAAAACCACAAGATACTTACAGATGACAAACCAGACATAGTATGTATAGCCGTAGAAAAACCCTTTCTCAAGCACTTGGGCTCCTTCTGACATGTACACGCCACATAAAGTCACCACAATCCCAGATAAGTAGAGCTGAATGTTCCTCACCCACAAGGAAGTATCTGAACTCTTTAGGACCTTCTCAAAATAAACTCCTAAAACAAACAACAAAAAAAGACATTTCAGTGAGACATAGTGTCATCCTCAGTGATTCATGGTTTACTGCATTTTAAAACCAGGCAAGACTACTGGAATCAACTCGTCCTACAGACTGCTGAGGTTCACACAAGTTCCCAGTGCCAAGGACATATCCTGCTAAAATGTGTCTTCTACAACAGGATCATTATAATGGGTACTTAACACCAAAACCAGACTCTGTTTCTCTTTGCAGTTATTGCAGCAACGAACCTCATTGACCACTGAGGCCACTCCTCAGCTCTGTTTGATGTGCCAGGCTTCTGGCCAGCAGTTTGTTCTGTACAATTCTACATCAGAAGAAACCATTTCACCTTGGCACCTGGTATTTTCCCCCCATATTATGGGCATAAAATATCTACCTGTTTCAGTAAGATAGAGAACTTTTTCCCCCCCCTCCAGTGGGATACTTTGCAGTGTGGTGGTAAAACACCCCCCACCCCCCAGTCCAGGGCCACACTATGATCTCAGAAATGCTGGTTAAACCTCAGCCTTGATGAACAGCACCTGGGCTGAGGCTCCTCTTGAGCTTATCAGAAACACTGTCTGTTCTCAGGAACTAGTGCTGTCTAACCAGCTCCTGGTTTTCAGTGAACAGCCTTGGAAACTTATTTTTACTGCCTGAATAACAACCCAAATGGAACATTTCTGTTATTGAACTCTCAAAGACAATTACCAACCCGAATTGCAGCCTGGATGGAAAGCTACTGTGCCTAAAGCCAACTGCCTTGTGACCCTATAAACAGCAGTCCTAAGTGAGACCCTTGGAGCAGTCCTGCAGCACACTGGTCTGTGACCAGCAATCTCCCTCTGAGTGAGACACCTCTCAGAGCTACCACACTCTGGAGTTTGCTGTATTGGGAGGACCATTGCTGAATGCTGACAATGGATCCTGGGCTGATATCCCAAATGTGAGTACTTCACTGAGCTTGAGGGAAATTTTTTTCACAGGTATAAACCTTGTACAAACTCCTTTAGGCCTGTGTGAGTGTGAATATGCTATAGCAAATGTACTATGAATGTTGCTCTCTTAGACCTGCAAGTACTTTAGATTCATAAGTAAGTTAGGCCTGTGAGTTACTGTTGTGCTTATAGTAAATTCCATAGAATCTTTTGTTAAATTGTTTAAATTATGCTGTCAAGTTTAAGTGCAGTTAAAACCTTCAGGCATAAACCACAGGTCGAATCCAGAGCTAAGTATGGCAAGGGGTACACTTTGAATCTTGTGACTCAACAGAAGGGTCTCCCTCATTCCTTTTTATCGTTACACTTCCCCATCTTTACCCTTTTTCCGTTCCCAGTCTCCACATAGATAATTTTAGGTTGATTTTCATTTTAGATTGATTGATTTTAGATTTTAGTGCAGTTTTTCTCTGTGTGCTTTAATCATCTATAAGTAACAGAGTCAACCTTTCCAACAGAATCTGTCACGCTTTTACTTTTATTTTAAACGTGCTTTTGCCAATGCCTTTGCCAGTGATTCTTAACCTAAATCACTCATTCACTACAAGCAGTAAAAAACTAAAACTGGGGTAGGGGGCTGTACCACCTCATTACTGAGACGGAGAATTCCTCAGAAGCCTTGTGCTTGCAGAGCACTTGGCAGAGCAGCATTGCTCTAAAACCACAGCTTCAGGGGATTACAGGAGCAAATCAAAACCAAGGCCTTCTGCTAATGGAAACTACAGGCTGGCTTTGAGGAAGTGGAATTCATTTTAATCTAAAGCTCTGGTTCACGATACCAGGCTGATGAGCATTATTTTTGTTTCGCATTATTGAAATTCCTCAAATATTTTTTTCAGTATTCCACTGTGTCAGACTAAAAGACCAGCATTTGACAAGGCCATCACTACCTGCTTTTTTAATGACTATTCACCCTGCTCATCTCTGGAATTTCCTCCACAATTCAAAACAGATAGAGCAGTTCACAGGACTCAGATCTCAGCCACTTCCATAACCTTTTGGTGAGAGCCCTACTGACTGAAAGTTTATTGCTGATTAGTCACCCAGGATCCTTCATAAAATATGAGAAAAGAACACAGAACAAACAAAGGTGGTGCAAAGACATACAAGTTAGAAGCCCTAGGCATACATTCCCCCTAAAATCCCCAAGTTAGCTTCAAGGAAGCTGCTCAATTTTATTAATGAAAAATGTGATTTATGACTTAATACAGTATAGTGAATATTCATGGAGAATAAATTAAAAGAGCAGATCTATATTTCAGGGGTTCAAATAATAAAAAAACCCAATAAAATATTATCTCATATGAATAGAAATCTTTGAAAAAATGAACTAGTATTGTTAATGACCACAATCCTTAAAAGAGCCCACAATAATTATCCTGAGATTTCTGCCCCACTGAGAAGACCCCCAGAGCACAACCAGGTGTAATCAATTTAACAAAATTTGGCTTGAGTATGAACCATACTTGTAAATTTTCTAAACTAAGAAAACAATAAGCCAGCCAGTAAAACTATGCTTTCAGATTTCTGAATATACGTAAAAGTCACTCCCCACTAGGCAAGAGGAAGGGAAGAATGGGAGCTGTTTAGGAAAAATTACTCTTCAGTACTGTTTTAAGTCACAAAGGCTCTGCCATTAAATATCTGTCCAATGCTTTTATAAGCATTGCTGGGGGCCTGGATACTTGGAAATTATCACAGGATCAACAATTTGAAGAAAAAACTTCTTTTCCATCTCTGAGGCACAAAACCACACTTTTTTGACTATGCTGGAGTAATAAAGCACACGTAACATGGTCAGGCTGAAACTGAAGGTCTAATGCCAAAAGAACTGCTTCATGTGAGCGTGGGAAGGAAGAAGAGGAAAGGAATTTGAATAGGATTTATGTTTTCAACATATAAAGCCCCAGGGCACAAGAAGCTCTGCAAATGAAACACAGTCCCTCCCAGCTGCCCCAGAGCTTCAGCTGTCAGCAAGGAAACACCCAGGCTGCAATCCTTTTGCAAAAAAAAAGCCCTAAGTGTCTCAAGCTGCCTGCATCAGCTTTCAGTGCTCTGAATTTGGAGACCTCTAGAAGCACAGCTGGTTACCTGCACTATCGGAGAAAGAAGGAGAGCTTTAGGAGACTCTAAAGGCTCCACTGTGAAGGCTGTATTGTCTTGTGGCTTAGGAACATCTATTTAAATGAGGAGATTTATAACTTTCCAGGAAAACCTGATTGAGTTCTACACAGCTTTATTTAGTATTTCTGCTTCAAAGTGCCCATTTCACTGAAAAGACACAAAACAAGAATAACACGCCTCCTTCTGCCAACATGAATGTTTTCCGTGAGTAATGAGTGTCTATGTACAGCACAAGATT
Source organism: Scytalopus superciliaris (assembly GCA_013400415.1). Classification (NCBI taxonomy): domain Eukaryota; kingdom Metazoa; phylum Chordata; class Aves; order Passeriformes; family Rhinocryptidae; genus Scytalopus; species Scytalopus superciliaris. Next base: position 2,480,127 of record VXBX01008609.1, read on the forward strand.
TTCTTGCAGGATTTTACAGTACTAGAGGTGGGTGATAGTACCTTGTTTTCTTAGAGAGGATGCAGGTTACAGACAAGGAAATATGCCCCTGTGAGCCAAATTTCAAATTAAGTAATAACTTGCATTTCCTTGTTTCTGAGTACCTGCTCACTTGTCCTCAAGTTTTGGTCTCGTCCTCAAGAAGCCAGAGAAAAAACTACCCTGAGGAGAAATGCTGACTGTAGAACCAAACAAAACCAAAAATCCTTCATGGAGTTATCCAGCCTTCCTGCTACTCATGTTCCTCTCTGCCTTACTCATGCTCCCTCTGCATCTCAGTTAGATTTACCACCTACAGGACCATGGCAAAGTGTCTTTTGGTGCTGAGCTGGTGCAAGAACTGAGCAAGGAACTCGGTTTCCCTCGTAAAAAAAATGCAAGTATTTTGTGTTATTACCATAAGGGAGCTGTTCACTGTAAAACAAATATTAATTAATTGTACAGAGTCATTATGGATGTTCCCTACAGTATTATTTTAAGCATTTGAAAGACACTTTTAGTTGCAAACCAGCCTTCTAAGTTGCACCATATAAAACCAATAGTACATGTTCTTAGTCATTTGCTTGACAACAGGAATAATCATGTCATGAATATGCCATAATTACTGCAAGCAGAAGATAATTATGGGCAGAGGGTCTAAACTAATCAACAAAGAGAGTTAACAAATGCAGAATGTTCTGTTTTAAACCCTGTGAGTTCTCCAGTCCTTTTCATGTAACCCAGGTACAGAAAGAATACAGTACCTGCAAATCCTGAACACAACACAGCCACAGCAATTGCTCCAAACCCTAGCCACGGATTCTGCTCCACCTGCAACATCAACCATTATTTTAAAAAGGATACAACACTTCAGTAATTTACAATAGTTTATTCCAGGGTGCCATGGTTTAATTCCAGACAGTAACTAAGCACCATGCAGCCTCTCACTAATTCCTCCAAACCTCCACGTTGGGGAGGAGAATGGAAAACAAAAGGTAAACTTTATGGACTGATATAAGAACAGTTTAATAAATAAAGAAAAATAAAATATAGTAATAATTCTAATAGTAACAAAATGAGAGAGAGATATAAAGCCTAAGAAAACCAAGTGATGTATGAGACAACTGCTCAGCACTTAGTGACCAATTCCCAGCCCATCCCTGAGCAGCAATTGGTCACTCCTGGCCAAATCCCTCAGTTTATACACTGGGTATGATGCTCCATGGTATGGAATATCCTTTGGCCAGTTCAGGCCAGCTGTCCTGCCCATGCTCCCTCACAGCTTCCTGTGACTCTGCTCACTGGCAGAGCACGAGTCCTTGAAAAGTCCTTGACTTTGGGTAAGAACTACTTAGACACAACTAAAACATCAGTGTGTTACCAGCACCATTCTCATACTAAATCCAAAACACATCATTTAACCAGCTGCTAGGAGGAAAATTTAACTGTATCCCAGCCAAAACCAGGACACAGAGCTACTCTGTTGAAGTACAGCAAAACTACTGGCATTTCACTGCAGTATAAGATGCACTTGCTTGTCTAGGGCTGTCCTGCAGAGGAGCCCGGTGTAGCTGTGTGGTGTTTTGCTTTCTGTGGGTACCCCTGCAATGCTCAGAGGCACTGTCTACTCAGCTGTGGCCAGTATTCCCAGTGGAATGACCTGCCTTTCCCACTAACGCCATTGAGCAGCAGCTGTGACCTAAGAAACAGGAGATGTTTGTTTCTTCCTAGAATGGGATTAGGTCAGTGCCTCTGAAGGGTGTGTTTAAATGACATACCCACACGGCACTGGAGTTTCCCCCCTAATTCCACCCAGTGCTTTGATTCCAAGTTCTCTGCTCCAACAATTACAATGTTACCAGGGCCAACTGCTGGAAACAATCTATTGCCCAGACACTCCTAGGATGGTGTGTTAGACGGATCATGATGACTGTGGTAATTAATACTAATTGTAGCAATCAGTTGCCTTTCCAACAAGCGAGACAGGAGCAATAGCACAAGCCTGCATGAACTGGTACACAATAAATGTCAGAGCTCATGATGAAAATAGGGGATATGTTGTAGCTGAAGTGGCTGCAAATAGGGAACAGATACTGCTGTGTGGAATGTCAGAGACTGTACCTTCATCCCAGCTGCTGTGAAGTAAAATACAAAGTACAGGGCAGTTTATTCTTCATCTCACCATGCAAAAGGTAAACTCTTACCTGCACTTTTGTAGCCTGAGCAGGCTTCCACTGAACAAGGGTAACACCTCCACACAGCATGAACACAGAGAACCACTGCAACTTACTAAGGGTACGGTTTAGCATCAGGACTGTACATAAAGCTGTACAAGGGATCTTCAGCTGGTACGTCACCTGAAGAAGACAGGAACATAGTGTAGAAAACAAGAAAATAAAATGGAAAATTTAACTAAAGAATGACAAATTTTTATATTCATCGATTTCCTGCAGATCCTCAGGTTTTTGTACCAATTTTGTACCCTTGTCAGTTACAACAAAGTGAATTTGAAGTGACTGGCAGCAAGTGGGTTAGCTCAGGAAACCAGAGCTCTACAGCAGAGGGCATGCTCAGAATATAACAAAGCCTAGTTTGGCTTTTAGCACTGAGGCTGAAGAGAATACTGTGTGCCAGGCACATGTGCCTCATGAACCAGTAAAGAGAAATGTATTTACAGATCAGTTACTGACAGAAATGTGTATTACCTGGTAGACTGCTGCATCCAAGTTGCTGAGAGCCACAAATGCCATATTGTTTTGGAGAGCATACACCAAAGATGGAACACTTAATTTTAGCAATTCTGTAGGACTTCCAAATACATTTTCTTTTAAAGATGTTATTAACCTTGCCAGACTTCCAGTTTCTCTGCAAAATAAAATATTAGCATAGCTGAGGACTCTCCTACAATGGTATTGTAAAACAGAAATCAAATCAATGACTCCTTTGTGAAGGCTGAAAATTTGTTCTCAACAATCAGTTGTGCCTTCTGCCCATGAAAAAAAAAACAACTGGCAAAAAACAGTGAGGTTTTCAACAAGTAGAAAGCCCTGAAGGTGAGGAAGACATTCTCGAATCAGGAAGTTAGAACATAAATATGTAATACAGTAAACCACCATGAATACTGCAAACAGTGGAGTAAGTTACTAAGGGCAGTCGGTCAATATAAGCAGTGGAACAAAAAGACATTGTTCATATCTCCCCTGTTCTATTGGGTATTAATGTCTGTGTGTGATGTCATTTTCCAGGTCCCCTTTAAATTGGGCCTCACAGTACAGCCAAAAAGGATTGCACATTTCCACAGTACTCAGCTGGAAACACCTCTCATTCCTCAGGCACCCGTGGGTTCCCCTTCTTGCTTGTGCTGTGGGAGATGCTGGACCAGCACCAGCACACAGGTGAAGAGGGTCTGGCAGGGCATGTAGTGGCTCCCTGTTGTCCTGCATTTCACACATGTCCTTTGTGTAACTACAGTGTGTGAAAGAACAGGCAATGGAGAACATGTTCCACTGCTGTTCCCTTTTGTGGTTTGCTACCAGGTTTTTACAGCTCATCTCTGCATTACCAGTTCTTCTTCTTCCTTATCATTTGTACATTAATCTGGCATTTGCTGCTTACTTTTTGCTGCTGCTCCAGTCCTCTTCCCAGTTCTCCTGAAGTCCCACGGCCCCCTTTTCCAACCATCTCTTACTTGGCCACTAACAAACATCAACATCCAAAATCACTCTCAACTTTCGACCTGTACTGCTCTTGAATTGCACTCCCCTTGTGCTTGCATTGCACACACATATGAACAAATAGCATACTTCAACCACATCTCAACTTCTTTTCCACAAATGTACATCACCTACCTTTCTCAAACCCTTATTAAAATTAGCAAACCTCTTATGCTCCAGACTCTTCCATTAACTATCTTGTTTTGGAATATTCCTTTCCTGATCAACCTCTGACACTGTGCTCCAGGTTCTTAAACTTTTCCTCTCCAAAGATTTCTAGACTTTACCCTCTCATGATCCTTCCATCCAAGTCTCTCTCCTGCCTTGCTTTCCTCACTGCCTCACACTGAGCATGCATCTATCTATACCTATATCTCCTTTTCTTCCTTTTTTTGCCCTGTGGGGTAAGCAGACTTTATACAGGCAGCTGCAAGGGATTCCTTTTGCCACTTTGCCATAACAGAGCACACACAAAATGTCTGGGCACAAGGAACAACCATGACAGGAAAATCTACAGACGTTTAAAGTGAAGTTTACAATATGAGGAAGGGGCAGAGTTCATGATACAGCTCACTATGGTTAATTGCATTAGATACAGAACTGCATAAAATGTATGAGTCATTGATATTATAGACAAAACTTTTGGTTTACTTATTCCTCAGTGTATTTATCATATTGTCCAGAACTGGGAGATAAGATATACAAGAAAACCTGGTAATACTCAAGTACAGCTGGACTAAAGTGTGTCTATCTCAAATGTCTAACCATAAAAAAATTATAATTAACACAGACACAGTTTTGTCCTGTAAGAGTAAGAAGTCAGAAAAGACCACATAGTAATAGCTTCTTCTATTCATTGATACTAAGCTAGGCTGTCAAACAAGCAAATAATACTTAAACTATACCTGCTTTTGTTCCAGACCATGTTCAGTGAATTAGCTGATCACACATTTAAAGTCAAATCACAGCAGTAATAGCAGTTTCTGTCTCCTTTGACTTTTAGCATCAAATTTCATCAATGAAGAGAAACATGTCTAATAACTACCATCTTCACTTTAGTTTCTGAGAGCAAGATAACTATCTAATAGTTCATCTGTGCAGTGGATGTGCTTTCTGAAGCATGCACTTATCAAGAATCTCTAACTGTAAGTTGAATTCAGTACAAAGATCATGCAGATACAGATTTAAATCTCCTTGATCAAAAAAGAATTCAAAACAAGTTCCCATGTACAGCTGATAATGCAAAATAAGGTGCCCAAAGAAGTACACTGCAATATCAGATATGAAAATAAAAAGTTATCCAACTTGAATTCAGCATTATTGAAGTTGGTCTAGATTTGAATTTAAAAACATAGTCAATTTTCTTTGTAGAATGGTTCAGGTTGGAAAAGACCTTAAAGATCACCTAGTTCCAATGCCCCAGGCCATGGGCAGGGACACCTTTCTCTATACCAGGTTGCTCAGAGTCCTATCCCACCTGGCCTTGCACACCTCCAGGGATGGGGCATCCANAGATCACCTAGTTCCAATGCCCCAGCCATGGGCAGGGACACCTTTCTCTATACCAGGTTGCTCAGAGTCCTATCCCACCTGGCCTTGCACACCTCCAGGGATGGGGCATCCACCACATTTTTAGCCAACCTGTTTCAGAACCTCACCACCCTCATAATAATGAATTTATTCCTAGTATCTCATCTAAACCTACCCTCTTTCAGTTTAAAGCCATCCCCCCTTTCATAAATTCATTACCCTGTACATAAAGCCAATTCATAAGTAAGAATTAGCGAGAGATACTAATAACAATCAGTTCTGCAACAGAAATGTGCATTTGTGAGAAAAGCTGAAGTTAAAACTAGAATTCCCAAATCGGTTCTACTTTTCTTCATCCGTTGTTAAGTAATTATGTACCAGATAAAAATGTAGAAAATGTTATTAGAGATGGTGAGCAGGATACCTCGAGTATGATAAATTGAGAGTACAGTCGAGTTAACAATTAACACAGCTTAAACTATCATAAATTTCTCTTTCGAAAGACAATCCTTTGGCATTCATCCATTCAATGTGCCTTCCAGGATACACCTTAAAAGTAAATGCAGTGAAGGCATCGTGTAATAACGTGTAAGAAAACAAATTCTGTCGTCAGAACAATGTGAGAGTTGTACTCCAGTATCCTGTATACTGCAGTTAACAACGCTGGGTGTTTCAGAAAGAACAGGTACCCACCCAAATGTATCCTGCTGTACAGAACAAACAGATGGTACTTTATCTTCTGACTGGTTATTACATTACAAAGGCACCTTGCCTTGGGTGAGACAAATTGCTTAGGACTTTTTAGGAGACACAGAAGGAAACTATGCTGGAATTGATCCTGTTCAGCATATTCACAAGTGATCAAAAAAGGGATGTTCCTAGGAAGTTGGCAAAGTTTGCTAATAATACTCAATTATATGTGATATCCAAAAGGAAACTTTCAATAGTTGCCAAAGAGTCCCTTACTACACTAAGCAGAAATCACCAGATCCTTTGCCATCTGAGAAACAGCTCAGTTACCTGGACAGCAAAGGATGGCATCCAGACCCACCAGCATGTGAGACATCCCCCCAGGAAGAGGTGAGCACGGCCTGATGAATAGTGCCTGCTGGTGCCCATCTCTCTCTCAGTTATGGAGAGAAAAACCCCACCAGCTGACCAGATCAGAATAGATATTATAACCTCCAAACAACTCAGTGAATCAGATTCTTCCCATTCCCACAACAAAAATCAGTTGCCAGTAAATAAGAAAGAACCATAGGCAATGACAACCCCTAAATACAGCCACTGCCTCTCATCTAGTTATGGACACCTGTAAAAAAGATGTGAGTAGCTCAAGGTGCCAGCTCAAGGCTCAGAGCTGTGTGGAGAGAAACAAGTAGAATGCTGCGAATCCTTAGGAAAGGTACAGAGGCCAGGAGAGAAAGCACCTTCACCCCTCTGCCTAATGCCACAGCATGTTCCCATCCTGAATACAGCACACAGCTCTGGATTCTGTTTCAAAAGGGATGTAACAATGCTGGAAATGCTGTAGGGATGGATACCAGGATGATCACAGAAAAATTAAACTAGAACTCCTGGCTTAGAAAATAAATGAGTGGTGAAAACACAGATCTGTAGAGATATGAAAAGCAAAATGAAGGAGGAAAGATTATTCACGATGTCTGTCAACATAACAGGGTCCAGTGAAACTGCTAATTAAGGTGTTTATTAAAAAGTACTTTTTCATATAGCATGTCTTGCAAAAGTCATCTCACAGACACAGTAGGGACTAACAGTTCAAAAAGAAACTGGGCAACCTCACAGAGCACAGGACTGTTGGGCACTACAGCCACAGTGCACACAGCATCCAGGGAGGGAAATCCTTAAGCTTCTGCCACCAGCTAAGGAAAGCTCAGCCTGCACTTGCCCTATTGTCTGCATTTCTGTTCTAAGCATCCTCTGCTGACTGCTGCCAGAGGGAGGATGATGGGCTACATGGATTTTCGGCTGTGGAGATCTATTCTAAAAACATAAAAGAGACTTCTTTCTGAGTTCAAAGTAATTCTGGTTTTGGTTATTTCAAGTAAAAAGACCGCTCATATGTTTAATGAACACAGTATTAGACACCCTTAACAAAAGGGATAGCTTACACTGCTGAATTAGGCCTCTCTGCTATACTATAAACAGCCTGGGTCCCAGGTGCACAAGATTTGACAAATTATACACAGAGGTGAGGCTACCAAATGCCACTCACAGGTTCCTCACTACTGGGAAACATGGGCTGCTGCAGCCTGCAGAGAGCAGGTGGGATCACACCACTCACAACAGAGAAAACCACAGCACAACTACATGCCAGCAGAGGCACTTCTATCAGCATTTTGTGCTGGCAGAGTGAGAAGTCCAGGGTACATAAAAAGAAAAACAGAAATTTGCCACTGGTCACACTTGCCTTTTCTAACACATTCTGTTTAATGAAAGGTTAAACATAAGGCAGTTTGCCACAGCTGCCTTACCAAATCCAAATAATGTCTCACCTCTAAAGCAAATATAAAACACCATTTGCATTTTAAGTGGAAAAAGATCTAATGAAGATCTGAAGTACATCATGTGACTTCATGATCCTCTAGTACATCATAGCCTGCCTTCTGCTGTACCCAAAGCCACAACGAGACACTAAAAGAACAAATCCTACCATGACAGCAAGCACTAGGTTTTTGGACAAGTCCAGAACAGAATATTCTTCCCATGGAAGGATGTAGCACAGGGAAGGCAAGAGGAAAGACAGCAGACTGATGGCCTCTCTAATTCGGATGCTTATGCATGGACTAAAGTTCTAGTTCTTAGCAGCAGTCTGCGATTACAAAAACTAATATTTTCTGTCCACAGTCTTTCAGCATTAGTTTGCCAGATTAACAGAGACAACAAAATGTCTGTCTGTAACACTGCCTGGGAAAATTTATGAGTAGGAACATTAAAATTGTATGTAAGTCAGCAGACAATGGCTCACAGTCCAGCTTTCATCTACACCAACATTTTAAAGACCCAAAACATCGTGGATAATCCATGCTGACATTTTGAACTGATTCCAAAGCATACAAAAATAGGAAATATGCAGAAAGGACACACCTGAATACTGTGCTGCTTGCAAAGCAGTTTCAGTTGAGGAGGTCTCTCACCCGCTCTAAAATTACCCTTTCACAGCATGATTATCCAGCCACGTTCTCAACTGTATCTGTACTTTAGCATCTCATAATCTGAGGTTAGAAGCAAGGATCTGTTTTCAAAACACTGATTAGCATTCCCACACTTACTTAGCCAAGATGCCCACACTCAGGAACAGCTTGATAACTTCAGTGATGCACACAGCTGTTGTTGAAAAGTAGAGTTCTGTCTCCACTGTCCTCGTGTACCGCAGGGCGACCGTGTACGTGGCAGCCACCAGGGTCATCACTGTGAGGCAGTACAGCTTGAACAGTAAGCTGACATTTTCTGGAAGAAAACAGATATGACAACTCAGTGTGGCCCTCATTTTAATTTAAGAACCAAAAGAGGGTGTTCTCCAGCTGAAGAGCTGTATCAAACACTACGGTGGCAGCATACAATAATTACAATGTTGTGAAACGCTTCCCATAAAAAAGTTCGAGTTAAATTTTAAAGCCTTCTCAAAGAAGCTTGGATAGGAACTCCAGGTGTTTGAAAATAAGATGTTCCCTTGCCTTCACAATCATCCTTCGTTCTAGAAAAACTAATCATGCATTAATATTTATCTAATAGTAATCAAAAAGTCTTTCTGTGCTTTCCCGCTTTTAGCTGACAGTAGGAGCTCAGTCTGAAATGGCAGCTGATCCTCTCCACGCAGTACACTGAAGTGTGACACAGAGCGTTGGCAGAGGAGCAAACGCAGAGAGGAAAAGTTCACTATCAGCAAGGAAGGGAATCAGCCTAGCAAATCCTAATAAATAAGGCAGCATTTTCTTCAGCCCTATTTTCTACCTAAGTTAGTAAAAGAAGAGTTTGGCTCAGAATGGTGATGGGACTTCATAGAAAGAGCTTTCTTGAAAAGTAACGAAGGTTATGGTTCTTTGAGCAAATTAAACCCCACAAGGACTATGTATCATCTGCCTTATCCCTACCTTCCCTGCTGCCATACTCCTACAACAGTAGCCAATCTTGTAACAGTTTTGCCCTGGAGGAACCACTGTCCTGCAAAATTTGGGAGTCAGCCTGTCCCAGGTCTACTGACACAAGGCAGTTTTTTACACAACCAGACTCCTCTAAGGCCTGAGAGCTCCATAGGGTGGACATGGCCTGGCTGCACCAGTTCAATCCCACGTCAGAAACCGGCTAATCCTGCATCTGAACCAGGAGAGAGAACAGCACATGACTCTAAACGGGACTTCTCTGCACCAAGGCACTGCCACAACATGAGACACCAGCAAAAGTGTGGCTTCTACAAAACCATCTCCCAAACTGGCAGATGATTCTTTTCATGTCTGGCATGTCTGGTGGATGTTGGCCATTCAGCAGCACCTTTTGGGCCACTGTCTGTCATTCCCTGAGTATCCTAGAGAAACATACCTTAATTGGTGTAGGTTTATGCTCTGCTGAACAGGGAACGAGCTACAAGATAAGCAGATCTGTAATAACTTTGCTCATTTAACATGCGAGTGAGTTGCTGAACCCAGTGCAACCAGTGTTTTGGTTCATGTTTCTTTCAAGCCAGCGGTGTCTTCAATTGCATAACATTTCTGCAAGGTACAGTTAATACCTCCTGCTGCTGCAATCATTTGAATTAGCTACTTCCTTACAGATAAAAATCTTACCCACTTCAGTAACCAATTGTAAAAGGTACAGCCAATTAGTTTTTGGACTAACAATGCTTAGAAGAGACTTACAAGCTGTAATCCATTTTTTAAATTAAATGTGGATCGTGGGGAGGGGCAATGGGAATCCAAGGGCACAACAACCAGGAAACATAATTAACCCAGTCTACTTTTACAAAAATGTTTTTTCTAATGATGTTTTAGTGCTTACAGAAATTATTTTAACACTGTGTTTTGACACACGAAGATTTTAACTCTATGCACTGTCAAACTAAAAGTGAATTTGATCCTTGGCTGTATTAACTACCATTTGAAAGAATAAATAAATGCCCCTATTTGGCTACAGTTTGCAAGCCAAACGCAGCAGGACATAAGGAATCCGCTCTCTCTCCCGGACGGCTCTGTCCCTGTGTGCAAAGGCACCTGCGGGTTGTTGGCGGCCCCCGGCGGGGAGCGGGGCTGGGCTGGGCTGGGCTGCCCTGCCGCCTCATCAGGGCCAGATTGCACGGCCCGACAGCGCTCAGGGGAGCTGCTGCTTCTATCCCCGCACACCCACCCACACCAAACCATTTCCAGCGCAAGGGACGAGACGGCCCGAGGGCTCAGGGTGTAAGCGCGGCCCTCTCTCCCACCCCTGCCCAGCCCCTGCAGCGGCTCGGCCGGCACCGGGCACAGCCCGGGGGGCACGGGGGGCAATTCCTGCCCGGGCACGGCCCTGCGCAGCCCCGGGGGGGTGTGGGTGTGTGTGCAGGCTGTGGGTGTGTGTGTGGGGTGTCCCTGTGCCCCCCGGCCCCCAGAGCCCCCCTCACCTTTCGGAGCCGACATGGTGCTCTCCGGGCCCGCCGGGCCGGGCCGGCCCGCCCATCGCACCATAGAGAGGGGCCCGCTCCCACCATCGAGGCGGCATCCGGGGCGGGGCGGCGCGGCCCGGCCCCTCCGGGAGCCGCCGGGGGCGGGGAGGAGAAGGCAGCTCTGCACTAATACAGACACAGACACGGATACAGGCACGGCCACGGGCACAGACACCGGGCAGGGCCGTGCCCAGCGCTGCCCTCCCGCTCGCCGTGTGTTTCCGTGGCTTGGCTCCCCGGGCCGGGAAGCCGGGCTGCGCACAGAGCAGGGGGGCGATCGCGGCCCTGCACACCCACACCCCGCCGGCCACAGAGCCCCGCTGTGGGGCATCCCCCCTCCCATTCGGGGTGTTCCACCCTGAGGCTCAGGCCACGCGGCTCCCGGGAAGACAAACACGGGCTGCACTGATCACACCCTGTCACAATGGCATAAAGCCAAAGCCCGCTCCTGGTGGGCCTTTCAAACGCACACAGAACAGCCTTGGAAAAGGTGCTGTGAAGGTCAGTGCCTGTGGTTTGCACTGTGCTCACCAGCACACTGTTGTAGTCAACGAATACATGAATTACTAGAGAGTCAAAGGGCTGCCAGAGCCACCCGAGACAGATCCCCTTTCCTCAGCTTCCCTGCCTTGGATTGCACAGAGGGGCAGACCCAAGGACCTAGACTGGTTTTATTTTGCTGGGTTTACCTTCTTGACAATTCTGCTCTAAGGCTGGAGCTGTGACATTCGGGTGACACTCTTGGAATAAGTTTAATTTCACTTAACAGCGTTTCAACAAGAAAAACTTGTATTAAAACTTAAAAAAAATCCCAGAACACACAATACACATTTAGATATTAGTTTAGATGAAAGTCCTTGTGAACAAGTTGATTCAAAACAGCTGTTTGAAATCTGTGTGCTTCAGGTTTATCATTTCTATCAGTTAAGGCCAGGCAGCAGCCACAACACGTAAGATAAATGAAACAAGCCAACTGCTCCTGGAATCCACAGACACAGCAAAATCTTTAGTATCTTAATTCAGGTATATTCAGGGATTTTTATATACACACTCAATATGTGTCTTCAGGTTTCTCATTTCCACTCAGGTTTCATCTACTGCTCTTGTTAAGTCTACTTTGACCATGTGAGTGGTGGGAGAGGATCTTCCTCGGAGACCTTTCAGGAAGATCTGTGGTTTGGGTACGTTGCTCGAGTTGTCATGCTTAGTCTGGGTGCCCACATCCTTTGGCAGGTACACCTGGGTGAAGTTCTCTCTTTTCATATGGCTCAGATCAGTCTGCATGGCGTGAGTTAATTTGCGACGCAAATTGGCCTGAAGGCAGAGAAAGAATCAGATTAAGCAAAATGTTGTTGGAACATTTCAGCACCAGTGTATACTTAGGTGTGTTTCTCTGTTTTATCTACGGGCTTCACAAACCTGCATCACGGCCCACTTTATCCTACTGACAATACACATTTGCAACTGTGATTTGGTAACCCCTGAACAGCTGTGTGAACAGCACTGTATGTAGCCCACACAATTTCAAGCGAGTCTCTTAATAATTTCCTATTTTCCATTGGTCACTGTCCTGTAAATTTTGCTAAGTGCTAAGCCTTTGTTTTGTTAGAATAAAATGTTTTTATGCTGAGCTCTTTCAGTCTTTATCTGGTTTCTACCAAATGTGATGAGGTTTACAGGTGGTGCCACAAAGCACCGGACAAAAGGCTTCATGCTTTGAAACCTTTCAAGGATGGACAAGTTAGCTCTAACGAAGCCTCTTCAGGGTCAAACACATCCAAAAGTATTCCTTATCATTCTGTCTGCTAGTTACTGCATATTTTCTCCTCTTACTTGATGGTGATAAATAGTAATGTAAATTGTTCAACTTGCAATAAAGTTTTGTGTGACCCAAACCTTTCTGCAATCATTTTTTTTGAAGAAATTATATAGTAGTATCTTTAACCAGTTAAATTGATTTGAGTGCAGAGAAATAACAAACTATTATTACATAAAGAAGGCAACTGAAAAGTTTGGAGTGAACACATATAGCAGCGGAAGCACTGGTCAAAAACCCATGAAAATTATGGGAAAAGTGGGAGAAGAAGAAAGGCTAGAAAGAAGGAGAGAAATTACCTGGGGGAAAAAAAAAAGATAATGAGCCAGTTGTAGCAAAATGCACGTCTTTGAATAAAAGGTTGAACTTATGTTTCAAAGAGCAAAAGTTTAGAATAATTTATTCTCCACTTTGTAATTCCAATAGTGAAAATCTGGCAATAACAATACAAACCAATTTTATAGCTTTTCTTCTCAGCTCCCATTCATTCCATTCATAGGAAGTCACAATAGTAGGAGGCAAGATATGAGTATCAGTTTGAGTACCACTGTCACATTTTGCAACTGGTTTCATCAAACATTTGCCTGCAGTTCTGGCCTAGATGAAAAAAGAAAATAACCCAATCAAAACCAAGCAAGGTATTAATGAGAAGAATACAGACATCTAAGAGAAATAGCTTATGAATATGATACATTTTAAAAGCAGAGAGAGACCTGCAAACCACAAGTGGACAATGATTTTTACATTCAAGAGTATTTTTGTTCCCCTTGCCCCTGCTAAGAAAGAAGAAACCATTAAGTATTTGATGGATTTAATTTCTGACAGAAAACCCTTTAGGCAGAGGCCAAAGCTGAATTTCAGACTCCCACATCCTGAGCAAATGAATAATCACTGGATTTTGGTAAAAAGATGTCCAGCCACCACAACTAGTATTTTATGATGCAGACACTTCAGTTTGTCTTTATAAAGGGACTAAATATCACAAATCATAACTGGGAGAAGTGCTTACAACTCTGTTAGAGCCAGGATATAAACTTTATCTTTCACACTAAGGGCCAGTTCAAGACTGCATTCTTTCCACTGCTAGGCACCTAAAATTCACATTGGATCACAGATAATGTCTATGAATCCAAGTCAAGTCTTTGGATTTCACATAGTAGCATTGTCACATATGAATTTCCTTTTATTTTGTAATATATTCTGTAACTCCTCTCCTCAGATACCACTGCACCCTCACCCAGCACACACTGATGGACTCCTAAGCTAAGCTAAAACTCTAGTTTATATGACTTATCTTTTGTTGCATTTATTTACTGTCCTTTTAAGCTACTTTTGCAAAAATGAAGAAAAGAAACGTCAGACACAGGACCTTCCTAAGCTATGAACTAACAGCTTTCATTGCTGCCACAATCCTTTGGATCTACATATTCTCCTATGAAGAGATAGGGTGAAAACATTTCTTCAACCCTCTGAAGACCTGGAAAAGATGGACCTTCTGTATAAATTCTGTATGACAGGCAGATGATTTTACTTCTTTCCCAAAGATGAGTATCATTCTATTCCCTTTATGTTCTAGGAAGGACAGACCAACCAGTGACCCAACAGCTGTTCAGCAAGAGGCATGGGCAGTGTGTACCTGTGCTTGTGGAATAAGGGATTGAAACTGATGCTGGAGCTCAAGCAATTGAATTAGCTCTGCATATTCTTTTGCTTTTTCTACATTCAACCGAATGAACTCATCTGGATCTCGAGCAAAGTTGTATGCAGCTTCTTTGGAACTGAAAACATAACATTTCCCCTTGTGCTTCAGAATTCCAATAGCAGGATTTCCTTAAAGAGAAAAGAAAACCAGCATTATAACAACCTGTACACTACAATTGTAATAATACATTTTGTTTCAACACAACAGAACAAATAAAAGGGAGTTGGGAGCGATCAGAGGCTTGGAATACCTTTCACAGAAGGAGAGGTTAAAGAAAGAGGCCTCCTCAACAATAAAAAGAAACAACTGAGAAGAAATATTATGATATGGAGTTATAAAATGATGAAGTGTGTGCAGTATAAAATTACTATTTGCTAATTTTCCTAATAGAAAGACTATGAGGTCTTGATGAAATTATCAAGCCAGAGCTTAAAACCATCTTAAAAAGAGGTACCTTTTCATAGCATATATAAATTGTGGGGGTCTTGACAATAATAATATCCCATGAAAAACTCTAGATGGATTCAAAAATCAATTAGATAAATGAAAAACCTGTATGAAGGATTATTCAACAGAAGGCTACAGGCTCAACATTTATCTGAGGAAATCCCATAACCACTAACTGCTAGAACAGGGAAGGATATAATTAAGGAAGGAACATTCTTACTTCATTTCTCATAATCTTTAATTGTTCATGACTGTCCACATCCAGTAATCAGATACAGGGCTAGAGAGACCTTCAGTCCAACTCAGGACAGTTGTCTCTTATGCAGTACTAAATAAGTGTAACTAATTTATATTGCCATTAAAATATCTATTCTTTAATACTGCCAAGTAATGGCAATATTTTCCTCTCAATCTCCCTTAGGCTTAAAAAAATTCTATATAAACAGGTTCTATAAAGGATAGGGAGACAGAAAACATGGACTGAGGTACCTGAAAAAAGGCACGCTTTCAAGACAAATGAGCCAAGAAGAGACCAAAAAATTTCCTATGATCAATTGGCTAAATCAAGTGCACTTTTGCATTCTTTTCAGAGAAGATTTTTAGTACTTTATAATGACTATTTAAAATTCATATGATGTAGCCATGAATGGATGTGTTTGCAATACAGAGATACACAAAACAGAAGTAATGACTATTTTCCTATACCTCTATTATAGCACATGAACAACAGCAAACAAACCTGTATTCAGCTGCAATGTAGGTTATACAGATGCAAATACAGCAGGAGCAAACATTTATCCATCCCATCTTGTTTCTGCCTCTGCTTGCTCATGTCTACTTTCTCCCAAAGCCCTCCTACCTTCTATTTAGAGCAGTTTATTTGTGTATTTGAAAAAGAAAAATACTTTAACAGGGGAAATAAGTTACCTGGGGTGAAAATTACAAACGTGGAAAGAGAGTATTCCAGCTTTGAAGTGAGAGGATGCATTCAGAACACCTTTACATTCTCCCTAGTACTGGCATACATATGTAGTATGGAAAATGTCTTATTACAAAGCATACCTGGTAGGAGGAGGCCTTTCACACCAATTGCATGTGCACAGAAACTATGGTACTGAATTAGCAACTGATCAAAATTATCAGTAGTCTCTGGAAAAAGCCATTCTTGGTTCTTGAAATCAGAAACAGTCACTCTGGTTCCTAAGAAATGATTTAACACAGGAAAGATTTCAGTATCAAAACATCAGGTGTTCAAAAATACAATAATGTTACAGGATGACCAGATTACTCTGGTTTTCACAGGATGTCCTGCAGTGCCAAGATCCCCAAATCCAAACTTTAGTCCTGCCTTTAAAGAGAACCTACTCAAAAAATCAGTCTTGCGGGAGCCTTCTTTAGTAGTGTTAGTTTTCTTTAGAAACAAGGGAAACAACAGGAAGGTAATATCTTATTCTTCTATTTTGTTTCCACCCACCCATGTGTTACAAATTCCCTGGTGTAAAACTTGGTTCCTAGGGATAGCATCTTACAAACACTTCCTGTAACCAAAGCCCCATTAAATTAGCTCGTTTATCCCCCACCCCTCCATTTCAGACATTCTGAAAGGTATAAAAAGGCATAAATAAACTCAAGAAAGGAAATTTTATAAAAGAGTATAACTATTCTTGGATCATTTTGCCATTTTTGTAAGGTATGTTTGTATCTAGTAGCTGTATTTTAATTTATATACAAAAATAAAATCCCAAGCTACACTACATGAAAAATAAATCCACACACTACCAGGCTTATTTTAATTTACTGTGCAAATTCTGAATATTAAAAAAATCAATATGTAGCACCTTCTGTAAAGAAAATTGAAACTACAAAATCTTGGACAGTGAAGGAAGACAAAAAAGTATCAACTTTCTGTACCCATAGTTTCTCTTATCCTTTCCTTGTCACTTTTCACAGTCACTCCTTTCAGAAGAGATGTTAGCACTTCCTCAGGAAAAAGCTGGGACTGGATTTCCAAGAACTCTTGCAGACTTTTAGTCATATTTGTGAGGAAGCTTAGCAGTAGCATTTCATCCTGAAAGCTGGTCCACAGTTTAGAAAGCTCAAGAAACAGAGGCTAGAACACAAAGAAAATTATCCGAAATTCAGATTTATTTTATGTCTGCAGTGTTACCCAAGTGCTGCTCACAACAATCTCTAATATGAACAAAGCAGGGCTGATCTCCAAGGCCTTCAGCAAGCAGGAATTTCAGGGAAACTCCCAGACATTTTAAGAGGAGCTTCCATCAGATATGCCCAAAGCATGTACATCCAGCATGTAAATCCATAGGCCAGAAAGGTACTTTTCTACGTTTTACTCCAAAGACTTTCCCAAATATGTAACTCTGAGGCCATACTTGGAACTGAGCACTGCACTGGCCATACAGTCATGTGACTGAATATAAGGTAACAGGAACAAGGACCAGAAGAAACACACCTGATTAATTACCCAGTGAGGTAAGACTATACCTAGATGTGCAAACTATCAGGTTTTGTTATTTTGTCCGCCCTATTTCCAGAGTGACTTGGTGCCACAGCCCTCTGGCCATCATGTGTGTCAAACTAAAGGGGTGCAGGTCTCTTCAGAGCGGGAGAGGGCTCAGGGCAAAGCTGCTGTGATGCTGACATATGGGTGTACACACATACAGAAAGAGCCTGTAAGCTTTAGATACAAATGCTGATTTCAATGACAGTGACATAAAATGTGTCCTGATACATCTTAACACACACAAAGCACTCACAAGAAGAGAGTCAATAAATCTAAAATGCCCACTAAACAACATAGTTTATGCATGTTAACAACATTATTATAAGAGCAGCCAACAAGGTCAGCTCTGGAATTCATCAGCATCACTAATGCTGTGGAAATGTTATGCTTGCAAAAGGAAAAGACTAAAGAAAGGGCAGCAAGATCAAAATCATTCTTACCAGAATAAACAAAGAATATTAATGAAATGTACTGTTTCCTAAAACAAAGGTTTACTATAAATATAGGCCTTATCCTATGCTTTTTAAAAGGCATAATGCCATGCTTCTCTACCTTTGTAGACGATCCAGCTTCTCAGAAATTAGCTGAAGACAAGAAAAGTTATTTAAATGGTGTGTTAATAGAGAAATCTTTGCTTGAAAAAGACCTGAAATCAAGAGCCATTACATATTCTGTCCTCAACAGAGAAGAAAAAACAACTAACCAGACTGAAGAGAGGAAAAAAAAATCGAGGAAGGCAGCAGACCACAGCAGACAGCTTCTAGGGGAAAGGGTAACCTGTATCAGTCACTTAAGCCCCATGAAGAAACAGTAGGAGAGGAAAACCTGCTCTGAGCAGCTGGACAAGAGGGGAATATGTTCTTCAAATGAGAACATCTGGTTTCTAAAATCACAAGCATGAACTGAAGCGCTGGATCACTCAGTTAAAGTGCTGTTCCCACGACTTTCCAGCTCGGATGCCCTTATGGGAAGTGTGACAAATACTCTGCGTAGGTGGGGGGCCATGATCTTCCTTCCTCCCTCCTCCACAGTAAGTTTTATTTTGCATTCTAGTAATTAGCTTAGAATGATGAAAAATAATCTATGTACAAACTGCATGCTGGTTCAGCAGCTAACTACATGGAATTAAAATGATAAACATACCACACAAAACAATGAGCTCTTCCATAAAAAAGGCAAATTAAATGAAGCTGGTTTCTGATATATTTCTGTCCCATTTCCTTTACACTATGCCAGCATAATAATCCCAGGTTTTCACACAGCCATCAAGAACCCTCCTTCACAATACCTGTAGTTCACATCACTTACTCCCTCTTTCCCCAATACCTCCCTCCCATACCCTGTAGCTCCCAACCAGAGTGAAACAGTACACAACATCAGTTGTGCAGAGGTACCTTCTCTGGCTGCCCACTGGCCAAACAACACACAGGCCATTTCAGACTTGATCTTAGGAGGGCTCTAATTGTGTCTCTCTAGTTGCTCATTTTTCCATGAAACTCCAACAAAATGGCATATTCTGAGAACTTTGGACTCTGAGAAATGTGACTGAAACTTGCCAACAGGTTCAGAAGCTATTGGAAGGGAAAAAGAGGCCGAAATCCCCACCACAGAAATCCAGTTTCTTTAGAAAAATTATATCAGTTAGTCATACAGTAATTACAGGGATTGATATCTGAAGGGATTTTAAAAGAATCACACTCTGATGGGCTGTTTTTTGTAATCATTATGTTCTTACAGCTTCTGCAAGGAACAGGAGAGAATATTTACATACACAAAAAATATCCCTGTAAACTTAAAAATACTGACAAATAACTAAAGACACTTACAGTAAAATACCATTTAATTCTTTTGCTCCCTTTTTGCACTTTTTTTCCTGCCTTGAGATCAAGTCTGTTAGTTTAATTGCCCCTTCATAAATCGCAGATACTATTATAATACAGAGCAAATAATGTAGCCTTTTTCTTAACACAAATTATTAAAAAATACACCCGCAAAGTATTTTGTAATACTTTTAATAATTTTTTATTAAGAAAAAAAGGGAGTTCCATTTGTAATACTTACAAAAACTTCTTTGGAATCTACGGAAACTTTTTCCTGCACTGTGTTTTTCAACTGCATCATTGTTGCTGCAAACTGAACATTCAGTGTTTCAACTTCTTGAGCACTGGTAATTGCATCAGACTGGAAAAAGAACTTACTTCAGGTAAGAAGTATAAAGCTCAAAAAATGAAGTATTTAGTAATAAGTATTTACTTGGATCTCTTCATTCAACTATTTTCAGACAACTGTTTTAAGGAACAAAATGCACCCTAACTTTCCACAAAATACATTTTTCCTTAAATGTTCAGGCACTTCACTCAAAGATATACTAGTAATTTTTATAGACAATCCCCTACATTTTCACAATGAAGAGAATTGGGAAAAAAAAACCGAAAAGAAGAGAGAAATATTTTTCAGTGCTTTACAATATAGAGGAAAGAGTAATAAAACTCTGCAGTTTCTCAAAAGACAAATGAAAAGCTCTTCATTAACAAAACAAGAATTTAAACTATACTTTTTAAAGATTTCTGATGATTCCATAAATTTTGGGGGTGTCTGCCCAGCAGAAACAGACCTGGGGGTGCTGGTCAGGTGGCCAAGAAGGCCAGTGGGATCCTGGCCTGTATCAGAAACAGTGTGGCCAGCAGGACTAAGAAGTGATAGTCCCTTAGCACTGGTGAGGCTGCACCTCGAATCCTGTGTCCAGTTCTGGGCCGCTCACTGCTAGAAAGGCATTGAGGCACAGGAGCATGTCCAGAGAAGGGCAAAGATGCTGGTGAAGGGTCTGGAGCACAAGTCTTATGAGGAGCAGCTGAGGGAGTTGAGGGTGTTCAGCCTGGAGAAAAGGAGGCTCAGAGGGGACCTTCTCACCCTCTACAACTACCCGAAAGGAAGTTGTAGCCAGGTGGGAGACAATCTCTTCCCCCATAGTAATAAATGACAGGATGAGAGGAAATAGCCTCAAGTGGCACCACTGGAGGTTTAGGTTGGATATTAGGAAAAATTTCTCCCTAGAAAGGGTTATCAAGCACTAGAACTGGCTGCCCAGGGAAGTGGTTTGGTCCCCACCCTGGGAGGTATTTAGAAGATGTGTTGATGTCGCACTGACAGTCACAGTTTAATGGTGGACTTGGCAGTGCCACATTAATGGTTGGACTAGATTATTTAAAAGGTAATTTCTGACCTAAACCATCTATGGTTCTATGATTTTTTTTATCTAGAGATACATTTTATTTCATTTATTTCTGAATTATTTTTCTTATATTTCTGTCCTATACAGGTAGGTAACATGAATACATTCCAACTGCAATAAAACCCCACAGGACATAACGTGATGGTATCTTACCAAAAGCATGGAAAGGAAGGCCTCATGCTGTCTCACACTGAATAGTGCTTCTTTTAATTTAGAAGAACTAAGCTGCATGTATCTGTGGGGGTCTTCCTGCATGGATTCCACCAGAGCTGTGTACTTGTGGGCTAGCATGTGGCAGGTATTAAGATGTTCATCAACAGCTTGTGTAGCTGATGGAATGGCTTCACTCAGAATGGCTGGCACTATTCATATGGAATAAATATGAGATAGGTATAAAAAGAATTAAGAAAACATTATCAAATTATTAAAGTGCAGTATTTGAGCATAGTCGTCTTCTAACAAAATTTTGATTTCTAAATTTTGTCCTATTCATGCATTTCTAAATAGTTGCATACCATATTCAACCACTGTATCTGACCAGTCAAGTCATCTCAAATATGTAGAGTTACAGGTGTGGAAATATCACAGGCAAGTCAAGGACTGTTAAAAAATTTGCTCTATACTAGATGCAGTTCTGTTGCTACAACTGACATGGGTTTCCTGACAGACTTCAGGCAATCTACACAATTTTCACTTCTAAGTTTCTAGTTTGTAAAATACTAATAACAGTAAAAGGCCTCCCATGTCCTGCGCACTTTGAGGTCTAACAATGCTCTAAGAATGAGTCAAAGATTAGTATTAAAAAGAGAAGATAGATTCTACAAGAAAAATTATGCCTATGCAGTTGTTAAAATTCACCATTAGTGCTTAAAAAACTCACATATTCCCCCAAATGGCACAGGTCAATAAACTATATTTTAGTTTATATATAATATATGATAAACAATTTTTTTTCTTTACAGTTTTATTATTGACATCAAGCAACCATTGCACTGAACGTTTTGAAACGTTTTGTTATTTTGTTATTTCTTATTTGTTATTAATCTATGCAAGGAAATAGGATAAGAAGGCCTAGCTACATTTTTTAAGTGTGGCTCTGTTGTGTGTGTTGAACTTCTGATGATGATAGCAACATCAGTGAGCAGCACAGCAGTAATAAGGCTTGAGTTACCTCTGCTCAAAACCTCATGAGCACAGAAAGGCTAGATTTAACAAAGCTGGAAGGGGAAGTAAATTTGCAAAGGTATTACAAGCAGTTTAACCACAGGTGAAGAGAGCTTAGCACTTGGCTGATTTACTGTCCTGGATGTTGGGTAAAAAGCCAAAGCAGAGCCCTACCCCAGCAAGATTGCTGCCCACACTAAACTAAAGCTTTAGGAGTCTAACTGTTGTCCTTGGTCATAAAGACTTGCATTTAATCTCCTAACCTAAGAGCATTCATGCTGTGTTTTTTCCATCAATTCAAAAGTGATATATAAACAGGTCAGCACAGAGAAGTTCATCTTACAGTGACCTAAGAAATGTAAGAGGATCAACAATCACATTATCTGTATTAGCCAATTACAAACCCCACAGATATTACAGTGAGAGTCTGATTCTGTGAGCAAGACCACAATATGTTATGAATCATGCCTTTTGTATAACCACAGTAGCTGAAGGATCCCTCACACTGTAACCCAGGCCCAGGGAACCTAAAATAGAGACAGCCACAACACAGAAAGGTGACATTTGTGGGGAAAGCATATATTATAAAAATAGAACACCATCAATGTGTCACTTGCCATGTGAGGAAAAAAAAAAGCACTAAAATCTAGACAGTTGTTTACTTCTTGCTCTGATATGGTAGATATTTTTTTCCCCTCTACGTATGCTGCTTTACTTAAAGTAATATCAACTAGCTCAGCAAGTGCTTTGCTTTCCAATAAAGCACAATTTTCTTATCAGGAGAGGTATATGCTATAGCCTTTATTCCCAAAACTTTGATCTTTTAAAATAAAAAGTTTTCCCCTAAAACTGGGTTGCAGACCTTTCTTATAAAGAAGACTCCACATTGAGCTGCAATACTACATGGATACTCACATATACATTTCCACTGACCAGGCATTTATTTGATTAATTGTAAACTTAACAGAAATAATGTGGTCAATGTGGGAAAAGGGAAAACAAAGGTAATATCAAAGTCTTGCCCTACCCTGAATACAGCTTTTGAAAAATTCCAGCACGGCCATTGACATATTTTACTTATTAGAGCAGCAGAAAGATTCAAAATGCGAAAGATTTTTGAGAACATTTTAAGAATCTTAATTATGAGAACACAGATAATGATCCAGCAACTTCTACCAGTTCTCATCACACACACTCAACAGAAATTTGTAAATGGATTGACAGTGTCCTTTAAAGATTGTAATTAACTGCTTTAAAAGGCAAACATTACTTAATTCACTTAATGGCAAGGGATGTGGGAACAACTTATCATGAGGTACATTAGTTGCATGAAGTTAATACATGTAATCTTTCCACATCAGTCACACAGGGCTCCCTCTTACCTAAAAAGGAGTAGTCTACATGGAACCAAATAACCAATAGCAAATCTGTACTTTTTCTTCAGGTTTACAGGCCCCGACTCAAAGCTGTTTATCTAGTGAGATGGGATATTAGTGGAGCAGCTCCAGTGAAGAAGGCCAGGAAGAAAAACTGGAAATACACAGCCCAAAAGCCCAAAGTTGTCTACTTACAGTCATCAATGCTACTTCCTCCCTTCCTGCACTCCTTGTTGTACAACCGAATTCCTGTGACTAGCATGGTGAGATTTTTCAGCTGTTGCTCTTTGTCCTTCTTATTGAGTAAGATGAAAGTAGTCATCTCTGTCTGGGGGAATACACTCTGCAAAGCAGCTATAACCATTACAAAGGGGGAGAAAAACCTCAATATGAGGGAGCAGAAAAGAAAATCATCAAATAAGCAAAAATACCATCTCCCAAACAAGTGCAGAAAGTAGGGAATTTACACTTCAAGGCTGAGCAGTGAGAGTTTGAGTAGTAAGCATTCATCACAGTTTACCCACATTTGTATCTAAAGATCAGCAAAGAGAGGGGGAAATTTTATTTTTCAATAAGAAAAGCCCAGTTTCACAGCTGGAAGTTTACTGACCTGTTACCTCCCTGACAACCTCAATATCTGTTGGGGATCCCAGGCCAGAGCTCAGCAGCACATAGCTAACAATATTTTGATACGCTTTCTCCATTTCTTCTTGCACACGAGGATAACTGTCTGTGATATCTCTGACCACAGGAGCCAATTTTCCCTCCAGAACACGCTGCTGCTCACCGAGTAATTCAGCTAGGAAAGAAGGACACTTAGGAAGTGCTATCTAAATTCTTTGGAATTTGGCTTATACAGAGGGTGCAATTCATTTCCACAGTCATCAACTTAAGATCCTGAAGCACAGGTAGATGGAAGAGACATTCATAGTTAGAAATACTGTTAGAAATAAAGCCAGTAGAGTTAAACACTAACATCATTAGCATGATTAACATCAGTCAGTAGAGGACAAAGAACCGTTCAGGCCAAATTAAGCAGTAAGTCTCTGGAGCTCTGGATTCCTCTCTCTGCAATGCGACGTAACACACACACACACATTTCATACACGCTGAAGTTACATGCTCAAATTTGAACACTACTCAGGATCTTGGAAATTTACTGCACTTACCAAGCTTATAGAGTTCAGAGGACTTAGGATCAGCTTCCCAGTGCTACCAATTTTTGGCTTTAATACATGCTAACAAGAAAACATTTTCATGATCTCCCTACACAGACATGGGTTTTGGGTTTTTTAAATGTCTACTCTTGCTCTGTGTCTTCCGTTTCCCAGTCAGCCTTCACTGTCCCATTGAGATCTAAAGTTACATTTACAGCAGAGGCATTTGCCCCATCTCATTTTTCTTACGCATTCCCATTCTCAGGCTGTATGAAATTACCACTGATGAGACCAAAACATACTTGGCTAAAATGGTAACTGATTGTTCAAGATTACTCAATATCTTTCAGTTAGGGATATTGATAAAACACTGAGCTTTCTTTCAGATACATGAGTTCTGAGTACTTTCAGACACAAAGGTGCAGTGCAAGCTTTTCTTGCTGAAGGCAGTTAACCACTATACCTGAAAGCATAATTATTCTCAAGCAATTTAATATGTTACATTCAGGAAATCTCTCAGACAGGATGAGAAGAGTGTACTCTCAAATCTAATGCACATTTTTTCCCCTACTATATCCATACTGAAACATCAGTACATTTCTCCTGGGAATTTTATTTTGCTTTACTGACAGTAGTCATTTAACAAGAATCATTATTAGCCCTTCAGAGAGAGTTATTAAATTCCAAACTCAGCATTAACTTCTATGAAAACATATTCAAAATTACCTCTGCTTGCATAGTTCATATCAAAGTAAACTTGCATCTTTATTGTGCTCAAGGATGGATTTGTTGTGTCAAGCAGTCTGGTAACACAGAGCTAAAAAGAGAGTGAGAGAAGTGAGTTCTTTCTCATGTCTGGGGACACATCTGAACTGACAGTGGCTGTGCTACAGGTTTCACAGCAGTTGTTGTTCACAACCATTTTTTCTATACAAGGCTGTATAAGGCATTTATTTACATGAGGACACACATATTCCAGTCTTTAGCTACAGAACCATGAGAATAAAGTAGAACTGAAATTCTGAAAGTGTTCATGTAATTTTAGTTACAGGAACAGATAGCAAATAAGGAGGTGCTCCTAAGTACTGACTGAACATCATGTCAGAATTACCTGGATAAGATTTTGCACATCTTTTTCTGTAAGGATTTGATCCATATTAAAGTCATTTCTTGGATCTAAAATAACAGCTCTCACCTAGAGATTGCCAAAAGAAAGATATTAATTTACATCTCAAAATACGCTCTTTGCAACTAACCTTTTATTTTCTGAAAAATCTCAGATGCATTCAATAATTTTTTACCATTCTTTTTCACCATTTCAGTCTTTGATAATGAAAGAAACTTACTTTGTTTCCTGTGTTACCAGTTTAAACCTCAGTTCTCAGTGAAAAAAAAAATAATCTGTGAGACAAACTGAGGAATATTTAAATACAGCTTCTTTAAAAATTACCTGGGAAAATATTTTCTCAAGTAACATTTTATAAAATCCATCATGGTTGTTTAAAAGCTTCTCACTTGTTGTTACATGCAACAGTATGAACATTTACCATTTGGGTCAAAACCCCATAGTGTTCTGCATGCAGGAAAATAAGCGCATGTTTGCAACTGCTGTTCATGCTGAGTGTCTTGCCAGCCACTTGCATGGATTTTTTACTCCTAAAAATTTTCCTGCTTAATTGATTAATACTGCTTTTGAGCCCAGTGTATTTTCTAAAGCCACAGTGTCACCTTCAGGGGGAAAAAAATGGCAGATTAACAGCACTACAGTGAACCATTTACATTCACATACAAGTTTATCAAGAGCTGACCATCAATAGAAAAAGAACCTAGCCCCCAGGCACAGCTTTGCAGGCACATTCAGACTATATTCTGCAGCACTGCTGTGTCTCCAAAGAGATGCCAAAGTGTATGTTTCCAGGATACTTATAGTTGTCTACCGAGGACAACTCTGAGACTGATTCCACTAAATTTTCAGTTTAAGTGGGATCCAAGCCCACTCCTTCAAATATTCAGCCCATTTATACTACCTGGCTCTGCCTAAGCAGAGAAACAAAATAATCCTTCACAATAGAGGGAAGAGGTAAATGCCAAATGCTGCAACATTCACCTGTGTCATCACTTTTTGTTCATTTATGAGAGTGGGAAGAAACGTTATTAAAACTTGGGAACACTTATCTTTTTCACTTTAGAAGGAAAACAGTGGTTTTATCTGCCTGTAAAAGAAAATTAAGAAAGAGCTCTGAGTTGGAGCTCTGAGCATTTCCAGGACTCAGGACCTGCAGCCTTCTTGGGGCTTTACATTCACGCAGGATGGCATTTCAGAGGAATAAAACACTTTTCCAGGTCTTTAGGACCCTCTACTGAATGTGGCTGAATGCCCCTTTAAAACGTCTCGGTGCGGGCGACGGGAAGCAAAGGCCCTGCAAGCCCTGCCGCTGCCGGGAGGCTGAGTGCCGGCCCCTACCATGAACGCCACCAGGGGCTCGGAGAGGGTCCGTCCCCGGCCCGCGCACTCCAGGCCCACTCGGCGGATTATCCCCTTGACGGCGCTTTCGCTCAGCTGGCCGGCCATGCTGGGGAAGCTCAGCAAGCGGGGTCACGGTGACTCCAGGGCCCCCCTCGGCCCCCGGCGGCGCAGGGCGGCAGCGGCCGCGTCCCAGAGCCCGCCCGGGCGTTGCCATGGGGACGGGGCCGCATCCCACACGGCACGGAGCTGCTCCCCAGCAACATCTCTGTCACCGTGCCTGCAAAACATGCCTACATATATGCCAAACACGTGTCTGCAGAGGCCTAGGAACGTATGTACGTGTGTACATAAACATCCAGGTGCACATAAAAACCTAAAAAACTGGATGCCTGCCAAGGCAGGGGCACCTGGAGCGGGTTACACAGGAGCGTGTCCAGGTGGATTTTGAAAGAGGGAGACCCCACCAGGCAGCCTGTTCCAGGGTCCTACCACCCTCATCAGAGAGAAGTTGTTCCTTATGTTGGGGCAGAACTTCTCGTGTTTTAGTTTATGGCCATTGCTCCTCATCCTGTCACTGGCCACCACCAAAAAGAGTCCAGCACCATCTTCTTGGCACCTGACTTTGAGATATTTAATATGCATTAGTGAGATTCCCTCTCATCAAATAGGCCCAGCTCTCGCAGTCTCTCCTCATAAAAGAGATTTCTAGACCCCTAATCATCTTTGTGGCCCTCCACTGCACCCATATATACTCATAGATACAATCCATATACCCCCATGGCAGCAGGGTTGGAACTAGATGGTCTTTAAGGTCCCTTCCAACCCAAACCATTCTATGAATGGCCTGCTGTTGGGGCAGAGAAGGAAAAAGAACACCTTGAGACCAGCCATGCAAGCACACTGCCCAAACACCCATGTGATAACAACACACCACAAATCCAAAGCACAGCATCACAGCGAGCGCTGAGACAAAAGCTGACTCCATCCTAGCCAGCCCCAGTACAGACAAGTGTGTCTACACACATATAAATGAATACAATATGTAGATATATGCACACACACATGTATACACAAAATGTGTCTGTGTGGTACACAGCGAGTGCTGGAGGCAGAGGCAGCACAGAGGAGGCAACTCCACTTTGCAACACGAACAACAGAGCCACATTTGCTATCAGGTCTCATGCTCACGGCTGGGGGTGGCAGTTCCCCCAGGTGTAGCAGCCCAGCAGGCCCCAAGTTCATCCTCAGCTCTTGCACACACCAGTGAGCACACCACTGCATGGGTGCAATGCTGTGCTCTAAGTGGTTCAGTTAGTCAATATGCAATTAACTCAAGCTTTTCCAGGTCAGAAAGAGGGAAAGAGTAATAGCACATTAATTAAATTTAAAAACCATGTCCCTAAAAGGCAATCCAGTAAGCTCAAAGGCACATTGTATGCAGGGATAACAGCTGACAAGCTCCATTGGTTTTCACTGATTTAATTTTTATCCCTTTGATTTAAGCTGCCAGACAGAGGGAACTCCGCTGAGAATCACGATGAGATCAAGATTATAGGTTTTTTCCACTGTGACCGCAGAGAAGTCACTCTTAGCAGTAAAATTAAGATGATACTATGCTGCCCAGCAAGTAGCTGCAGGATTATATCTACATTGTCAGTGTGTGCACAAAGGTACAGGGCAAGGATACAGTTTGGGAAGGTCTGTGGAACAGGCATCAAAATACTCCTACAAAGGACATTGTGAAGTCTTAGTTTTCATTTTATTAGCACAGCTAATGAGGCTTCTTAATATGTCTTCTGCATTCACATTTTAAAAAGTCAATACCCTTAAGCTCAGTAATTATAGCAAGACTTTCATCAACAGAATAAAAATCTACAGGACTTCTTTTCCCACAAATTGCAGGATGAGAAGCTTTCGGGGCCCTTCCTGGAGCAGAAGCGTGTTGCTGTTAGCAAGCTTAGGATCACAGAGATTTCCCTCTGTGCTTCCTGATAAATCCCTTAAGAACTAGCTCTTCTGAAGTTGCAGGTAGGGAGGAGCAAGAGGAGAAGAAGAATGTAGTTCTGGGGATTAGAGGAGTTTCTCTCTACTAGGCTTCTCTCTGCAAAAGCAAATTTCAAAAGTCAGTGATAAAATCTGGTGCTCAGAGCAGTGATGGTCACACTTCCTCCTGAAAAGATGATCAGCTAAAAGTGGACAATTTTACAGAGTTCAACTAAACACTATGTGCAGTAGACACAAAGGTGGAATTCGCAGCTGCAAAAGCCAGTTTCCATCCTGTAACAGTGTGAGGCTGACAAATTCACAGGCTTAGCACACAATTACTTTTCAAGAGAGCAAGAAATTATAGGTAGGATTTGTCCAGGGGTTTAGTATGCATGCAGAGCCTGTATAATTGTGCAATTTTGGTTCGATAATTTAAAGACTTTTAAAAGACAATTTACAGACTACTTCAACATGTGTCTGTGTCTACATTTGCAATTAGCACAATCTCTCCAAAGCATTTGGTGCTGAGGACCAGAGAAGCCACACCACACCTAGTTTAGCAGCTATTACTAGTTTTAGTCTGGTCCCAGCAGCTGGGACCAGCTTGTGGCTGAAGTGCATTAGAGGCACTCCCAGAGCCCTCCTTCAAGTTCAGTTTCACCCAAAAGAGTCACATGCTTAAAGCCTGCTCTACTATGCAAGCCAAAGCACAGCAGGTAAGGACTAAGGAGAGATTCTCTCTATAAACACACGCTTGATCCTAAATTTAAAACACACACACCCTAACCTCTCTCTCCCCCCCCCCCCCCCACATTACAATATTCACAGTCACGTTTGTCTGCTTGACTATTTCCTGGAGGAAAAATAAGATATAAGGACATCTTACTTCAACTGAAATAACTGACATTCATTGAAAAATCCAGTTTTACTGTTGTCAG
Organism: Scytalopus superciliaris; assembly: GCA_013400415.1. Classification (NCBI taxonomy): domain Eukaryota; kingdom Metazoa; phylum Chordata; class Aves; order Passeriformes; family Rhinocryptidae; genus Scytalopus; species Scytalopus superciliaris. The sequence goes on from VXBX01008609.1 coordinate 2,509,850, forward strand.
TAGGACATCTGCATGCCAAAGAGCACTTAATTCAAAAGACAAAACATTGGCAATAAATATGAATGACTAGATCACAGTGTTACTGCATTCCTTTTGCAAAAGTTTACATTATATGGAGCTTCTGAAAAGCCACCAGTGACAGCTCACACCCATAAATTCCAGTAGGAGACATCCAAATACCTATATGCTTTTTTGGCTTCAGGCTGGAAAGAAAGAACAGTACATTTGCAGCTTGGTTTATTGATAATTTAATTTTTTTACTGTTTTAAGCATTTCAGTAGTATTAACCTGTATTTCAGATAGCACTAGAATACAAAAGTTACAAACTGCAGGCAGGAAGGAAGGACAGCCAATTATTTATTTTCCAGAGAAAAACATAATTTCAAGGAAGGTTTGCAGTCTGTATTAAACCACAAAAAGTAATTTAACTTATTTGTAACCTACTGAAGACTTCAGGTTGCAGAACACTGTTTCATAATCAAAGCAGTTCGATTTCTCTCCTAGAATCAGTATTCAAATAGCTCTAGGAATGGAGGCCTGGTACCTGAAAGACAGATAAACTCTTCCCCCTGGCGGCGTGTCTAAGCCATTGACTGACAGACAGTAGAAAGACTCCTGGGCTTGTAATATAAGGATTTTCCATATTAGTTTGAAGAGTCATTAGAAAATACACAGTTGTTTTAAATTTCTGTACAGTTTGACACCGTAGTGCTTTCTTCATGGGAAAGCATATCAGCTATTTGATAAGTTTGCTATTACCTTAGATTGGCTATCCCATTTAGGAAGTCACCTCTTTATCGAGCTATTTCTGGAAAACGGGATTTACTTAACAGGTTGCACATCCCCCTCATTTTGCTAGCGTGGGGACAAAGCTGCAGCTGGGTGCTCTTACACCACAATGCTGAAGAGGAAACAGCCTAGGACCAGCTATGTGACTCACCAGTGGAATTTAGGGCACTGCCTGAGCACTTGGCGTTCGCGTTAGGTGAATGGAGAGCTTGCACCCCAGAAGATATGACTGCCAGGATGGCAAAAAACGTTGCTTTATGAAGCTTTGCCCATTGCCTGGTAGAGATGCTGGGCTGAGGAAGCGTCTCTCTGAGCATCACTAACACAGCCACATTCACCAAGGAGTTCTACAATGACTAACCCTCCAGTCATTCTCACTCAGGGCTCACCTAAAAGACCTGCCAGGTCAGTCAACCTCTCTCTGCACTCAGGCCTCCTCTGACTCAGTGCCCTGCTGGTGAGCAAGAACCAGCCCCTTGGCCTGGAGGTCTCCTGCTGCCATAGGCATTCCAAGGTACCAGTTAAAACTCTTTGAAGATGATACACCTAAATGCAGGGATTAACAGCTGACAATGCAGGATCCAAGCAGAAGCTGAGTTAGTGTCCCTTTCCTCATCTCTGAAATTAAAACATCAGCTGTGTGATGCAGGTTTTTGTTTGCTACACTTCAGAGTCCTGTAACTACCCTGCACCTTGATGCAGAAACTAAGATACACTTGATTGCACTTGGGCCTTTCAAAGGAGCAGCACAAGGAAAACCTGTCTTCACACAGGAATCAACAGCCTGTCTCTTTCAAGAGGGAAATACACTCAATCTATCTGGCTTTTATTATTCCACACAGAAGTCTCATAGTCAGAAATCCATTTTGTGAGGAAAGATGAGTCATGCCACCTTCTTCAGCTTGTTAGTTCACAATAAAACTAATTTTCAAAGCTGAGAGTGTTTTGGTACAAGTATTTTTTTTTTCATTCTCAAACCTGCATATCAACAATTAGAAGCTTCTGTGCTTGTGCTGCCTTGCGTGGAGCACAAAGTTGTGGTGCTGGCCACCAGTGCTGACCAGCTCAGCTTTAAGGACTTAATGTCACAAGAGCATGGAGTGATGGCACCATTTAAGCTTCCATGACTCTCCTGGAAAGCTATATAAGTGGTAGGTATATAACCACTACAGTCTGGTTGAGGCACAGTTCAGACTAATGGTTTACATTTAAAGGAATCCTAGATGACACCTATAGCAATTATTTAACATATTGTTAGGCGTTTAACATTCCCTTTTGGAATATGAGAAAGGAATGTTAGATTGCTCCTCTGTTTTCTTCTCCCAGCTCCATCTTTTTCTGCAGTAAAGAAGGGATGTCTGTGTATGCTAGTGCTGTGTGTACTCCTAATTCCCACTATATCAGACTTTCACTACAGTATGAAACTACCTAGCAGGGAGCTTAAACTTACTCATTGCACAGGGAACTCAGATCAGGGAATACAACAGTTCTCCCCAGGATGAAAGTGTCACCAAGGCAGCAAAACTTTGCTGGACAAAGAAGTCTAATTTGGCTTTTAATTTAGAGACAGAAAAGAAAATCACTCACAGATAACACAGCACACAGAACGTATACCCTTCATTTGAACATTTCTGGAAAAAAACCCAGAGGCATAGAAACCCAATTAATAAATGCACTATTGTTAGCCTGGATCCCTCAGCAAGCACAATGGACACACTGTATTTGCCGTGTTACAGAAAAAGGTGCAGAGCAAAATTACTGTCCTTCAAACCTTGAGAGCTCTGGCGCTTGCTGTGCAGAGGCAGTGGAGAGATTCCAGACATGCTATCATCAAGCACCTCAGCTGGAAACTCCTGCAAAAGATGGGTTATTCAGCTGTATTCAGATGAACCACTACTTCGGGCTCTTAAACAATATTAACATTACGTTAACATTTCAGACAAGGGCATTTATAAAATTAACAAGATGAAGAGCTTTTTCTATTAATCATCCCTCTAACAAAATCTGGTCAAAACTAGATGCAGGATTTACCATAGACTTGATCTGTATGAAGTAGTTGCTACATATTTCTGCTGAGTTATGTTTCAAAAGAGCCGTAGTTTGGCCAGAAGCACACACTGCTATTTCATGGTTTAGGTAGATAGTAACTGGGCCTGATAACAATTCAGAAACATTAATATATTTTTACATGGGACCACCTCCTTGTACAATGTTCAGATGAGTCATTGCAACAGCCCTAAATCCCACCAGTATGCAAAAGCCAATAGAAGGAAAAAAAGTGTGCAGTAATTTTCCCATGAGCTGAACAACTGTAAGAATCAGCTATTGGGCAGCACCCCACACTCATGGGATTCACCAGGAGATCCAGAACTGATGACTTTCTTCTCACTTCCAAAGTTATGGAGCTACAACTATTCAATAAATAGATTAAGAAGAGAATCTTACAGCAAGTATCCTGCTGTGACTGACTCCTTTAGCGTGAGAAGAAAAATGCACTAATAACGGCAATGTAGCTATTCCACAGTTTGTAAACTCAGCTCCCTTTTATCCAGCTACAGGCTTCTCACTCATGTACAGAGATGCTCTTAGTTCATCTGTCAGAAAGGAAGGGAATAATCAGTGAATCAGACAGGGAGGGCAAGAGGATTATTACCCACACTCCTCCAGAGCCCTCCCTGTTTTCTGCATGTCAAGAAATGAGTTGGGAACCAAATGGATACCCTTGCAGTTACATGCAGATATCAAACCCTTCTCCAAAATTCTGACTTTTGGTTCCCCAAAGCAGTTCTATTCCCAGGGCAAGTCCTCTCTCCTAAAGCAGTTATTAAGTCTTAAGATCCTGTCAATTTGTGCTGAATACTTGGCAGAAGAACTCTTTAGAGAGCTGTGCCTGTTTGTAGTAATCTTCAAAAGGAGAACTAAGGACTTGAAAAAAGCCGTATTTTAACATCATGGGATGCCTGGTAACCCTTAGAAAGCCAGAAGTATTGCTGAATTAGCACTTTTTCTTACCTTCTAGTTTAGAAATTAACTAAGACTTTTCTTCAGATACTCAGCACTGGCCAGATGTGATTGTTTTTTCAATCTGGCGTGTCAGCTAATCTTGATAGTAGAAATGGAAACAATATTTGGATAGAAAATAGCCTGAGGTGACAGGAACCTAATTTGTGAAATTACAAGTACAGAAAACACATGATGTAGAAGGAACTAGTCAATTACAGAAATAAAATGCAAATAGTAAGGATTTAGAAATGGCCATAAAGTCCATCTTGCTGAAACAAGGGCAGAAGTCCTGCTCCTTCGTATGCACAAATATTTGAGAAGCACAGTTGGGTTTGCTTTGAATCAAAGGTAGGTCTCAAACAAATTTTGAAAGCCCTTTGCCAGGACAGTTTACCATGCTAACTTACTCTGACCTCCCGTTCAGCTCCTTCCAACGACTGAAGTGAAAGTGGAGTTTTCTCCAAGCCTTTATCAAAGTGTAAGCTGGAGGCCATAGAGATCTGACTGACACAGAGACTGATTCCAGTGCACCACAGCACAGAGCTCAGATGTGTTTTGGGAAGAGAACACCCATCCTTCACAGTTTTGAAGCAGATGGAAGTGGGTTTGCTTGGTTTTCACTATTCATAGATGTAGAAGACAAGTCCTCTCATGTACTGCATCAAGAAGTTGCATTACTGAGAAATGTAGTGTGAAGTAACAGCTTCCAAAAAGCCCTACTTCTAGGCAGCTCTTTCAAGTTGGTCACTTGCAACATCTAGGACTTCTCGGAAAAAGCAGAAAGAAAATCTCTACATTCACACTGAGTTCTTGCTGCCAAGGCTGTTCCAGTTGTTGCCTCTGGCATTTCCTCAGTAACAGACCTGTGTGGAGATACAAGGATGTAAAGACATGACCATCTGCCATGAGCAGGCCCTGCTCCCTTGAAGTGCCAAAGGTAGTCATCATTTCAAGAGTGTCACCAGCCAATGCTACACTCCCCTTCATCCTCAAGCAGAAACATTTCTACACAACCACCCCGTTTTTTTTGTCAACATAAAGTCTAATTTTAGTCATAATTTCTTCTAGAGATACCTGTAGTGGTGTCTGGGAGGAAGATTATTAAGTTATGCACATCTTGACATGCACATATGGATACCTGCACGTGAGGGAGTCAGCATGCTAATACCTGTCTTGCCCTGAAACATCACCCAAGATAAGAGAGCTATAAGGAATATCTTTAAGCCCAGAGTTTCTAGTAAGGACTTAAATATCTTTTAACTAGATAACTGTCTGCATTAGAAATAGAAACTTCATATACCTGACTTGGGCCTCTACTGATGGCAGCCTTCCTTATGACCTTGCAGAGCTCACTCACTGGTGGGAAATCACCTGCCCTGATATTCGCTCCTGTTTTTGCCTTTCAGACTCTAGGTCTTACCTGGTAGTCCAAATTTCAGTCCAAACCCAAGCAACAAGGGACTCCTCTGTCCATCCAGACTTTCACCAAGAAAAGGTGTGGCCAGTATTTGGCCTCCCAGGAGAAGTGCTCTTGCTGACTTCTAGGGGGAGGTCAAGAGGAAAGTGAATCTCTCATTTTCATTCTGCTGGAACCAAGCAGTCCTTTAAGGGTTGAACTCCAAACAGTTTATTCACTTTCCAAAATTCTTAGCTTTTGCAAGCCTTGTGACTCCTGAAACAGCTACTTACTCACACTCTGAGGGTGGTGTAAGGACTTTCACCTACCTAGATGAGTATTGCACACCAGTGTTGCAAATTGTGGGCTTTCTGCATGTGAGAGAAGAGGTACTGTAGATAATCCATTAAAATCTCTGAAAATCTGAGTTTGATTTTTTTCCTCTACTATAGAATATTTGGCTTCACCTTAGAAAAAAAATTAATCAGTTGTCAGGTGGTCTTTTGAGTTAAGCCAAACACCTTTAAACACAGTATTTATGTACCAAAAAAATCCCCAAAACCAAACCAAACCAAACCAAAGGCACCTCACAGTATTTTCTGTTAAAATCTGATTTTCTCTGACTAGCTGAACCCCTATGTTGTTCCATTTGAAAACTGAACAGGATTATCTTACTGAAACAAATTTTGAACCAGCTAACCATAATGCGTAATGCTCTTTGTTCAACCAAGTTTCTTTATACTATTCTTCATGGTTAGTTCTAGCTTGATACATGTGCAGTTTCATGCTATTTCAATGTTAAGCCCCCCAAAAAGGGACAAAGGATACTTTTCCTTAGAAATGGTTAAGCTGGGTCATCTGAGTAATCATCTGGATATGGTCAGCTTTACAGGACAGACAAGAAAGTTCTTGTTTTATTTCTCATCTGTGGCTTTAATTAGTTTTCTGTAGGCTTTACCTTTAGTCTGGCTTTGTTCATCTTTCTGAACTTCATATAATACTCTCCACTCAGGTGTCACCATATTGCTGATGTTTAAGCAGTAGTGATCTTGAAGTGCTGCTCCTACCTCAATTTCATGCAGTTTCTCTATTCTAAAGTAAGTATAGTTCCTTTAGTCTCGTCTCTCAATTATTGACTTAATCTGATTGTAAAATTCTTGTTTTATAGTGTTTGAAGGACTGAATCATTTGTGTTGATAAAACATGACATTAGCAGTCTTTAAGCTTGCACACACCAGGCTGAGAACTTCCAACTGAGCGCTTTCACAACCTCTTTTCAAAGTTCAGTCAGGGAGAGAAATAACTTACATTATAAGTGGCCTCTAAGATGAGATTTAAAAGACAACACATTAAGTATTGACATGAGTGTCTTTCACAAAGACAGAATTCAGGATTGAGCTTTGACCTACACTACCAAAGCAGTAACTTAGAGATTTATAAAAATGGACATTTGGAGAAAAGCAAGGATTTTCATGTCAGTTCCAAGCCTAATGGCTGCACTTGATGTAATTCCTTATTTCAGGAGACCTTCAACCTCTCCAGCCAGCTCTATTGCTCTGCAAAAGGACATCCCCTTTTCCTTAATCCTGAAGAATATCCTTTTTCCCCTAGAGTAAGAGTTTTTGAATGAAGCCCACATTGGCATTAGAGCTTATTTCCCAGCTTTGTGGATGACCCTTAATGAACAAACTGCTTTCAGAGGTACCTGTGAAACCCTGGAAGAATGTTCTGCTGAAAGACCATTGGCCATTTCTTTGACCACTTGCTTACACTGGAGGCGTCACAGCATTCTAGATAATGGACATCTAAATGGATAAATAAATACAGAATATCAAAAGGAAGTATAAAAGTTTACAGCCTGCTAAGATTTGCATTATCTCTATATAAGACTTCTAGAACTGCTGGGAAAACACCATAAGTGTCAAACTTCCCCAAAAGCTTGTGTTAATGACTATGTATCAATAGGTATATCTAGCAGTAAATCTGTTCATGTCCCAGTCAAGTAGAACCTTCCCAACCCACACCTTAAAACATGAGCAGTAGATCAAACATTTACACAATACCAGACTGGAATGCTATTGTACTTGGGGCACACATGCCTCTTGCTCTGTTCCTGCATTGCATCCCTTATTCCTAGCACCCACATCCTGTGGACTACTTTGCTTGTCAAAAAATTCCCTACCCTGGGAACTCAGAGCAATCTCACAATGAGCTGCAGAAGTGGCTTCTGACCAGCATGTGAAGGAAGAAGCTGCTGCCATGCCCTGTGGAAGACCTAGGGCTACCTAGAGGCCTGCAGCCAAAGGAAACATGCTTCCCTCTTACCTGTACTGATGGTAGCAGAGTCAACATTTCCACCATTTGAAGTCAAGAAGATAAGAATAGGTAAGAAAAATGGGCTATATATACAGGGGGCCTGTATGTGTGAGGAGGAAATAAAGCTGAGACATGACTGTATGTGCAAATACGACATAATGCTCCTGAAGCAGGTCCAGCAAAGGGCAACAAAGATGATGAAGGAACGAGAGCATCTCTCTTACAAGGAAAGGCTGAGGGAGCTGGGCCTGTTCAGTCTCAAGAAGAGATGACTGAGAGCGGACCTCATCCATGTATAAAGTATCTGAAGGGAGGGTGTCAAGAGGATGGGGCCAGGCTCTTCTTGGTGGTGCCAAGCAATTACGACAAGAGGCAATGGGCAGAAACTCACACATAGAAGTTCCACCTGAATACAAGGAAGAACTTCTTTCCTGTGCAGGTGACTGTGCACTGGAACAGGTTGTCCAGAGAGGTTGTGGAGTCTCCCTCACTTGAGATATTCAAGAACCATCTGGACACATTCTTGTGCCATGTGCTCTGGGATGACCCTGCTTGAGCAGGAAGGTTGGACCAGATGACCCACTGTGGTTCCTCCCAACCTTACCTGTTCTGTGATTCTGTGTGATTCTGTAATTCCATGAAGATGCTGGTCTGCTACTTTTCACACATTTCTGTGCTAGTTCTGGTTTCCTTCATTCTGACTCCAGTAGATTAGTCAAAACATTGAAATATTTTGAAAAAAAAATGTTGTTCCTCCCTCTGCTACCTACTCTGTGTGCACATACAGTGACACTGGTCACTTCCAGAGGGAGGGAGAAAGAAACTGCTGCAAAATAGTCAAGAAGTTCCTGTCTCCACCATATATTCAAGAGGGTGACTCACTCTTTAACTGTTGTCAATCCTTTTGTCAATATCAGCAGAACTCACCATTTCTCTGGTCCACACAAATCAGATTCATTAAGATAGCATGCAAGTAAAGGGGAAGTTTTTTCATCCTCAGCAAAAAGTCACACTGATACGAGCTGACTTTCAGCTTTTCCAGCACATTATGGTCAGTAGCAATCCTGCAAGACTTTTTACTGTAAGGACAATTCCTACTTTTAAAAAATAGTTCACTAGAAGGTGCTGTAAGAGCATTATTGCCAGGAATTGTTGGAAGGAAACCTGCAGCAGCGCTGGGAGCCTTGCTCACAGTGACAAATCTACACAGCATGTGCAAACTCAGGCACTCCTTAATGCCATAAACTGAATTTACCGAAACACTTTGTGTCCAAGAGGGAAGAGGCCTGACAGGAACACAATGAGAACCAAGAAAAAGCCACCACCTAACACCAGCTGCCATCCTCCCTGTGGGGTTGCAATGGTTCATGTGTTTCCCTGGGCTTCAGACAGTAACAGACCCTCAGGTTTTCCAGTCTGCTCATTGTAACAGCGTTTGGGTGAGAACAGATCAGGAAATTGCAGAAGCACAGATCTTTTTGTCCTAAGTATGGCAGCAAGGCAATTAAAATAAGATGTGTACTGATTTTATGTTTAGGATTACAGTATCCAAAAAGTAGGTTTTTTTTCACTGGAGGAAAAGAAAGATATGCAGTATCAGTATTCTCAGAGGAAAAATAATTTTAGTAAAGGAAAAATAATTTTAGCTAAGGAAAAAAAAAAAAGAAGCAAACAGCAGGGACTTTAGAAACTTACAGGGCTTATAGACTTGGACCCATGTTATTCACTTCCAAATGAGCTCAGTTCTTTCAAGCAGTCTTTCAATACCATGAAAGTCCCCTTACACTGCCAGACTTTCAAGACCCACTCCAAGTCACTCGACATATTGCTGCTTAGATAGAACCAAGCACGGAAACAGATGAAACTAAGGCTTTCACACTTTTACAGTATTAGAAGCTTTTTGTTCAGGAGAATCTTTGAACCATGTACATTCCAACATCTTAACCTTGGATTTAAAGCTAAAAAGATTGGGGGCACATAGTGAAAGAACTCTGCTAGAGTGGTGTGTGTAGAGAATCCCAGGTTATTTTCCTTCTGAATGGAATAAAAGAAAGTTTTGCTGTCTTTTTGGCAGCCTCCCAGGAATCCTCTGGCAAGATCATAGTGGTCCCACATGATGCTATGAAAGGAATCCAACTCTCCATTGTCCTCAGTGAAAGCCCTGCAAAGGATGGTCTCTACAGAGCTCAGCTCAGAATTGGCAAATCTGCAAGAGCATGTGTCAGCTTGCACAGCAGAGACACAGATCAAGGCCCCAGTCGCACGGGTGCATCTCTAATTGACCAGCAATAATGTTCATGAATCACAGTTCATGTCCCATATGCAGCAGACTGGGTGGCTAGTGGCTTCTCTAACACTGCAAGGTCTCCAGCAAAGTCAGCCAGGAACTCTCCGGTACCTGCCAATACAATCCCTCTTGGCAGCAGAATTAAAAGAATAAGAACTCTCCCTTGGCAGCAAAGTTAGTAATTCCAAAGTTTCATTTACAAAGCCCAGCTTACTGAACTGAACCCAGTATTACAGCCTTATCCGAGTCATGCTTTGAAACACAGTTTCTTTCACATGGTTTGTGAGATGGCATGGGAAATTTCTGCTCTTGGCTACAGCAATCAGTTTCATTTAATATGGTTTGTAACATAAGAAAGGAGCAGTCTAGTTTGTGATGAAGATCAGATTTCTCTGATTAACAAATACAGCATTCCAAACCATTTAGGAGTCTTTATCCAAGAGAGTCCAGCAAGTCTTCTATAGAACACTATCTGTTTAATAACCAAGAGATGGATATTATTGAATGCATAGATACATTCTTAAACGTTACCCAGTTTCCATTACCAATTATCCATAGATAAATTACTATTTATGTTAAATTAGTCCCTAAATAGAATGGACGACTAACATTAGCTGGTTACAAGAATAATAATTTCACAGGTATTTTCTGATATTGATTAAACACATTGAGAAACATGAGATGCAGCTGCTTTTCATTTCCTTGAACTGCTTTCTCTTTCTTATCACAGTCTTTGCTTTCTGGTTTTTCATTAGCACAAAGATGCAATGCTTAGGTTAAATATATTTATAGATGAAAGTCAGAAGGCAAACACATTCACAGTTTGTTTTATTTTCGGTTGTGAAATTCAAGAGTTGCCCTGTGAAGAAACACACCTCAGGTAATTAACTTTGAGCCTAAGCTTGTCCAAGCTATTATTCACAAAGGATCACTAATGTGACTTTTAGTTTCTAGCGGAGAAACAAGTTTTGTATAAAAAGCCCACAAACAACACAAAACAGTTTCAGAGATAAGAGTTTAAGAAAAGCTAAACACAGACACTACAGCAACAGCCAGTTCCTCCTCTGCATTCCCCACATGACTAATGATAATGCATTAAACATGGCCAGCAAGCATTTACCTTGTTCTCTATTGAATCAAGAGCAAAGGTCCTGTTTTATAACAAAAGATCTACAAATACCTGTGTTGCCTAGACTCTTAACTGTCCCCTCTTAAAGTGGAATCAGGTCCCTAATCCAGTTCACAGCACCACAGCAAATATTGGGCCAAAATAAAAGACAGTGGGAAGGTCAATACGTTAATCCAATTTTAGTATGGGACACTTAATTACATGAAAATGTGGCCTTGCTTGAAGGAAATGCTAATGTTTTTTTAGCAAAGTGAAGGTACTTTTATTACCTGATTCAGAAACTGAAGAGGCACAATCTGTTTTCAACATGTAGCTCCAAATGCAAAATAACTTTCCAGTTTTAATGAGAAAACCCTCCTTTTTTACAAACAGGGATAGGCTGTACTAAGAATTACCCCCAAAGAATCCTGTCTAAAGTGCTGCCTTGCAGGTCTGTAAGTACCTTGAGGAATGCTGAGACTTCAGTTTCAGAGCTGACCCAACTGGCATTTTGCTACTAAACCTGCCAATGGTGGAAATGTTTCAAGCCTAGTTTGTGCTTTGATATATCTGTGACACATGCACCCTGGCTCTTTGGGATTAGTAAGTTTGCAGGCCTCAGATATTTTCTCACACTTTCCTATTGTGTTTGGCAGCAACTCCTTGTAAAGGTTCTCTTGTAAGAGCCATCAACTACACTTTCCTTTTTCTAGGACTGCCCGTCTTCAGGGGACTTGCACGCATGTTCAACCATGGCAGCTCCTACTATAACTTGGCCAAAGCCTCCACAAGTTTCTGCTATAGATTTTTCATCCTTTTCCTGCTGAAGCACCAGGTAAGCTGTATAAATGTTGGATTTGTAACTCAGTATCTTGCACCATGTGTGCTACCATAAAGATTCTTATAAATGTTCTTAGTTATAAAGTGCCTTAAACACTGTGAGCGAGTGCCGAAAAGAAAATGTGCTCTCCTTTTATCTAGCTAAACAAGAATTGAAGAACATTGCCCTTCAGTGCAGTTCCCCAAAACCTTCTGTGTTGGTCCTGCTTAACAATGAACTAAGGCAAAGATTCAAAGAAGCATTAAGAACTCCCTTTGCAGTACCTTTTCAGTGTTATACTTTCCCCTTCCTCAAACACAAATTGCTATCGTGTATTACAACACACAGGCAATTTTGATTTTAGACTAAACTGATTTCACTCGCAAGCAAAAATATGCTTGTATCCAGGTAATCTGACCAGGATTCACTGTGTGGCACAGAGGACAAAGGAACATACCTATCATGTTGTCACCATATCTCCTGAGCTAGAAGTCAGGTTAAAAGGAATGGGACACAAGTGCAGCACCTCAGAACACTTCTGTTTGACTTCAAGGTTTATGAAAACCTCTTGAACACTCCAGAATTATGCTTTGAATCTAGAAAATATGGTTAGGAAGAACTTCTAGCAAGTTTACTTTACTGAACAAGTGTTGGCATCTTGATTCCTCCATCCTTGCAGGCCAGTGAAAGTCACAAGGCAGAACAGGCAAGTATTTGGTATTCAGAAGTAAGATGTTAGAGCTTACGGGAAGAGGTCTGGGAGCTTCAAGAGACACTTTCCAAGGCTATTTAAAGCTCTGTCTGTAAACAAAGCTTATGTAGATCAGTTTACAAAGTCAGGCTGGAAATGTAAGAGAATGTATATCCTGCTGAACAGTATTTTGAGAGTTGACTCCTCAGTCATTTTCTCATGACAGTCATCTCTAAAGGTTTAATGCAATTAAATGTTCTACACCAGGCAGCCTAAGAATAAATCTCTTCTTATTACAATGACCTTTATTTCAAAAGTCTCTAAATTTCATATATACAAGGAAAGTGTTTACAATGCAATGGTATGCAGAAAACCAATTTCCTCAAAATATATGAAAGGATACATTCAAATTGAGATTAGCATTGATATTGACTATTATTAATTATATTTATACTAGAAATATCCTTTGTAACTGAGAAATAAATTGCAATGCCTGAAAACTCACCAAAAGCTAATGGTGATGTTGTCCAGCTAGAAGCAAGACAGCAGATAACAGGTTTTATGGATGAGATGGAATCTAGTCAGGTGACCCAGAAATAAGCATTTCTGGCAGATGGACGTATTTAGTAATTTAAAGGGAATGTCACAGAAGGGCTTCAAGTGCTCAGTAGATTAACTGTCTCAGCATGAAATTCCTACCAATATAATGAAATTATGAGGAGAAAATTCAAGATGAATTTTAAGACTGAAAGTCCAGGTCACTGACTTTTAAATCCACACTGAAAATCAGAACTGGGCATAAATCGGGATTATAAACCTCATGCTAAAGAGGGACTATCAGAAATGTATTAAAGATGATCAACACATTAGGTATAGAGTCAAAATAGCTCAGATGTTAGCCTTAAATTATTGTTTTTCAAAATCGAACACTTGCAGTACATGGCAGGTAAGGTAAAAAAAAAAGCCCAAAACCACACAAAACCCAGGAATCATTGTGGGATTCCATAGGCAGCACAGGGAAGGGACTGCAGCTTTTGTGTCCAGCAGCAACAGTACCAGAGCCCTGCAACTAATCTGGCATCAGCAATTTCAGTTTCCAAGAAGCTGGGAGAAAAGATAGAATGAACTGGAATAGCCAGAAATATTTCATTTATAGCATGGATTAAGTTTTCAAGTAAACAATCTGAAAGTGCCTGTGCCTTTTTGAAAGTTTATTAGAGGAAGGAAGAATATAATCTTGTGAGAAAAATAATGGAAAAATGTGGTGCTCAGGCACCTTGCTGGGTAGGATTTTTCTCTAGTCACTCAAGCTCTAGGAAAAGCATAACAGGACTGCAGCCGTATATTGGAAAAGTCCAAGTACCCAAAAGAAATAATAAGAATGAGGCTTGGAGTTAGTTCACTAGCTGTTATTAGTCAAGCTGTTTACCTAGCTCTTAGTTTGCTCACAGACCAAAAGACAGCTGGTTAACTGCTAGTCCCAGTAAACTGGAGTGGAGGGGGCACAGGTCTTCTCACTTCCCAGGATGTTTCTATTGTTGTTGGCTCAGTCTTCCTTCTAGGATTTGTCTTTCCTTCTGCCAACATGTCCCCAGGCAGAACCCTGCCTAGATATCCCCAAAACATCCATGTATTGTACTTACTAGGCAATATTAATGCTAGTTGTTCCAGCATCTGCATCTCCCACCAGAGATGCCTTCTGTGATTAGTCACTCATATTCCTTTTCTCTATCTGTATTTTAACTAGCAGCAAATGTGACACTGAACTGTTGTTAATTAAGACCAACAAAGAAAATCACTTCAGTAAGTCCTATCACAATGGCTCAGTTTATTATCTGTGTGGGTACACGACACCCATGCACAGACAGTGTAATCATTCTGTGGTCTGCTGCCCGTCAGGCGCAGCGGTCCCTTAATTGCCTCACATGCACAGACAGAGTGTGCTCACACTCCAAATGCTACCAGCATCATTAGTTCCTTTCACACTTCATTTCTCCATGCACAGCATTCAGAGATTTCACAATCTGCATATCCTCCTTTTAAGACATCACAGAGCTCTTCTGCAGACCTTTGAGGGACTAACGAGCAAAATGTCTCTAGTTTATTAATTAGCTACTTATCAGCCATACTCCACTGCTCCCTACTAGTTCAGCCGCTCAGCTACAGTAATTAGACAACCCACTTTTCAGTCTTTTATAGCATTGCCTTAGAGAGAAAGTTTCACTGTTCCCGAGACTATGGTACTTTCTGGCAATTATTAGACATCTCCTGAATGACTAATAGCAAAATGCTGCTTTCTGTATTATTCACTGCAGCATTACAGCTCCCCATTCTAGGTTTTGTCTCATGCACTCCGCTGTCAATATGTGCCATCACTGGCACTCAAGCGTCCAGATGTTATCTGAAAGCTTCTTTATTTGCACCATTCAGACAAACAGTCAAAAAGCACGTATTCACACTTCACTGGAATCAGGCTGCAAGTAAAGTGGGTAGTGTTACTTCTTATGCTGCAATCTTTCTCTAACAGGAACAAAATCAAGCCAACAAACATATGCTGCTGTCTCTGCTTCATGCAATGAAAGGCTTGCTTGTATGCCTGAACTCATGATTTTTATTAGCTACCAACAGGTTTATGTACTCATAGTACCTAACATACAGAAATTTATATAATATGAAAAAGCCTTTTTTTTTTCAGCCTGCCAGTCAACCATAACTAATATCATACATTGAGTACATCTAGAAGGTAAAAGAAAAAATCCCTTAAATCAGGCTGTTACTTTACTTGCTAAAATATTTCCTTGAAATACCAGTGTCCATGGTGAACAGCTTTCCAGACCCCATAATGATCCTCCCACTTGCTATCTTATCTAATTGTTTATACTACCAAGCTATTCACTTAGGCAAAGCTGTGGCTCTTTTCATCTATACAAAACCAAGCACACAGACTTGAGAGGACATGCTGTTTCTAAGTAGAGCCAACACACCTTCAACCTAACATTTGAAAGCAGTAAAACAAAATGGTTTTCCCTTCCCAAGAGGCAATGAGAAGCAATGCCAGTGTCTGACAGACTGTTACAAGCTCTGTGTGCTGTGCATACACTGATGAGTAAGTCCATCCCAGAGCATGCTGGCAGTATAGACATGTATAGACTCAGCTGGCCAGATCTTAAGCCCCTGCTGCCTTTCCCCAAACATGCCCTTAAAGGCTGTAAGTCAGGAAGGGCCTGGGATGTGCATGGACCTTTGTTCTTGTCTGGACAAATGAGATGCCCAGGACTCAAGTCCACCACAGAGAAGACTTACCCCAGTAGACAGCCATGGGGTATCAGTTACTGCCCCTGTATCCCACATAGAAAGTGGTCTAACCCTGTAAGACAGGGTGACTTCTTTTTTTCATGGGATCAGTAAGGAATTGCAAAAGTATATGATGATTATATGAGATTCTCCATAGTAGAGAAGAACAAAACAAATTACTTATCTATCACTTTAAGAGAACTTCAACTGTTTGTTCAAGGAGAGTCAAAGCACTTCATCATCATCTTGGTTTTGCCTTATGCACAGACACACAGAGCTGGGAATTTTTTCAAAGTGAATGTTAAGGGGGGGAAATGAACAGGGACCATCAGCTCTCCACACAGCTTCCATAATTCTGTAGGTTCCAGCTTCCATAGGTTTTACAGGCATGTCAGTCAGAAATAGTGCCAAAGATCTATTCTATCCTATATGAATTGCACAGTTCCACAAGGGATTAGTGACTTCACTTATTTTCACTTCTTAGTTTGGTAAACTGATGGACACCTGTGAGATTATTCTTTTTTCATTTGTTTGTTTTCTGGCATTGTTTTTGAGCATGAGGAAAAGAAGGCTGCACAGATTGCTCACTTAAAAATTCCCTTAAATAAAATGCCCATGGAGAGTTTCTTTCACCATACTTTCTATCACCTACAGTAAGGACCAGTTCCTTTACATTCCTCATCTTGCACTCAAGATCCTACACAGTGTTTTCACAGTGTTTTGTTAACAGGTAACAAATGAGAAAGACACAAAATTTCAGTGAATACTAACTGAATGTTGTGAGAAGCCTTACTACACAGTGAAGACAAATCAGACATTTAGGCAGGCTGAAATCTCAGACCAAATCAATGTATTGAGGCTGGCCTAAAGCCATGCAGACTTCAAGCATATGTGAATAGATAAACTTGAGTCCTTACACAGGAAAATTATTTTGCATGCCAGGTGTCACACACTTTTTGCCCAAAAGCTGTCTCTCAAGCCAGGTGAGTTTTCAGGTCATGTAACCACTCACTTGCAAGTACTCTACATAGTCATTCACAGTCTTACATACAGTAACAACCCTGTAAATCTCAGAACCCAAGCTGCAGGTGTTCAAAGCTTGTGTGTCTTACCTCACACCTGAGGACTGGGGAGTGGAGCCAAAGGTCCTCAATGTCCAAGTACTGATGCTCAACTAAGTGACAGATTTTCTGAGTTTTGTCTTCTCAAGGAGGACTCAGTGGGAAGCTCCTCAAGTGCTACATGTTCCAACCTCTGTCCTAGCATTTGCAAAACAAAAATTAAGGCCAAGTGGCAAATAACAGGAGCTGCCTACAAGAGGCCTAACTAAAATTGTTAGTGGTGGTGGAATAGCCACACCAACACTGCTGCAAAAAGCCAGTCCCAAGGCTATTAGCTGAAAGCACATCGCCATGAACTATCCTACGCTTAAAACCCCATTTCAATCACTCATTCAGTGACAGATGATGAGTAAATTTTCTGCTACCACCTCTCCAAGCTAGCTGTGAGTGCTGTTAACACACCTCTTAAAATGAACTGCAAGAAACCAACCCCAACAAATATGAAGTATCTTGCAATTATTTCAGTTATATCTGCCACTTCTTTTGTTTCAGCTGTAGAATTCTGTTCCTGCTCCCCAGCCCCTCAGTCCCTGGAGACAATATTATCAGGACAAATGGTGTACGTTCAAATCCTGAGCACTCAAGGTCTATGAAGGTATATACTAGAGTTATGGCAAGTAATTGAATGGTTAAACATGAAGAACTAAGCTTCTGCCAGCTATTGTCAGCAGACGCTATGACAGCAAAAGACAGAGCTCCCCTGGAAAACAGCTCTGTAAAATGGAATAAACTCTGTCAAAAACTTTAAACCACTCAAACCTCCTTGCTTTTCCTCTTGAGATGCCAAGCACATTACTCTGACCGCCTGCAGTATAAACAGACAGCTATTTAGAAACTTGTATAAAATAAAATTCCAACGCAACACACTGGAGCAATCCTGTGTGTGCCTTTCATCAGCCGGTGGGAGGCTGCAAGACTAAGGCTGACAGGTGTCAGACGTACTGCGTAATGCCTGGCTGAGGAGCGCTCGGATGCTCTAGCAGTAAAAAGCCTCTGGAAGCAGTGCAGGAAGCAGGAACGCTCAGATCAGAAGGCAGTTGTCTTCCTTTCTCTTTGTGTATCTCAGTCTTTTGTCAGATATCCAAACAGCCATATAAAGCATGTGCTAAGCATATATATAAATAGAAAGCTGCAGTTGGTGTGCTTCATTGAGGAACATAGGCTGGCAGATTTCCTTCTCCTCCACCCCAGTTAGGATTCAGGTTCAGAAAATCACTTAGACACTTTCCTAGTGCTGACAGACATGAATCTTCAGGGCAGATTTAAAGTTAAGCTTGTATTTAACTGTCCTTAAGAAATGTTGTTACTCAGTTCTGTGGCTGGTTGAAACAAGGCAGGACAATGAACTTGCAACAAAGTCCAAAAACTTCACTCAATAAAAAAAGTGAAATGTGCTGAAAATGAATTAAAAATCCAGCTACCTCAAGCTCACATCTCATTGAGCACAAAGACAAAGCCAGTCATTTTCCAGGCCAAGTACTTCTTCTGGCACTAGAGTTCAAATCTCATGTGAATGAAGGTCCTGGTTTATGGCATGCATTAAAAAAAAATCCAACTTTTTTTTTAAAAATTTAGAATTACATTTATGAGGAAAGAAAAGTGGTTTTATTACCAGCAAATTAAGCAATGGTTTACCAACTTAGGGGTCATATATTTGTTTAACCCATAGGCCTGTCACGTAGTTGTGAAGTACTTGATCCTGTCTGGAGCTGGTGCCAGGGAAATCTGTAGCTGGGAATAGGGAAATTATGAAATGGATAAAGATGTAGCTAAAACAGCATCCCCTACCACGTGGCAGGCCATGTGTACAGATGGAGGCCACCATCCTGCCCAGGGTCCCGCCTCCCAGCACAGGGGGACACGCACCAGATGCAACCAGAGAGAGGGGAACACCCCTCCTGTTATGTAGATGGGGTGGGACGTTTGAAACCTTCAAAAGGTGCAGTTTTTGAAACAAGGGCATGCTTTTTGGACCTTGGTGGGCTGAGTACCCAGCACGCACTGTGATTAAACTTTCTTGCTTGTTATAATTCTTTGTTTCACAGGTATTTGCCATTTTTCTAAATTTAATAAAAGAGATTTTTCTCACATATTGGTTGTCAAACACACGTCAAACATGCTGGCTGTTTCCACAGAAATGAAAGCATGTTGTGCTTTGATGGCACAGCTTTTTCCCTGTCCATTCAATTAAGCAGTAAAGAGAAAATAATTTAAGAAGAGGGATCTGGCCTTCTGGACATGCTTCACACTGTGCATGTCGACGCGAGGCTGAAGCCTTGTGCTCCAAGGAATGCACGGCACTCACCCTGCTGCCAGGGCTCTCAAGGCACTGACAATCTCTTGGTAGTGTTCAAAATAGAAACCAAACACACTCCTCTTCAGAATACACATTAAATAAAATGCACAAATTTTTTTTTTTGCTAAAAAACTTTACACTGTTGATCAGAAACTTCTATGGCAATTGGGCTTAATATATACTTCAGATTCTTGCTAGATCCTCAAACATGAAAGTGCTTTCCTTCATCGCTAAGGTTACCACTGTGGTATGCCATGAAAAAAATCAAAATCTCAGGCTGTATAAAGCCTCAGTCTAAGGTCAGGAACCAGAATCAGGTGTAAGAAGATAGGATTCAGGATGAAACATCCCAGCTGTGTCCTGTTGATGGATGAGGGGATGATCTGTGCAAATGTGAAGTCTAACACAGTTCTTACCAAAGTACTTGAGCTTTAGGAAACACTTGCAAGTGGTCTTGCAGCTACTTTGCTATGATCTTTCACATTTCATTATGCCCAAATCTGAACACTTCATGCACTGCAGAACAGCTGACCTTTACGAAGTGGCCCCTTCCAGCCTCAACGCAGCTTCCCACATAGCAACTATTACTGGGCAGGGCTGGTTTCACTCACTAAGAACTACCTTTACCTGGTAATAGTTAGGCAGCATCCCAGGGAGCTTTGGCCTTTCAACTGATGAATTGCTTTTTGTTGTTAAATGTCAACAACTCCTAGTCACACCATGTAGTCTGAGATCTTAGGAGCAGTGCAATAGCTACTGTTTCAGATATTTTAATATTTTACTATTTCAGATATTAATAACATTTAGTTGCTGCTCTTGGTAAAAGATGTGAAAGCCATCACAGACAGTAAGGAAATGGCTGAAAGAGCCTCTGCTCAGGAAGTTGTTTTGACTCCCAGTTCCTGTCAAACCAGCTCTCATCCATTGTAGGTAATTACCATTATACTGAAGGGTGAAATTGAGAAAAGCAGAACAAAAGTTCTGTTGGTGCTGTGTGCTTGTCCTCCAGGTGCATAAGGGCTGCCATGCTTTCAGAGCTGAGCAAAAAAATTTTGTTATCAAAATAGTTTTGTTTGGGTGAGGTTATTTTCTCTTTAATCCCTATACACACACGGTTCTTGTTATATAAATCAGATACTTAAAACAGCAAATGCCTTTACTGACACTGTAACACCCATTAATTTACTACATTCTTCTCTGTATTTGCACTATTTTATCTCCTTTTTATATGCAATTTTTGTATAATTAAGAGCCACCTGTACAGCAGTTGCCACAAATAAATATGGAGAAGCTCCTTAATAATGAGACAAGTCTAAATGCTCAGTCTTCCTTCGACCTGGGCAGTTGTAAAGCAACCTGGTTAACAGGACTTGACCCCAGCCAACAAAGCAGCCCATCTCAGGCATCTTTTCTAGGAGATGCCATTGGGATGCACATGCCCAGACCCTGTCCGAGTCAGTCCCACCCCTTTATCTTTCATTTCCCAATCCACTTCCTTTTCCCCAGTAACTTCCAGATCCATACTTATTTCATAAAACATAATTCAACATTTAGAGAACTCAAATCTTGCATTATTCCCAAATATGTGAAAGTAAGAGAGTGGGTTTTTTGCTTTGAATCATCTGCAGCTGTAAGGGTCAAACTGTGTATTTTACAACTCTGAAGAAAAACAGGTTAAAATGCTTACTATGGCACTGATTTAGGAATAATTCAGTTAAATCCATGCAAACATGAGACTTGTGGATTTTAATGAACTGAAAAGAGCTAAAATCAACCATTTTTGGAAGAACAGATTAATTTTAAAGATCCATCACAACTAGCAAACCAAATGTATTCTGCAGGATACGCACAGCATGTAGAGTTCTGAATATTTGATCGTTTCACCCAGAAATTCCTTCACCAGTCAAAAGGCAAGTAGTTTCCTCACCTGTAAGCTTTTAGGTTTGCCCAGGAACCTTGCTGTTGTCAGGCAGCTAGACTCAGAGAGGGGAATCTGCTCTTAAAGGCTGTAAAAAGGTTCTTTTTAAAAACAGTTTTATCATAGAGCTCAATTCCCTTCTCAGGAAGGAGGTAGCCAAACCAGGACACAGATGAATTTAGGGTACAGTTAACTATAAAACACCAACAGGAGGAAAATCAAAGAGAAGGTTTTAGAGGAAGATACAGAGAAATCCCATACAGCAACTACTGTCCCTCAGGGCAACCAGTCATTTTATTTTCAGTACCAAAATCTTTCACTAACAAAACCCAAAGGAATTCCCAGAGCGGCAAAGCAGGAGTGCCAGCATGTACTTTCTTTGGCCTGATAGAAGCCACCTTGGTCAGGTCAACAATGAGGTCTCTCAGCTTCCTGGGAGCCCTTGACGGGGCTGTAAGTATGAGAAGCTGAACAGAAAAATGCAAACAAACGTCAGTAAGGGCCTGTGGTGGAAATAGGGCACAGCCTGGTATGCGCCTTCGCACCACATTCTGGAGTTTGCATAATGGGACACTGTCTAGGAAATGCAGGCACCCAGAAGCAGTGGGGGAAGCTCCTGGGAGAAGCCCTCAGTGCTGGAACAGGAACACACTCGCCTGCAGAGTTTAATCAAAGGCTCACAGAGGACCACCATTGTGTGCTTGGGAAACACCAGCATGCTCACGTGCCCTCCAGCCACACTCTCAGCAGCATCTGTGGATTTTACTTTTCATTCCTTGAGTTCACTAACCTATAATAAATTAATGTTACGTAGTCTACTTTGCAATAGAGAGAAATTTAATTTTTGAGTGGAGCTTAAAAAAAACCAGTCCTGCTGACTAGTCAAGAACATTGTACAAGCTCTGGCCAGTCTGGAGCTACACCTATAGACTGGCAGGCTGATGCCATCCTGTTCACTGATGCCAAACAGGAAAGGCAATAGCTGAGGTCTTCCTGCTGTTCTCTTGGCACAAATATTTCACTTTTTCTCTTCTATCTGGCCACTGATTTACCTTTTATCATTTGTAAGGAAGAGTATATTAACATCCAATTATGGATTATTTTGGCCAGTATTTTATAGATTCCTTTATTAAATGAAACCCTTCACCAACTGCTTTATCATATCTTTCTTGCCTTAAAATTATTTTACTTGCACCAGTTATTAACTTTCAACTGATCGAGACATCAAATTTTTCATTTCACAGACAATACATTATGCCTTGTGTTTAAAAAGTAACAGACAAATCCCTATTTCACTTAATTAAAGCAAAGAGAGAAGTAAGCTTAACTACCATGTCAATTTCTAAGGCATTTATCAGACTGCAGGTGTGAGGTAATTTCATGTCCTCACATACTGTGGAGATTGCAGACAGCAATTCTGGAAATCACTTTTACGTTCACATGTATCTTTATGGCAATTTATTTGTACAGGCACAGCATTTTATAAAGGAACTTGAATTGGATTAGATAGCAAGAGACATTTACCCATTATTCAATGGAAAGAAGAAAAAAACAGTAGTTGCCTTGAAGTTCTGTGATTCATTTGCTGATTTCCTTTCTTACATTCTTAGTCCCACTTGGAAGCTTTCCTCCTCATGTACCTGGACCCCTCACTGTCGATTGCTTCATAGAGGTCCTTTTTATTCTCTGCTGTTGCATGCAAATAACCAAGGTAGGCCACACAGAGGCTAACTGCTATCAGTCCAAATGCCATCACAGGTTTGTTCTGACAAGAAATAAGAAGACAGTATATGTTTTTAGTAAAACTAGTTTTAATTCAACTCAAACATCGCATTCTTCTATTTTAGCTTAGAAAGTGAACAACAAACTACTGTGACATCTGCAAAAATAATCACTGCCTTCCTGCAGGCTGAATTTTCTGACAGCAAAAGGAATTCCCTTTCAAAAAGAAGATCCTTTCTGGAGATAGAACAGCACATTGCTCAATGCTCTTGAGTTGTTGGTTGGAAATGCTGCTTAAGCATGAATGAATGAACAAGCCAAAACCAATTACTAAAGGTCACTACTACAAACTTCTAACAGAATTCATCTGGATATACTACTGGGACAATGACTCTGCTTCTACCAGGCAACCTCGATTATAGTCCTCTAAAACAGATTTTGTATTATTATCACAAAACCTACTTTTATTATATGCACAAAATTTCATTCATTTTTGGGTTCTGGAAGTGCAAATAAAACCTGAAGTTCAGCTTAATTATAAATGCAAGAAAAAGAAAAATACAAAACAAAAAAGCTACCAAAATCCTCTCGTTTCATACCAAAAAAAGCTTGCATTTTATATTTTTTCCCCCTTTTAAATATTAAAAACAACTCCCACTACTTAACCTGTCAAATTACATGGGTAATATGCCTGTAAGCAGTCTTTCTGGCAGCAGCTTGGCTAGGTACAAAAGAACCACTGAAATAAAAGCTTCAATAAACAGCATGTCTGGGCTTTTAATAATCAGAGTGGAAGGAAGCAAAAATATTTTTAGTTACATTTCTGACAAGAGATGGTTATATAATGCACGCAGAATTGCGATGATTACTTTAAAGCAACTGTGTCCCTTCAAGCCTATGTGGTTCCTCTCGTAACAAGCATCTTACAGGTTTAATGAAAAGCTCTGGGTTCACGGCCCGGAAGAGCATAGTTGTCTGAACACTCCTCAGCCCGGGTTTTCTCTCGCTGGGTGTTCCATTTTCACCTGGAGGTTTGGCGGAAGACATTTTCCTTAACGCTGAGTTACTTCCTAGGAGCAGAGTTAAAAACAGGGTGTCACTTAGGAGTTCGCACTCGATGTGTCTTCTCACGGCACGAATTTCAGTTGGTGTCTATATTAATGACCGCCTTTGGTGCCAGCTGCCGCGGCCATGCCCCCGTTAATCCCTGTTGGCTTTCTGCCCCCCCCGCTCCCCTCACGCCGCCACTCACCGCGCGCCGCCGGCTCCCGCGCGGGGCGGGGCTGCGCATGCGCACTGCGCGCCCGGCCCCTCAGCCGCCTGGGGACGGGGGGGGACGGTAGGGACGATCCCTCGGCAGGGGCTGTGGCGCTGTATCCCCAAATTACAGTGTCATCCGCGCTGGGAGAGACTTGTGAGAGCAATCCAGTTCAGCCGGGCACCCCGCGCTGCCACTGTAGCCCCTAAAACGCTAAACCGTGCCCCCCAGCGCCAGGCACACACACCCTCTTACACACCGCCGGGACTCCTCCACCTGCAGCCTGTGCCGATGCCTCACCACCCCGACAGGGGAAACAAGCCTTTTTCTAATGCCTAATCTGACTCTTCCGTGTCCCAGTTTAAGGCCGTTGTCTCTTGCCCTCTCATAGCAGGTGCAGGAGGCGACGCGGCGCCCCCTGAGCCTCCGCAGGCCCCTCAGCCCCTCAGCCCTTCCTCCTCGCCCTTCTCCAGCACCTCAGCGTCCTTTCTTAAGGAAAGCGCCCCGGGGGGAACGCAGTGGTGGGTAATAGCAAGGGGAGGCGAGGAAAGGAGGTGTTTGGGTGGCCGGGAAACCTGGACGCTCCCGGAGGGTGGGGAGGCACCCGGGTCAGTGCTCCGCCAGGCAACCAGCGGGATGGTATGGATAATATTACAGCCTCGGAGCTGCTGCCAGCCGGGGGATTAGCACATACGCACTTAGGGACTCGCCAGCCCCAGCTCACACTGCTCCGTGCCAGGGCGTGTGAGAGGGGACTTTGGTGGCTACTGCAAGCAGGGGGGGGCAGAAGGGGTCGAATCTTGGCAGTGATTTGAAAATGAACATGATTAGAACTGACCGTGAGCCATTGTGTGCCCAGGTGGCCAGAGGGCCAGTGGCATCCTGGCCTGTGTCGGCGATAGCGTCGCCGCAGGAGCAGGGCACTGCTCGCCCCCTGTGCTCGGCACTGGCGAGGCTGCACCTCCAGCGCTGTGTCCTGTTCCGGGCCCCCACTGCAACACCAGCACTGGGGTACTGCAGCATGTCCCGCAGAGGGAAATGAAGCTGCTGAGGCTCTGGAGTGCAAGCCCTGTGACGAGAGGCTGAGGGAGCTGGCATCTTCCAGCCTGGAGAAAAGCAGGCCTGAGGGCACCTTACTGCTCTCAACAACTCCTGAAAGGAGGTTGTAGCCAGAGGTGGGAGGCAATCTCTCCACCTAAGTAACAAGAGGAAATGGTCTCAGGTTGCATCAGTGGAGGTTTACATTGGATATTAGGAAAAACTTCTTCACTCGAAGGGTAGTCATGCATTGGAACAGACTGCCCAAGGGGGTTCCGAAGGCATGTGGATGTGGCACTTGTGGATATGGTTTAGTGGTGAACGTGGTGGTGCCAGGTGTATGGTTGGACTTGACAATCTTAGAGGTAACTTCCAACCTTAATGATTCTATGAAATGTAGAGGTATCCAGACTCTGAGAACCATTTGCTCCATGTTTGTTTGTTTTTCTGTTTTATTTTGCAATAATCACACTACTTTTGTTTTGTTTTGTTTTTGAAAGATGGCAGAGTAATAGTGTATTGCAGGTTAACTTGTCCCTTCTAAATCCAGATGGAGTATCTAAATAATTTCTTTTGTTGGGAGTAAATATAATGAGGTGAGAAAAATAGTAGGGAAATAAGTTTTGGTGTCAAGAGAGGACTGAGTGGTGTGTCTGGGTTTTGTGTCAACATTTAATTCACAACATACCATCTGCTAATCTGGTAGCTATTGTTTTGGCAGCATATGCCACACAGCTGATTTTGTTTGGAAACTATTGAGTAGAAAATCTGAGTAAAGCTTGCTGCTGTCATTTGTTTTCATGTTTGTCTAATTGAAAGAAGCCAATAGGAGGTTTTTGCAGGAGCCTTGGATTTTAGGAAGGTAGCTTGATTTTCTTGAGGGGAAGGAGGATTTTTTACAGTACTGTAGGATATGTTTTCCATACAGCTCCCAAGCAGTTTCCCCCCCTCCCCCCCATTTTATATGGAAAGGCAAAACATTTATAACACCACACTGAGAAAGTGAACTTGCTTATTGGCACATGTACCCCCTCCCAGAAATTATACCATTCATGCAGATAAAACTTCTGATCCAAAGTCAGCCAGGATCACAACAGTATTTTCCAGGTTGTGGTAGGATGGGTTTATACCAGAACATATTTGCCATATAATAGTGGCAAGGATTGTTAGGTTGCTGCTAGTTCTCTGGCAGTTCTCATCTCTTTTATAAAGGCATCACTGACATGGGAAGATCTGACACTATACAAAGAACACCGTTGGCTGGGGAGAATATATGCTCTACGTGAAGAGCTGTGGGATAAAGCTTTATGCATAGGGAAGCAGAGAGTTCGGGTTTTGATGTGGGTTCTGGTGCTTGGCATGTGTTAAGCATGTGCCAGCTAACCAGATTAACCATACATTGATGAAAAGCTTGGACTGTTTACTGTTTCTAGTTTTGCATTATGACTGTGGGAAAGTGTTGTATTTTATCTTTAATGTGAATATTATGTTGCTATCATCTGACCCAACAGGATGTTGAAATGTTCACTCCATCAAGGCTTTTAAAGTTATTTGGCATCTTTATATGGAAGTCTCGATAAAGAGTAAAATAGTGAACATCTGTGGTATTTCTGAGTCACCCACTGTCTTAATATCTGAGTATCTCTCCTGAAAAATAGCCATGCAAAAAACCGTTCCTTTTCCAAACCTAAGGCTGTCACTGAGGTTTATTTTCTTTTCAAATAAATTCCTTTGGGATTCCCCATTCAGTTTCATGCTGTATGCCGTAGCCATTCAGGACCTAATAGGAATTTCTGCCTTTCGTGAGACTCACATGCGCTTATCACTGTAGCTGCAGCAGCGGCTCTGTGGGGAGCAGAGCGAAGGCGATGCCGTGCCCGCAGCCATCGTTAGAATGCGCCAGCCAGGCTAACGCAGCCCGGGGAGCAGCCGCGGCTTTGCTCATTGACCTCACAGCCGCTGCTACTGCAAGCACCGCGCCAGAACAGAGCTGCACATTGTCTTCAGAATAAAGATAGGGTGCCTCAAGCTACCGATAAGATTATCCGTGCTTTAGAAACAGTTACACAGCTGTTGTGGGCAGAAAAAAATTCTTTTTTCATCAACAGTGGGACTTCAGCACTGGTATGACCTGTGTGGAGAGGGGCAGCTTTCATCACGTGTTTGTTAGGGTTTTTGTACCTGAGTGTAAAGTGTGTATCTGCATTCCTGTTTTGCCTGACTTTTAAAATGTTTTATACACTGTGAGTCTCACAGTATTTTAATTAGAGTTGACAAGTAGAACTTTTTTTTTTCTTTTTTCTGAACAAGTCTGGGGGAGAAGGGAAAGCAAAAATTAGGAATGAGAAGTACTTCCACATCCTTGCTCACAGCTAATGCTGAGGGGATCCATTGTTGCACTGAGGCATGTGAAACAGTATTGTCATATTAAGGACATAAATGCAGAAGAAGGAACAAACAGACTAGCTAGACAAGGGTGGCATTGAGAACATCCTGTGTGGTTGTTGCTCTGCTCATGACAGTCTTAAGAGTCCTTATGCTGCTTTTCAGCAGCTCTTGCTTGTTTCTGTCATTCCCATTGAAAGAAAGCAGTTTTCAGGCAGCAGCATGCAGTGGTTGGGACCCTACCACTGACAATCCAAAACAGTTTTAAGGCAATAGGCGTTTTAAAAATTAAAATCTCTTAGAATGAGTCTTCTGCATTTTGTAACATTATGTGTATGTCTTCTATAATACTTGATAGCCAGCTGTGTCTCTGAGAGACAAACAAGCCTTCCAGCAAAGATTAAAGCAATTGTTATTCTTCAAACACCAATCAAGCTTATACTTTTTTTTCAGCTGAATTCAGTATGGAAGGGAAAAGGCACTTTGTTTGGTTCTACTTTCATTAATGAGTAGGCAAATTGTTTCTGACTGGGAACAGAATAATATCACAACTCAAAGCATCCCCTCTGGAAAGAAAAAGCTAGTTTCTACTACAAAGAACAGAGAAACATATGCAGCACTGAATTTTCTCACTACAGTACACAGCCAGATACCTTAGAGCTCAAGTTTAAAGACAAATTGGAGCTAAAATTGCATCTCCAAAAAGAAGGGGCAAGGGGAGACTTGTTTGCACTTGTAGTTGCTCTGGTCTTCCTTGCATGCAGTCTCAGAATTGCTCAGTCTTGGAGTATGCCAATATTGCTCCCTAGTCCAGCTGAAAACTAACACTGCCAGGAAAAAAAAAAATAATAAAGTTTATTTTTCAGTTGGATGGGTGAGACAGTCTGATGTAAGCAGTGCAATGCAGTTGGGAAGGCAGTGGGGACTGACTTCTGCCTCCAACACTGGGGCTGCCAATGAGCTTAAGCTGTGATAAGTTAAAACCCTTCCAGTGCCCTCTCTGATCTAGGCACACTTCAGAACACAGCTTCTAAGAAGACTACAAGGGTAGAAATTTCACAGGTTCAACAGAATGAACTCTGTAGTAAGGGACATGCAGTTACCAGGAACTCTTCAGATTTTCTGCACCTTACAGTTGTCTTTAATCTGTAAATACCACCACATAGTATCACAGACTCATTAAGGTTGGAAAAGACCTCCAAATCATTGAGTCCAACCGTTGACTGAACACCACCATGCCAACTGATTCAAAGAAATTCATTCGGCATCGAAATTGATCAATATTAAGTCACATTCCTTTTTATTCAGCGCTGGAGAAGTACTGGGAAAAATCCTCCATAAGTACTTCAGATGGAATTACAAAAGCAAAACCCTTATATTTTCAAAGGCCATTACACATTCATGTTAAATCCTGCCTTTCCACGCTTCTGTGCTATATAAGTCCTTTGTTTGTAGTCTATAAAAATCCTTTGTATGATGCATCCCTTTCATCTTGTATGAATTGCTTCCCAGCCTAATCATCACTTTCCTTGAGCTCTATACAGTTGAAACATTTCCTAATGTACAGAGCCATCCCACCACCTCTCCTTCCTTTCCTATCCCTTCTAAAAGCTTGTAGCTATTCATTGCAGCGCTCCAGTCATGTGAGTCGTCCCACCATATTTCCATGATGTCACAGCTTTCCTGATGCTCAATGGCCTCCAGCTCCTCTTAATAAAATACAGTAGCGAGTGGCACTGTCTAATGTTTATATACTAGATATGATGGAGATATAAGTCTGGGTGTCATAAAGAAGCTTAACCAGCTTTGACATTTAAGTGATAGGATTGTAACCACGCAGTTCAGTAGGCTCTTGGGACTTTTTTCTATCTCTGTAGGATAATTACAATTGCTCAGATGTCTTTAATGCCATAATAAAGTTTGGATTTAAAGTTAAATTTTAATTTTCTCAGTACTACAGGTAGTCACAATATTCCTACAGAGATTTTAGCCTTTGAGTTACTGATCTGAACTGGACCTTGTTCAGCCATCTGTGGCTTTTGTGAGGCATTCAGCAGCAGTACCAGGAGGAAAGTGCTCACCTGGCAGGTAGTTCCCTCCAGCAGGCAGCTGGGAGGCTTTGTTTGTACCTGCAGTCCAGCTCCAAGCTCTGGCACCTTCAGCCACACTCTGGAGGCATCAGCTTCTCCCAGGTACCAAGGTCCTGATTCAGGCATGTGTTAGGCTATGTGATACCTTCCTCTCCATGAAACTGTCAAATATTCACATATAATTCCTGGATAAAAACGTTTAAGCCAAATAAATTATACTATGAACAAATTATACTGTGAAGAATTCATGTAAGAGGCAAGGAGTTCAGTCTTTCTGTTGTTTTGTAATATGACTCAGCAGGATAGCCACATTCCAGGTAAAAATGGCCACCAAAGCACTGATAGTCGATAAGACGCATAAGGCAGGACATAAACTTATTCCATTGCTTAGTTATTAAAAATAAAATTATAGGCTTTCTAGTGGGGAGTGGTTCAGCTGCCTAGTCCAATGTGGGAATTGATTAGCATGTACAGTAACCAAAATACATTTTAATAACAAAACCCAGGTTTCACCTTTTGGGAAATCCACTTTAATCTAGAATTCTAAGAGAAGGGGCTTTCTGTGCATTGTGTAATGTATTGTTAGGAGTAATGTGTGCCTAAAAGAGCTTTTGGGTTTTGTGGACAGTTAGCTTGCCCAAGAGAACACAAAATACAAATCTGATGTAAAATGTCAAAGAGCAAACAGGGTGGGAGTTAAGGCTTTACAACACAGGTGTCTACAGGCTGTGCTGCCGCTACTGTGAAAGAACAAAGTGTGCAGCATTTGAGCTGATGCCAATGAGTGCTCAAAAGATGCAGATAAATCCCATGACTTCAAATAAATGCCACTGTTTCCTCATATCTTTCTGATGATACAAGACGCTTTATGGTTCTGGATTGAACAGTGTGCCAGGAGAGATGATCAGATTTCACTCATTTAGTTTATATTACCTAGGAGATAAGCAGTTTCTATCTTCAAGGCTTAAAGAGTAACTCCCTTTCTCAGCAATGTATTGTTGATTGTTAATTCCACTAGAAAGCGGGGGTCCAGCTGTAATCATTCACTGAGGCACAGGTAAGTTAGAGTTTCTTACTATAAAATATAGTTTATTTTTGAGATGTCAAATAGGCTTGATAATAGCCTTATGGAAGTGTCCAGTCAGCCAGCATAAACCAAGGATATAATCCTCTTTTTGTTGTACTACTGCAGTAACTGCTACAGAGTTAAACATTGTAATGGGGCCATTGATGATTGCTTGTTCAAGTGGAAATCTTTTGACTTTTTCAATTCTTTTTTTCTATTTTTATGAGTTGGATAGAGCATTAAATCAGTAAATATTAAACATTAAACAGTAGCCTGAGTGGAACAGTAATACTTATTAATGTTGAAGATCATTTGCTGCAGAGGTTTTTTTGTTTACATCAGAAAAGATAGGAGAGATGAAAAGATAGGAGATCTGTTTGGCATGAAGGTGAGGAGAAATGCAGTTGTAGTTGTGTACGTGAAATATGGACATGATGACTTAAAAAATTAGTAATTTTGGCTACTTCTGAGCCTAATGTTTTTTTAATTACACAGTTTACCAAGTAACAAAGAAAACAGTGAACTGTATCTGCCCTCTCTCAAAACCCGTTCACTGCTGTGGAGAAGAGACCACAGCAATTCGCAGCTGGCAAAACATCACACTCGGCAGCTGTTGGTTTCTTTGAGTGGTGTTTGTGGTTTCCCTAATTACAAAACAAGACAGGATTTTGTCACCACTGGCTAAAAAAAATGATGCCAAGCATGTTTTAGGTTATGAAGCCACTGAAAATTTTCAGAGAAATGAATGTTTGGCAGCTAAGATCCTGAAGCCCAGAAAGGAGATTTATCCCAAGCCACGGCAGAAGCACAGGTCAGGTGCAAAAGCCAAACCAGCCAGGTCCAGTATGGTGCTAAATGACCAGCTGAGCCTTATTCCATCTAGTCTTTTCCTTCCTGCAGTTGATTGGCAAATAAATACCTAGGCTAATGTTTTTACACA
This sequence comes from Scytalopus superciliaris, assembly GCA_013400415.1. Taxonomy (NCBI): domain Eukaryota; kingdom Metazoa; phylum Chordata; class Aves; order Passeriformes; family Rhinocryptidae; genus Scytalopus; species Scytalopus superciliaris. The sequence goes on from VXBX01008609.1 coordinate 2,541,388, forward strand.
CCACATGTGTATTTTAAGCACTATTTAATTATTTGTGGAATTCTGCTTTAATATTACAGTAATCAGAGGTTTATCTCCCAATGTACCAAAGGGCTTATTTCTTGCTGCAAGGAGTTAAAAGTCAGTAACAGGCATAGAACAGTGAGAGGTTAGAATCAGTAAGCTAAGGTGAAAGCAAGGCACTGGGCTAAGAGAGATCATGGTTCTTTTCGTAGCTCTGCTTCTGGTGTGCTGAATGATGCTGGATAAACCTCTCTAGTGAGCATCTCCCCCTCAACAGCATGTGTTTTCTTTGTCTAGGTTGTCAATGTTTTGAGGTTAGGACTCCCTTCCTTACTACATGTTAATGAAGGGTTTATATCAGTGAAGCTCGTTCTGAAGTGTCTATGGATTACTTTTCTGTCTGTCCATGAGAGAAGAGCAAGTTATTGTCAGTATATTTACCTCTGCCATTTGGGGGCCTCTACTCCCACTGGAAGCATCTGAAGGATGAAATAGGTGGGAAACTTCTGGATCCCATCAGCCTGAGAACCATGGACTCTGCTGCTCTACCAACCACTAGCAGCTGTCATGGCAGAAGTGAACGACTTGGCCAGCACAGAGGGACGAGGGCTGTGTTTGCTCATGGGTTGTCAAGCCTTGCCTGGCTTGTTTTTGAAGAGCCTTAAAAAGCAATGAATAACAATACTATATTAATGTTACAGCTTTACTTATTCTGTGATAAGAGATGAGCTGTCTGAAGAGTGCAAAGTTAATTTTTATGACCTCTGTTTTCTCTTGTTGACTCTCTCATAGGGACCTGGAGATCACCTTGGCACTCTCACCATTGAACAGGAACCAAAGGCATAGCAAGGTTAGTGTCTGGTAGCAATGTTTTTTCAGCTTCTATTGCAGATATGCAACAGTTTGAACAGTTGATGCATGTGCAGCTTAGCAGTGTGATTTTGAACTGAGTTACCTGTTCCTTGGTGCTACCAGGAGGTTTCCTGATCCCTCCTCTTCTCTAGTGGAGCACTGGAATAGTTGCACCACACTGGGGGTACTAGTGAACAGACTGAACTGTCAGGAATAGTTTCAGCACAACTAAGCCTTTTTAGAGCCAGAGAACAAAGTAAATCAGTGTTTCTCAGCCTGTGGACCTCACACCTCTGGTAGTCAGTAAGGAAGCAGTAGGCAGTCCATGAAACAAAGACCCAGCAACCATAAAATGGATACACACTTCCTTATATCAACAAAGAAAGAAGATAAGGGAAAAATGCAGTTACTAAATGAACATCTGAAGTTAAGTTTCATTATTTGTTTGGTTGTTTATGGAAACCATTGTGCCAATGCTTGGTTTTTCTTTTCCTTGGTGTTTGGTTTGGGAAAAAAAAAAGTGATGTGGTTTTGATTAAAGTGTTAAAAAAATGGAGAGGATGAACCCTCAAGACTGTTACCAGCTCTGCTTTTTTATGATCCTATATCTTGCTCTGTGATTTCTACTTCTGCTCTCTATTTAATAATTTTTGCCATTATTTACAGTTCTTTCTCCTTTTATATATTAAAAAAGGGTATATTGTAGGTGCAGAAAAATACTCCCCAGCAGTGTTTACCTTAGAAAAGGAGCTTTTCCATCTCTCAGCCTGTGAGGATAATTCAGTTTGCTTCTGCAGAATTGATAGATCCACTGTCCACAGGCTTTATCACTATTTCACCTCCATTTCCCATAATACTGTGCTTTCTTCCTGTAATTTTTCAGCTCTCTGAGCTCCAAGTTGTCTGCCCTCTTTATGCTTCTAACACTTTGGATGCTTTCCCCACTTCCTTTCCAGTTATTCAGTTTGTTCTTGCATTTTCTTACTGTCCTTACCCCAACCCCATTTTCCTCCACACAAAGGTACCTTTTCTGCTTTTAAAGTAATTAAATTAGCAGAGCTGATTGAAATCTAGGTGAAGTAATTCTCTGAGCACTTTGCTTTTCAATGGATGCATTACTCAATGTACATTAGCCAATCTTCTGCAGACCTCAGTGAATGACAGAAATATTTGATGAATATATTCAACGACAATAGCATTATTCAAACACTTTACTCAGTAAAGTACATTCAGCACACTCGGAAGTTAATGGTGCATTCGGGTTACTCTGTTTGCTCAACAGAGCACATGCCCAGCTCTAGGGGGGGAAACCAAGTCACTGATATGTCTGAGGGAAACCAGGGGGTGGGGAGGCTCTTCTGGTCATTTGTGTCTCTAGTGAGCAGGACAAAATGTGTGTGTATGTTGGTGGGGGCTGTTAAAGTCACATCTAGGGAATAAATGATGTATGTGTGGAGGCAGAGATGACCCACTCATTTTACTGACTGGCAGAACTTGTTCTCATGCTTATCACTCATACTTCAGCTAAAAATCAGTATAACAAATGAACCTATGTCTAATCTTCAGGTTTTGTCCAAATTGGGGTGTGCATTTGTATATTTGTATTGAGCAGGGGGTTGAAGTAAATCTAACATCAAATCCATGCTTTTCACTTTTTGGTCCAGTCAACATTTTCTTGAGCCCTTGGTGAGTCCTTTCCAACTCAGAATATTCTGTGATTCTGTGAAATAATCTATCTTCTATTGTTTAAGACTCTCTAGTGCCTCTTGCAATTTCCAAGAGGCCAAATCTTTTTTGTGGTCTTTGTGTCCACAGTGCCAAAAAGATCCTGCTTTGACCCTTTTGTAGCTTTTCTAAATCTTTGAGTAATTTCATTGTTAGCCTCAACACTGGGCATTACCTCGATGCAAATGGATCAACATTTTCCACTACCTACTAAATTTCTTTAGCCAGCTTCCCATGCTGACTCCCTTTGATTCATTCTGCATAAAATGAACCTCCTCTGGATGCTAAGACTGAAATCTCTCCTTGGCTATAAAGATTTAAATCACATTTTTTATCTCTCTGGTCCTTGGGTTAGTCAAAATATAATTTTGCCAGTGTCACACCCTGACACCACTCGCCATCTGCTTCGACCTGTACTGTCACTTCTAGAAGTTTTACAAAATCTCATACCACTGTCATATTTTTGCTACTGCTCAACTGTGTGCTTATTAGATTTCTCTTTTATTGTTGTCTGAATCTCCACCTTGCTCTGAATTTTGTACAGCTCACATCATGTCTTTGTCTTCTCCAGCCTCAGCTAACTTAACCTCTCATCAGTCTGTGCCTGTGCTGTCCCATGAAGTCAATTTTCTCTTGTTTACTTGTTGAGTAACTCATTATCTTTGAGGTCTGTTTTATTTTTTTTCTGTTCCATATGTTCTTTGAAATGCTTGGGTGAATTAATTGTATTTTCAAAGGGTACAAATGCATCAATTAACATCCACATCTATAGCAACAGTGGTGCATAAAGCAAATGTGACCTTTTAAAGGCACATTTGCAGCTCCTTTGAATAGAGGAACTGTGCTGGTTACAACCCAAACAATACTGTGAAACAGGCTCTGTGGCCCTTTAGGCTTGAAGCTGAAGGTTGTCCTATACAGCCATTTCTCAATATCAAGTGAAGGCTGCAAGTGGAAAAAAATATAACCAAAGTTCTAGCCACAAGACCTGCCCTGCAATCCTTTAATAGATTTCAGTTTCTCCTCAACTGAGCACGTAGATCAGGAACCATCTTCAGTTCTGTGAAATCCCTGATGCCTCATTACCAGACATCTAGGTAACAGAATGTGTTGCTATCTTTCAAAATACCTTTGCAGGAATTTCATCCATACAGTCTTCTGGCTGGCTAGAATTTGCCCATTGCTCACAATCTGCTGGAGATTTTAGTCAAGTTCTTGATCTCTGTTTCCTTTGGGCAGGACTTTCTTTTCCCCTTCCCATCACTCTTCTCAATGTGGGACTAGCAAAATATAAACTGGTTCTTTTCAACCCCCCCTCCTGCTCAGGCAAGGAAATAGCAGCTCAACTTTGAGAAAAAGAAACCTCAAGGTAAATGTTGCAATCTATATTTAGGTATCTCCATGGCCTGATTCCCACCAGTGTTGGTTCCCACTGAGTTTTGTGTCTTGCTGGAGACCCAGCATATCTTTTATTTCTGTTCTGCTGAAGGCTCAGAATTGGTGTACTTCCAGCCATGGATTGATAGGTGACATTAGGCTTTTTACATTAGAAAGGGATGGTGCTGTTATTGTGGCCATTAGCAAAAGCCGCTCTGAAGCCATACTCATTTCACGTGGAATAACAAAATTCATCTTCCTTCAACAGTGCTTGTGCACATCTTAAAATCTTAGGAAGGGCCTCATGAGGTTTTCCATGACATCTCCTCCAGAGGACAGCTCATCCAAGTTGCACACGTACATGCTCACGTTCCCACTTGCTCACATGCACATTCTGTTTCCTTGCCCGTGCCGTATCTCACGGCGCTATCGTCATGCTTTGCCATTCAGCTCCTCTGAGACTGATGCAGTGATTGTTACTTACCTAGAAAGCATTAAAGCCCTGGTGCTGCTGTCTTCAAGACCTTGTTCTAAACTCCCGCTTGAGCTCTGTTTGCAGACATGGAGGACAGAAATAGCTCTTTAAAGAACTATTTCACAAAGTCACTACTCTTCCAAACATGTTTAAAAGCACATGAATAATATGCCTGAAAGGGTATAAGCTAACAGATCCCTGCAGCATAACGGAGTAGCTCGGTAACCATTCTTCCCAGTATAAATCAGCAGTATATTCATTTCTGCAGCTGTCCCTGAGCTTCTCAAGTCACCATCTCTAATGGTAGCAATGCAGGATAACAAATACCCTTGTTACCCAGCAGTAGTCTGGCCGTAGGCAGAGGTCATGATGGGTTGTATAACCAAGAGGCAGCAAAAGAAGCACTGAGCTTTCCATCTGTGTTAAGCTTTACAGAACCACAGAATCATTTAGGTTGGAAACGATCATCAAGATCATCAAGTCCAACCTTTGACTGATCACAACCTTGCCATCTAGACCATGGCAGTCAGTGTCCTGTCCAGTCATTTCTTGAAGGCTTCCAGTGATGGTGACCCCGCCACCTTCCTGGGCAGCCTGTTCCAATGCCTGAGAACCTTCTCTGCAAAGCTGTGTGATGCTGTGGCCTGATTATTGCTTGTACTCAAACTTGCCAGTTGATGAACTTGCTCATACATCAGCAGCAACTGCAGCTACAGCAGCAGGATTTTTGTGTCACTGCAGCCACAGAGGGGTACATTTTCTCTCCTGCTAGGCAGAGCTTGCACAAGCAGTAGATGGGATAAGGGCATTAAAAGAACACAAAGATCTGGAAATGTCTGATTTCCTTCCTCATATCTCCCAGCCATTCTGAGTCCTGGGAATACATTTACTTTTTGCTGTTACAAAACAAGGGAGCTTGATATCCTCAAAAATTCGCTCAATCCTGGAGATAGGGCCAGGTGGAAAGGTGACTGTATATTCTTGGTAGTAATCTCAGGTCTGCTTTTGACCTTGACCAGTGTCTCACTGCCAGTGGCTCCTTATGCAGCTCTTTCAAAGGAGGTGTTACAGATTTAGGACAGAGGAAGACTTGTGTGGGTAAGCAACTGTAATACACACACACACACACACACACGTGCATAGTTTTGGAGTAACAATACAAAATGCAACAAATAAAATCCAGTGAAGCAGGACTTAAAATATTGCACAAGTTTACTGAGAAGTTAGAGCTCAGACAAAAAGAAATACACCTGTTATAGGATGTATGGCTGCTATACATAAATTTGAAAGTGAAATCTGATTTGACTGTGCTTAGTGTTTGCGTAACTGAGAGGACTAAGTTAAGTGCACCTCAGTGGTAGAGTGTGAGCCTGAACTTGCCAGAGAAAGTTCTGTCTGACAGTCAGGAGACCCCTGGGGGGAACAGGCACATTTCTCACAGAGGAAAGTTAGCCTAATTGAAAGATGTGTTTAAACAGCAAATAAATTTTGTGTAATAGCCTCAGAATGCAAAAACTATCAGAAGTAAGATCACCTTGTTGTTGTTTTCCTTTTTAAATGCCTAATAATTTTAAATCACTTCAGCTACTGGTTATATTTCATGTCGAATTAATGTCTCATTTTTCTTCACCCAAGAGGAAGCATCTCTCTGATGTTGTGTTTCTTTGATACAGCATTTCCTTCTTTCCTTGAAGAGAAAAATGAGCTGGGGATTCCTACGTGATCTGCTGAGTGGAGTGAATAAATACTCAACAGGAATTGGAAGAATTTGGGTAGCTGTTGTGTTCATGTTCCGCTTACTGGTTTATGTTGCAGCTGCAGAAAATATCTGGAAATATGAACATGATGAATTTGAATGCAATATCAAGCAGCCTGGTTGCAAAAATGTCTGCTTTGACCATTTTTTCCCTGTCTCCCAAATCAGACTTTGGGCTTTGCAATTAATCATTGTCTCCACCCCTTCACTCTTGGTTGTTTTTCATGTTGCTTACAGAGAGAACAGAGAGAAACACAACCAGAAGCTTTACAGAAATCCAGGAAAGATAGATGGTGGGTTGCTGTGCACTTATCTAATCAGCCTCATTTTAAAAGCAGGATTTGAAATAGTTTTTCTTGTTCTGTTTTATAAACTGTACAATGGATTCAAAATACCACATCTTGTGAAATGTGACATAAGACCATGTCCCAATACTGTAGACTGCTACATTTCCAAACCCACAGAGAAGATGATTTTCCTCTATTTTCTGGTGGCAACTTCAAGTCTGTGCATCATATTAAATCTGAGTGAATTGAGCTATCTCATTTTCAAATACTCCATAAAATGTTATCTGAAGAAATACATGAAGAAACAGCAAGGCACCAAAAATGATTGTTGCAAATCAGAAATCACCACTTACAACAGAGCAGTAGCTGCAGGACAACTCCCCAACAGCTCCTCATCTTTGCCTCTAAATATACAAGATGAACATGAAAAACGTTCCCTGCTGACTTGAAAGAGGGCTGGAGACCACCCTCCCATTACACAAGCTGAATTTGGCAAATTGCTTTTCCAATCAGCGCTTTATAGAAAGGACAGTTACATAGGAAATACTATTTCTCAGTATTCTTATTTCCTCATTACTGGAGCTGATAAATTCAGTTACATTATGTATGTCATACATAGAATCATCGAGATCTTTTCATGTTGGAATAAGAAGTGTATAAGTTTGAGAAGTTTTAATATAACCACAGACACTTATGATAAATCATACTGAAACAATTGTTCACAGCTGTGTATTGAATATTATTACACAGAATTGCTTCGGTACAAGCAAAAAGAGGCTTTTTATATGCAGAGGTGGGAGAATCTGGGATTGATTAAGACTGAACAGTAAGGGGATGTACACTGTCAGGTGGGTGGATCTGATGACTGCTGAAATAGCAATGGGAAAGTGCTGGCATAGAGGGGTTGCTGGTGCTTTGAAGTGAGCTGGATAGTCATGAGCCCATTTCACTGGACTATAAAACATCTCAGAAAAGAAAAAGCCAAGAAGAGTAGACATATCCAGTTTAGCCCATGGTGATAGACAGACTTAGCTATTAACTGTTGATGGAGCACCTCCTTCTGGAAGTATCTGAGCCCTTTACAATGTTCAGGGCATTCATCCTCAGAACGCATACTGTAGGAAAAGGCACTTGCTCAGATTTTTGCAAGGAGCACGTACCAGGGTATAGAGTTAACTCCTGGTCACCTGCACCAAGCAGCTCCCAAGTCATCAGACTTGTCTTCTGCTCTGTGGTTGTGGCATTTCAAAGATCATTCCCAGTTCCCTCGGACTGAGAAGTGAAACACAGACCACTCAACACGGCAGAACAGTAGCCAGTATTCAGTGGCCTGCAATCTGGTCCCTTTAGTAAGGCTGAAAATACTGCTACTCCTTCCTTCGGTGGATTTCTCTGCTGTAGAAGAACATGTGACATCTAAAAATACGAAAAGCCTCCAGCAGAAACAAAGTAAAAAAGAATCACCTAATCCTTTGCCCCACATTTCCGAGTATCTCTTAAACACCACACACTTCTGCTCTGTGTTATGTGTATCATTTGGGGCAACAGGAAAGGCATAGAAATTAGCTAAGACAGACTTCTGGGATAACAGAAAACAGTGCCTTAAAAAAACTTATTTCAGGGTGGTGTTCTCTTTCATTTGCTGGAATGAAAGACCTTTGGACAGACATCAGTACCGAGCCTGATCAAAATGCACCCTTTAGCATTACACTTATGAGTACTGGGGTAGCAGTTACAGAATTAAAGAACTAATGAACAAGCAATGTGCTTTTGACGATCATTTTCAAGTTGTTGAGGTTTTTTTCTCTTCCCTAAAATAAAGCTACTTTTGTAAGATATGGAAGCACGTTTGCTGCTGCTGACTTAGCAGTGACAGCAGTCCCTCAGACACCAGCTTGTCAGCTTGTGGCCAGTTGCAGTTTTACATCTGAGTGATGCTGAATCAGTGCCCGTATCAAGACAAGGCACTTTACACAGTTCAGAATGTTCCCTGTTAAATCTCTACATACACAGAATGTGGCTCATGACAGAAACCGAGTTAGAAAGTCTTTTGCAGCTACTGGACAAAACCCACCAAAGAATGTGTGAAGCAAAACATTGGCCATGAGCCCTGTGAAACTGTGGCTGCCATAGTTTGAGTAACTGAGAACAAACCCCAAGATTATTTTGGCTCTTTTGTACCCTCGTGCATCATTGTTTTAAGACAAGGGCAACATTATTAAAGAAAAAAACCAAGTTTCTAAAATGTCTGGGTTTTAATTATTGAGGACAGATTTTAAGACAGCACATTAATGAAAAAGGATTTATTGTTTTTAAACTAAGGTTTATTTGAGAGAAAATGAAGATAAGCAAACACAGTTTAGCCAACACAGGTTTCCGATAAGAAAAATGTGTATCAAGTCAGGGCTTGAAGGGTTTTAGAGCATCCCCTAAAGCTCTGTGGCTGGTCAGATTCCCACTTAGACCAAACATTTTTCCATGAAACAAGGACTCTAATTCTTTGGAATGTATATTCAAAGTTTTATTTTAAAGTCTATCTTTCAACAGCCATGAAATGATAAATAAATTCCAAAATCAATGTTTTGAGTCTTGGAGGATACTTCAGTTTTGACAAAGCCAGTACCTTACATGAGAAATATTCTGAAAAAGTATTTTGGACCAAGTCTGTGTAACCCCTGACTCACTCACAGCAAACCGCCGAGCAGCCTTCACATCGTGCGCCGCACAATTGAGTGTTTGACAGAGCACTAACGAAAAGGAAGTGAGTGTCACACAAGGCAGCTCTGCCAGATTTTACTTAACCCAAGAGAACAGAAACAAACTCATCTGCTTCCTGGACCCTTGCTCTTGGCCAAAATTTGGTCCTTTACTGGCTCCTTCCCTTCCACAGCCCTTTCCCCACCTTCACATGCCTTTGTTCTCCAGTTTAAGTTTCACTCATCCGTGCATCCCTGAAGGCGTTTGCTGTTACATTTTTGGTTCAAATGAGTTTACAGGCTTGGTCCCTAAACTTCTGAGTCACTCAGACATCTTAAAGAATTTAATTCAAGTGCTATGTTCTGCAAGGATACAAGCAATTGATAGAAAGCTGATCTAATCACGTACTGTAATGGAGTTATGATCACTCCATGCACATTCATACAAAAATATTTACCTCATTCATATTTCAAAACATCCCTGCAAACATCAAAAGATCCATGTCTTACATAAGACTCTCATTTTCTTTTAAACCCAAGTAAGCTCCTTGCCTTGGGACAGAAGAGGTTTGGAAAAAACCCAGAAAAATATTTCCCTATTTCCTGATAGTTTCTTCCCTCTACTTTCCTTCTCCAGTACCACTGGCCCAGTTTCCTGCCCCTTTAATAGTATCACCTTCTCCATACCAAGGCTCCAGCCAGGGCTGAGCAGGAGCTTCTCCAGCTCAGGAGACCTAAACCTCAGGGTAGTGTGTCCCTGACGGCACAGGTGGGAGCCCCAACCAACTCTTTGGCATAAAAACTAATTGCAACAATTAGCCAACTACTTTTCTTCACCTGATCCAAGGACTGGTTCCAGTGTTACTTTTCCAAGCATTGCTTGCTTGTTATCAACAGCCACAGACTTGACATCCCACTATAATCCACAGTATCCCCCCATCCTGCTCAGGACTGCCCTGAAACACATGAGGAAAAACCCACTACTCTTCTTTACACTGAAATAGGGCTCAGACAAACAGCAGATTTCTTTATAAACACAGTTAACCACAAGAGACGCTGACCGTGACTTTCAGTCACAAAACAGTCCGTTCTCTGCATCCAGTCAGACTCCTTAATTTGGTTGCTTCCCCATCAGCAGCAACTGCTGTTTTAGTCAGCACATTCCTGATGGCAACGAGGGGTTAAAAGAAAGTGCCTTTGCTTGAATGCCCCACAGCCCACAGGTGACGAATCTAGAAGGCAGAGACACAAAGGAAAAGGCAAGAGAGAAGACAGAGAGGGACTGAGCAGGGGGCTCAGCAGCACCTCTGGGTGTCGGGGCACCTGCAGGCTGAGCTGCTGCTGCTGGTAGGGCTGGACTTGGCTACCTTGGAGCCCCATCCTGCCCAGCAGCCCACAGGGAGGGGTATGGCTCCAGGCTCTGCAGGAGCCATCCACTCAGGCATCCTGCTGCTGCTGGAGTGGGAGGTTTTCCACATCACCCAAGGTGAAACACCCAAATGCAAATTCCGTTTTTACTTCCTCGGGAGCTTTTGTAGGTGGCATTACCAAACCCGAGTGCCCTCTGCAGTCTGTGACATCCTTAATCAGACCCTGCCTTTGGTTCCCCCAGTTTAAAGTACTTTTTTTAAAAAAGGAAAAAACAAACCCCATGCTAGCTTACCTGTGCCAGTACCCACCTAAAAGGGAGTGTGCCATGGAAGGCACTGACTATATTGGTACGGCACCTACTTTAATTGGATTGGGATGAGACAGTATTACATATTTCAGTCTCAGAAATTCAGACTCTACATTCAGATCCAAATCAGAAATTACTTTCTGGACATTTATGACACTGGAATTTTTTCCCCTTTTCTTTTTTAAATGGCATTCTAGTACAGCACTGTGCAGCTAAATAGTTGTATGCTATTCTCAGTCCAAGAACTGCAAATGATGCGGAATTTATCATCAGGAATGTCAATGTTGAAACTATTCAACTCACACGACACAAAAATTCTTCTAAGAACTAACAATTGAAAGGTCTGTTGACAGTGACTGCAGTGGCTAGGTACAGCTGAAAACAATTCCAGATCTTTGTGGACCCTCTCCAGAGGACCTCTGCCCTCTTCTCCCCTGCAGAAGTTCCCTCCACAGTCACCATGGTGGGTATCCAACAGCAGCTCCATCCAGGGGGACCACATGGCCTCTAGTAGGCAGAACATGGCACTGTGTGCTTGTAACAATTATCATGATCTCTCAAGAGTTAAAATGCAAGGATTTGTTTTGGTTTTATCATTCTCAGACAACACCTTTAATTTAATAACTTGGCAGAATTGAGTTTAGTCCCCTGGGAGGGACCAAAAGCGAGAGGAGCCAAGGGGCTCCGTTAAAATGGAAGCACGGGCCTTCTGTGAATGTAGGCAATTTAGCACCATGAAGCAAACAAGGGCTATGCCCAAGTTGAATTGCTGATGCCTTTCTGCTGATTCATACATAATCCTCACTCTCGCAACAAGTCACTTCATTTGGTTGTAGGAATGTGCCCTCTGGACTGATATTCTGGAAAACTGTCAAAGATTCCGGGTGAATAGCTTAAGAGCAATCAAGTGTAGCATTTAATACAAAGCTTCACATGGCAAGACAAGTTTATAGGAAAAAAATAAAAACCAATCCAATCTCACCCAAGTTAAAGACTATTTTATATTACCGAAGGTAGGTTACATCCAGTAACGAGAATAATCCAAGACAAATTTTTGGTACCACACAATCCAGCTGGCTTGTCCCATCCGAGTCAAGCATAATCACACGTGAAAACCAACACTGAAGATTCCTGGGTACTGACAGCTCCCACCAATGCATTCACACTTTTGGTTACTCAAACTGGATACCTGTCATTTCAGTTAGCAGCATACAGAGGAATTGCTCCAATCCCGGGCACTACAAGCAGCACCGCTTCTGAGGCTCGTTCCAGTGTGGAAAGGGAGGTTGTGAGAGTGGTGCCAGGTACAGTCAGCAAGAGGCAGAAGAGCACAGAGGGAGCCTATGCCATCAATAGAGCACAACCACTGAGTTTATCTGTAAGATCACAATCTCACTTCCCTTTCAGAAAGTGCCTTGTTTATTTAGCTTTTAATGGTATGGCATAAGGACTCGTGTATTTTATAGATAGATACCAAACTGGTATTATCAAAATAAACCATCTGTTTTATAAACCCACTATTTACAAAAACGGTTTTTGAAGTTTTTTTGTTTTGTTTTGTTTTTTTTAACAAAAATTAAACTATACACCAATCTAAGTTACAGAAACAAAAATAACCTTTATAAGATCACATGTATAAAACAAGAAATGAAATGTGTTTTTATTTAAGGCAATACTGGGCTACTTCACAAATCACCACCTCAAATATATACACTGCTCCACACTACTAATTTTCTATCACATTCACAATGGATTCTTTAATACCAAATATTGTTTTAAATCTCCAATGTAGCAAACTATTTTTATTCACATTTCCATTTTTATTATGGAATCATAAATGCTTTGTATCCAATTAAAAGCAATGAAAAATGTAGCTATAAGAAAACTATTATATTTATGTGTTAACTACATATGAATATCATCCATAGATACTGGATGTTAAAATTTACAAAAATGAGAGTGTGTCAGTATGTTTAACCTATGAAATGTGATCTTATCCAGCTCCTCTTCTGTAAATAAATGCTTTATGCAAAATAAACTGGATATGACAGACTTAGCTAGCTTTAGTTCAAAAGTTCTTAATTTAAAATGATTGAAGGACAGTTTTAAAAACTTGTTCACTTAGTTACAAATTAAAATTCCGAATATAAATGTGTCATTTAATAGTTTAGACTTACAGACTGCTGGTGGCAGCAAATGATTTACAATAATAAATATATACAAAAAAAATGTATCTACAAATAAAGAGAACTGTTATACATGAGAAGTAACCTGGTGAAAGATACCAATCACAGACAACTCACAAAGATTTAGTTTATGGAAAGGACAATCTGATAGAAAGTTGAGGTCTTGATCAAGTATTTACAAAACTGAAGCAATTACTCTGTTCTTCAAGTCCCATAGGGATAAAAACAAATAAGACATTTACATGACTTATGTCATGTTTTTTGCTAGATTAAATCACTTCAAAATAAAAGAGCTCCACAGTTACTAGCATGCTTGATGGCTTCCTATTCAAAATAAATTCTATTACAGGTCACGGTTAAACACATTAGGTTTTCAGTATTTTGATTCCCCTTCCTCAGTACCCAAAACAATTACTTTTGCAGCTATAACCTCTGGATTATCCTCCCAGCGTCCTTCGAGCTTTCTCAAACTGACGACAGGTTTCATTTCCTGAAGCTGCTTCAACACACGCTCAGTGCAGTCTTTAAGAGTCTTGTCTAAAACTATCTTTACATTGTCACCACATGGAAGCTGTGATGGGTTGGCAAACAGTACGAGGGTTTCAGTTTCAGAACATGACCAAGTGACATTATCACTTGCTACGGGAGTCTTTTCACTGGATTTGCGCGAGTTCGAATGGGATCCTTTTTTGGTTCCGCCACTATGGTAGTCTCTTTCAGTGTTTTTCTTTTGTTTCACAGCAGACTCTTCGAGGAACTTGAGAAATGACACTTCAAACCCCATTGGCTTGAAGGAGCTCCAGTCAAAAGCCGTGGGTTGCTCCTCGGCCGTCTGAATGGCGACCGCAGTCTCTTCCTCCCTGTGCACGCTACTCACGTCAACAGGCAGTGCTTCCTCAGGTTTTTCTGCTCTCTTTCTCTTATTCTGAGATACGTTTTTTTCTTTATTTGCTCTTTTCAGGTTATTTGATTTTTGCTTCTCTGAGGGGCAGGTGCTGGTCTCCTGCAAGTCACTATTTACACTGGTGGAGATTTTTGCTTGATTTTCACCAGTTGAACAATCCTCATTGATTAGTTTAGTAATGAATAGTTCTGTCAGTTCATCCACTTCATCCTTCTCACCTTTTTCAGTTTCCTTTTGTGGTAAGGTAGTTGTGCTTGAATCATTATTGCTCACTATCAAACTCGGTTCAGGCTCTTTCACATCAGTTTTTTTATCAGTCTCCTCCTGCTCACAAGAGGGTTCCTTCACTTGGGCGACAGCATGCTTTTTAGATACAATAAGGAGATTTCTGTGTTGGGAAGTAAATGCTTTGGACAGCTTGTGACATTTGTAATGCCTTATTATGTTACTTTCACTCGTGACTACAGATGAACATCCCTTTATCATACACGGATACTGAGTCATGAACCTGCTTGTACATTCTGATAAGGCATCATTTCTAGCCTTTATTAAATACACGTACTTGCCACGTTTCAGTGAATAAGCCTTATTTTCTTGAACTTGTATTCCTTTTGAGGTTTTATTTTCCAAGTTCACGTTTTTCTTTCGTTTTGTTTTCACTGACAGCCTGTTACCTTCTTTTCCTGATCTGTTTTTGAGACTCCTCTGCTTAGACTTCAATGGTTTCTCCTGATTTGCTTTGCTTGAAATGTTTTCCTGGCCCGGTGTCAGTCTCCTGGGTCTTATTAGATGATCTTTGTGCCTGTCATTATGTTTGTTAAAAATATGCCTCAAGAGGTTAGACCTAGTAGCATAAATACGGTCACAGCCTTCACAGTCACACTTGAATAGGCCGTCATCTTCTACTTTGTTTGGCCTTATCTTCACATTGTGATCTGTCTCAAGATGCACAACGTAGTTAAGATAAGCTGTAAATGAAGACTTACACTGAGACTGGTCACAAAAGAACCTTCCAACCTCTGGGGCTGACTTCATGTTTCCAATTTGCTCTGGGGTCATGTTGTGAAGCTTCATATAATGTTGTATCAAGCTGGTAACTTCCTGGAAGATGCGAGAGCAGTCACTCACCTCACACCTGAACTCTCTGATGGCAGGTTTGGTTTCCACCTCCTCTCGTTCTTCTTTGCCTTGCTCGTTCTCCTCCTCCACTTCAGCAGCGAAGGCAGGAAGGTCTGATTTGTGCACAGCTTGGTAATGAAGGATTAGGTTTTGCTGTATGGTAAAAGCTGCGAAGCAGCCCTGATGGACACACCGGTATGGTCTGTAGGGGCTGTATCTAGTGGGAAACTCCAGAGATTTTGCCACTGGCTTCCTACTGTTTCTCTCATCTTTTTCCTTCCTGTACTTCCTAACTTTGCGTACTTTGGATTCTGCCTCTGTGCTATCAAAAGAGGATGCATTATGCTGCTCCAGTGGAACAGAAACCACCTGGGGAGGTTTTTCCAGTCTTTCAGGAATATTATTTTCTGGTAGAAGTTTTTCTAAGACTTTTACAGGCTCTACAACTTCCTTTATCTGAGTTTCTTTGACCAATGGAGCTACAGTTTTGTTTTCTATTACTAGTGTCTGCACAGTTTTTATATCAACAGGCTGTGGGGTTGTGTTTACAGTTTCATTTTGAGATCTTCTGCCATAGGGTCTTTTAATTTTTAATTTTACCATCTCCTCTGTTGTAAAATGATGTACAAGCTGACAGTGTGCTCGGAGATTAGAGTTTCTTGTGAATGTTTTTGGACAGGTAGGTACAACACATTTGAAGGGGGCATACTTTAGCTGATGTTTCTTGATTTCTAGTATCATTTCTGCAGTGTACTGATGAATCTTGCCATAGTGTTTAAATAAAGCATCTTTTGTCATAGCACTGTAATTGCAGCCAGGATTCTGACATACAAAAGGTTTATTAACTCTATCACTAAACTGAATGTTACTTGCCTCTGGAGATATCTGAATGAGGGGCTTATTTTCAATTGATACAACTGGAATTGCTGATCCTACTGTATCTGCTGGAGGACACTGGGAAACAGTCTCAGAGATGTGAATGGGAGAGTCATCTTCTAGCTTCAGTTTTTGCAAGCCCTCCAAAATTTCCAACATTTGAGTATCATCCTTTTGAGATGTCTCAGACTGAGCAGAGCTACCCTTTGCAGCCGTGACGTTCCCTGTGTGCACACAAAACTGTGTAGGAGTGGGGAGTTGTACACCGGGTGCAGAATTTTCCGAAGAAGCTTGTGCATTATTTACTTGTGAGTTCTGTCCTGAAGCAGCAACAGTATCCTGAATTTCAGTTTTCACCTCAAGCATCTGTGAATTCATAGCGGTTTTGATTATTTCCAGGGTTTTTTCAAAGTTCTGCATGACATTGTCTTCTGAAATCTGTTTCTCCGAATTTGCTCGCACACAAGAATTTACAGCCATCATTTGGGAATCCCCATTTTCAGTTTTTACTGTTAAAGGGGGCAGTGCTGTATGAGCCTCGAGACTTGTTTTGAAATTCTCTTTAATACTGGCCATGAATAACTGATTGTCAACATTACTGAGTTTCTGTGCGAGATTTTCTACCGCTGCTTGAGAGCCACAATTTGCGAGCAAGTTGGACTGAAAACTTTCTCCCTGTATTTGCATGTTTCCTTCAGTGCTTTTGGTTAGAAGTCCCATCACTGTTGCATTATTTACTGCTACTTTCTGTGATGTATTTGGTACAAGCAGGGGCGTAGTTGTTTTTCTCTTCCTCTTTGAAGAGCTGGTTCCCTTCTTATTCAAGTTGCTTGATCCAGAATTCTTGGGACTACTTATAACTGAAACTCGTGAACTGTTCCCTGCAAAGTTTTGTGCTGCTGCAACAGTATTAGAAAATGAGCTGGGACACAAGCCATTTTCAATGGTCTTTAGCATCAAGTCCTCTGTTGCAAACACAGGCAAACTCTTGCATTCGTTTAGTGGAGGAATTTTGGCACTGAGGGTCCTGTTTTGGTCTGTTAGCAGGGTGCTGGGGTTACAGACTGTCTGCAGCAGGGGGGATGCGGATGAGTTGGGGAGAACAGCTGCATTTATCTGAGTCGTACCAGAGACGCAGCTTGTTGTGACTACACGTGGAAGTACTTCTGCATTATCAAAGGTACTCGGGATGCCTGCAGTTTCCAAGGCTTGTTTTATAATTTGATTTCCTTCCTCATTCCCACTGCTATTAAAGTTAGTCACATTGGCTCGGGGAAACATAGTCTGCAGTAAGGCTGTGGAACGGTTTTCAGCTGCAAGTAACTGGAGGAATGATGGATCTTTAAAACACGTCTCTGGATTGAAGGCAGACTCCTGGGGTTGCTGCAAGTTTAATGAATTTGAAGAAAGAATCATACTGGCAAGCAGAGATTGTCCATTAGCCTGCAGGGCTTCTGGAGAAATTTCTGATCCTTCAAGAGGCTTACAATAAGACCTCTTAGATAAGTGACCACCAAGTGATCTAGGATTAGTGAAAACTCTGAAGCACCTGCTACAGATAAATTTGCCATCTCTAATTATTGCTGGCCACTTTGCCCGTTTGTTATGTTTTGGCTTCCTTTCTTTCCCATTTGGGCCCCGGCCACCATCTTTTTTCTCCTTTTCTGAAGCTGGATGTTGAGGACCAGTTTCACTGAAGTTATTTTCATTACTCAGTCGTGAGGGAAATATTTGATCAACACTTTCCTCTTTCGGGAAAGCAGAACTAGTGTTTCCTTCTAGCTGCAATGAAAAGCTATTTGTGTTATTTTCCAGTTGTGAGAAGACTGAATTTGGAGGATTCTCTGCTGACGAAGGGAAGAGAGACATTGGACCATTTTCTGCAGGCAAAGGAAGAAAAGGATCTGAACTGCCATCAATATTCAGAGGCATAACTGTTTTTGCCAGATCATCCAACTGGGAAGGTAAGGTTGCACCAGACAGATTTTCCATTTGTGAACATAAAACACTTTCAGGCTCACTTTTAATACGAGTAGACAAACTTGGATTTATGACACTTTCCACCACAGGCAACATAGGACTGGGCAAACTTTCTAGGTGGGTTGGGAAAAGAGTACCTGCGACATGTTGCACTTGACTGGAACAGGTAGGATTCAAGTTTGATTTGTTCTGTGCAGTAAAAGCAGCACCACTGGCGTTGCCCACTTGTGATGGCATAAGATACACAATCTTTTCATCATTCGGCACATTTTGCAGATTGTTGGATTTTCGTGGTTTCTTATTTTTACGCTGCATTTTAAAAGCTGCATATTCATCAGGGTGGGCTGCCTTCATATGTTTGCCAATGCTCTGTGACGAGTTGTACGTTCGAGTACAGCCCTCAACCTGACAATTAAATTTCTGAACTGGGGTTGCTGGTAACACAGCTGGAGCCAGAGAGCTGTTTATGTTAGGCTGTGATGGAATAAACGTAATACTTTCTAAAGTTTTTAAAGGCAGGTTATATAGATTAGCTTTAATACTGTCTTCAATTTCGAGTTTGGAAATGGGTACACTGTTTCGATATCCTGTCTGATTCTGCATGCTGAATGGATTTACAATGCTTACTTGTCTTTCTAAGCTTTTTGATTCAAGGGTTTCTGGTTTTAGTGTGTCTGAGGTCACAGAAACAGTTTGAATATTCTGAGTCTGACTGAGACAGTCTTCTTCCTTTCTCTCTTGGAAAACTGGAAGACAAGAGTCAACTGATGGGCACAACTGCTGGACTCCAGGTTTAGTGCTATCTACTTTATTGACAATAGCAGCCAATTTGCCTCTTTTTGCAAAATTATCTCGGATCTTCTGGTTAACAACAGACAGCTTCATGCTGCCTGCTGGAAGTGTCACTTCTGTTTTCACTGAGCCCATAGGTGGAGACTGCTCTGAACCAGCATTAGGCAAGGAATCGCCTTGCTGCAGTATACTCGCCGATGCATTTACACTTTCACTCCCTACTGGCTCTGCTTTGATTTGGTTCCAGGTAACCTGTTCTCCTTCAGTGGAACTACTTCGGTTGTCAGCTGGAGGAGATGTCATTTCCTCTTTAACAGCAACTCCATTGGTATTTTCATTACCTTTAGAAGGTTGACTAAGATCAGGCTGATTAGTTTGGTTTTCAGGCTGCTGCTCTTTTTCAGGCTGGTTGTTGTGATCCTCAACGTGCTTTTCCAGTTCATTCTGCGAACGGTAAACCTTTCCACAGCCTGTGACTTTGCAGGTATAGGTATTATAGTGTTGTGCTTCGTGATCATAGAGTAAATAGGCTTCAGAAAACACCCTGCCACATTTAGGAAACATACACTTAGCTCTGAAGACTTGATGCTCTCTTCTGTGTGTCAGGAGCTCAGCATAACTATTAAAGCCAGCCTTACATTTCATCTGTATGCAGATATAAGGCTTGCTGCCACAGTGCATTTGTAAGTGATCGTTCAGGTGAGTAACACTTACGAAATGTCGTCTACAGTACTGGCAAATCACTTTTTTGCTTTGCATTTCAAGGAAACGTTTAGCTTCTTCATTATCTTTATGCCCCTTTGCATGTGCTATTAGATTTTTAAAATATTTAAAGCCTTTTTTACAAAATGTTACAGGGCAGGTGAATTCATTAACAGGGAGTGGCTTTTGAACTGGCACTATCTCTGGTATGTAAGGTTTATCTTTGTCATCATTTTCATCATCTGAGCCATCATTATCATTAAACACAATGAAGTCTGTTGAATAGAGACTGTTCTTCTTAATGGGTCGCTGCTCCTGCTTGGCTACAGAATTAGTTTTCTGATTCTCATTGGCAGTTGCTATTTTAGGAGGTCTTCCCAATCTTCTCAGTGGTTTCATAGCAGCCAATCTCTCCTTGCTGGATTTTTTAACATGCAAAGTTACATGGGGAACAAAGTTTTCTTTAGAATTAAAATTTTGGGCACAAATAGGGCAACTGTAAATTCCATCTTTGTAATGTTTTTGTGCATGTCTAACTATTCTGTGACCTAGGAATTCTTTGTCGCATAACACACAATACTGCATATAAGCTTGCCAGTTCCTAAATCTAGCTGATATGAACCCCCTCTCTCTGAGTTTTTTGATCTCTCTCTTTTTCTGCTTTTCATCTCTGATACCCTTAAGAAGGCTTGTAGCTTCATCAAGGCCAGCAAGGCCATTCACAGAAGTTTCTTTAGTCTCTTCTTGGCCATCCTCAACCTTCTCATAAACTTCACTATCATTTAGTTCATCTATTGAGGACACGATGGATGCCTCCTCTCCCATAAGTGCCAGACACTGACGCTTTAGAGTTTTCCAGTCCCAGAACTCTGGATCAAAAGGCCACTGAGTTTTCAGTACAAGCAAGAGCTCACAGCGCAAAGAATTTGGTATTGGAAGATTCTCTTCATCGTACTTCTGGTCAGGCTGATTATACAGCATTTCAACAGCATAATATGCATCCACAGTGGGTTCGAGAAGAAATTCACTCAGTTGACAAGCACGTTTAACCTCCAAATCATCTGGAAGCAAGCAGGAGATAGTCTTGCAAATAGATATCTTGACATCTGCATTTTCACTGGATTCCAAGCGCAATGCTTTCACACACAGTTCAATGCAGGTTGCAAGTCCAGCACCATCGATCTGTAAAGCAAGACCAATTTTAGTATGTCAGCTTTATCATAACCCTTTCTATACTTGTAAGTAAAAGATGTCATTATTCAATCCTAAGTGTCATAAAAAATGCACCTGGAGTTCAAAGCAATACTTTCTATTTTAAGAAACATAAGAGTTTGTCTCGGGATGCTATTCCTTAGGTTGCATAATTTGTCTTCATGCTACGGCAAAAATGTGGAAGTTTACATACAACTAAAAGACAAATTAATTGTATGTTCTGTCTAATTTGAGGACTTAGGACTGTGTGTTAGAGGTGTTCAGTTTACATGAGAGCAACACTGAATCATTTCCATGAAGCAAGGCCTGTCAGTTATGTCACAGTTATTGCAGATGCGCTTCTATGGAGCATTAACTTAGCACTGGGTAGAATTTAAATGGTAAAAAGTGCTGCCATTAAAGAAAAACGTGATTGTCAGAAAGATCTGTAATTTGGAAATTACTTGCAGTAAAAAGGTTTATTTTATTTTTAAAGATTATGCCACTTCAAAGTCAACTGACCTCAACTGAACACATGGCTTCACTCCAACTGAAAGCATTAAGTATAGTTAAGTATAGTTAAATGTTCCATCAGTTGAATGTTCCAAAGGTCATGTGGTCTTCTCTCATTCATACCTTCAATAACATCATTTACATTTACCTCCACTTTACAAGCTCTTTATGCTGCCAGGGCTGCACAGAGAGGCTGTGGTATACATGAGAATAAAGTCCAGCAAATTTATGAATGCACAAGTCTACTACCTAAATTGTGTACAATTTCTGCCATCAATTAAATGACCCACTGCTCACTGGAAAAAATAAATCAATACAGTATGGAGCAGACAGAGCTCTTAATATCACAAGACTCCATGAAAGTTACTTTCCTTCCCCCTGTTTAATTGCAATTTTTTTCAGAACTTTGGAAAAGGATTATCTTTAAGATTAGAAGACCATGATTAGCTATACCAGAACACTGCAAATGGAAAACTTAGAATTAGTATCCCAACTCAGAGAAATCTCCCAACTAAAAAGTTTCATAAGCGCTCAATTTGGCTGTCAACATTAAATATTGCAACTACTGAGGAAATTAAGAAAATCAGATAACAACGTTAGCTGAGAATTTTAATACAACATTGGATCTAAGTCCACAAATGGCAGGTATTTAATTTGTTAAAATAAACTGCATTCTAAGTGGCAATTCAAAAGGGGTTTTTTTATGGTTTCTTTTTAAGCTTCCTGTAATTTTATTTTTCTTATAAATTAATATACACCCTTCATTTCCTTTCCTCCTAAGTTTTTCCTCTCCATTTTCTGTAATTTTTGAAATACAGAAAATAATAACATGGAATGTTAGGGCCTGCTTGCAGAAAAATACATTGTGTAGAGGACACAGGCAACAGCAAAGGCTACAGCTTCACCTTTAGTGTTTACTTCATCTCAGCTGTTGGCATCCAGCTTTTCTGTTTACTGCCCCTACCCCCCACCCATGCTTTTTTCCAAAGGAACAAGGAGGCTTTAATAATTCAAAATGAATCAACTTATAATGTACCTGCAGAAAGAAGTTGCTACACAGCCTTCCTAAAACCAATTAGGATTGCCCCAAAGTTGATGCTACAAAGAAAGACAGGATGTCCAAAGAGCTTTCATAAATTTTCCTGATTACAATTCCATTAAAAGTGCCAAAAATATTCTTTCAGGAGTATCCTTACCTCTGAATTAATTACTTTAATCAGGAAGAAAATGTGATAAACAGTCTTAGTTAACACAGACAGTTGACGACATCTCTCTAGATACACTTGAATAGAAGGCTCTACCCTTTGCTGCAGTTTACTCCAGAAAAGAGTCAGTTCCCTAAAACAAGAGAACAATATTTCAGGGCCAGTGAATGTAACCACTGATCTGATCACAAGAAATGCAAGGCTGAGAACAGTTTCCATTTTGTCTTTGGGAAAGGAAAAGATCTGAATTTATTCACACCTTATCTTAGAAGGAAAAGCTTTAATTAAAATACCCACGCTATTAGTATTTAAATTTCAAAACGTTGACAATGACTCAATTCCAGAAGGTCAGTTCAGAATAAAACCAGTATTACCATAATTTATGCTACATGATTTACAGACTCATGATATGGTCTTAAAAAAAAAAAAAAAAAGCCTCGCACAGTAGTTTCCTCTGACTGGGACTGTACCCTTCTGAACTCTTCGTAATTATTAACTGCTACAGAAGATTGCCTTTTCTCTGTGGTAGATACATTTTTTTCTCAAGCTGCTCTGCTTTAAGAGATGAATCTGACTGTGATTTAGTGAGAAATTAGCCCTCAATGCCAAACAGTAATTACTATCCACATTATCTCACTACTTCATTCTTCCTACTTCAAGAGTACCTAGTATCTTATGGAATGGTATAATCCCCAAAACTTTAGCAGAATCTCTTAGAGCAAAATCCTGTACTAGCAGTTTTCTCCTGCTGCTTACATAAAAAGGAGATACACAAAGCTAATTCTTCAGGGACTGTACAGGCTTGCAAGTTAGCAGATGGAAATTCAGACCCTAACAGCTCAAATATGTGCCAACAAAGACCAGTTATTTGTTCCCCCATTAAAGAAAGCAAGCCTGAAACAGTTAAGTACCTTCATCTACCTTGTTATTGTGCTTATAGTAGTAAAGAGCTCCTTCTTTCTAAAAAGTGTGTTAGAAAAAGAAACACTGTGTTATTACACCAGGACAGATGGGAACAGTACTTATCCATTAAATATTGACATAATGCCGACTAGTTGTCTGCAGATATTAAATTTTTTATTTCTACAGAAAAACTATTAACCAGCTATTGGTATGTGCCTCATCAAATGTTCAGCCTTCAAATGCTCATAATGGAAGCTGATCTTGCAAAATCCTTTCTTCTTTTTTAGCTTTCCAAGAGTCTTATCTCCTTCCTGTTTAGTTTACAGATTTTATCAGCTGAAGAGTTTTCACTTTTGGCTTATATATCAGCTCTAACTTCCCCAGACTACATTTGTGTTCCACTAGACAAAAACAAGATTCCAACTCACCAAGCACAGTACATTTCCCCTTGCTGCAGCTGGCGAGAGAGAAATGCTGCGCATAAAATTAGAGCACTTTTTTCATCTCCATCAGATTCCAGGTTACAGATCATTTCTAGAGCATCTTTGCAATCTACTTCTGCAATCTAGAAGGCAGGAAAGAAAAGAATAAGACTAAGAAAAAAGTTTCATTTTCAGACATAGTCATCTGAGCCTTTGCAAAAAGACAGTAATTTAGAACTTGGTGAATATTTAGCAATCAGAGATCAGCTTGAAAGCAAATGAGTACGTTTCTAGACAGTGTTAAAACTGACTGTGCAACCACAAAAACGGTTTTATCAAACTGAATATAATCTTGTTTCTCAGATATATGACTTATTTGTACCTACTGTCCCAGTCACCTAACAATTTTAAAATACAACATTAACTATTCATATATATTACATTAATATGATAATTGTGATATGCAGATTTATAACTCTAAGTGGCATTTAAGGCAGAAATAAAATTACCTGAAATTCTCAGTTTACTTGTCACTGATGTTATTACTGCTTTAATACAACAGCTGGGTGATTAATGAATCTGAAGTTTAATACAAATGTTCCAGTAGTTTAAAAAAGATCAAAGATATGAAGACAAGCTGTACAATAAGAAGCATGTCAACTGAATTCTTTTCTAGAAGAACACTACAGTCTCTAGAATGTAATTTATTTCTTCAAGTACTTAGTTTCATGGCAAATCAAAGGAAAAACCACAGTTGCCCAGCAGTACCAGACAGCTGTATTAGTTCTGAACCAGCGCACTTGTTATAACAACTACTGTTTAATTTGATTCTCAGCAGACTGGTTTGATTACATCAATTAGTGCATCTGGCAGGACATGCTGGTATTTATTCTTTGACACCAGCAGCTGAAGAATAGCTTGACCAGACAGCAGTACTGTTGGAAGTCTCTCTTGGGAAACCACAGACCACCCAAACCAAGAACTAGAAGTGCTCACCCAAACACCCAGGTGGTTCAGTACTTTGGATAAGGTGGCAGCACAGCTGGGTTGAGCACCATGGGGTCCAGCTACTGCTCCAGCAAACCATGATTTTGAATAGTACAACTACTCATTTTTACCTCTAAAGTGACACTAGGAATATACTAATCATCTTTCACTCAATGTCGTTTGAAGTTTAATAACCTCAAAGTCATCTTCTACAGAAAAATGCATTTCTTAAGATGTAACAATCTAACTGTAACAGCAATTTAGACTGAAGGTCTGCTTTGTTCAGTGCCCCATCTCAGACAAGAACTATCAATTAAAAGCTCAGAGAAGAATATGGCAAACTGAACTTACAATAGAAGTTCTTTTTCATGAAAAGCTTACCAGCCTCTCAGACTTCCTAAGGGCCCAATTTCCAGCAAAGGTCTGTATAGGTCCAGTCATCAAGTCTGTCAGTCTAGCATTTCACATACTGCAGATCTGAATTCTTCACATTACTGAAGCAAACTTAGACTAATCCAAGCTGAAAATGAGCTCAAATACTACTTTCCTGCCTCACAGATATTAAAGTTTCCACACCACTAATACACTTTTTTACAGCTTATTTTTTAAACCACTTTCTTGTTATTCTTACACTACAAAATGACTGTCCTTCTCAGTTCGCAAGTCCACCCTGACATGTTAAAGCATATCTGCCTTCTTTTGGTAACGTGATCTTTTCCAAATGGTTAGGAATACTGCAAACAGTGCTACAGCTGAGGCTGCAAATCTGAGCAATCCTAAGTTTAGAAATATCTGATTCAGGTTCTCTGTGACAACTCAGTCTGAACTCATCTGCACAGTATGGCATCCAAAGAAACAAGGCTATCCCCCACTGCTTTTGCCCAGGAGACTCTCAGTTCATTCACTGAATGAGCCCACTCTGCTTTGGGAGCACTGTGGGGCTGAGTAATGAAGGAAGATATTTGCAGGGTCCTAAATTCCAAGTTCCATTGAGGGTCTTTAGCAAACAAGGACAAGACTGCACAGCCCTGTCACATCCCCTCCTGGGCCTGTTCTGGGAGGGTTTGCAGCAGTTAAGAGCTGGGAGAGCAAGGCAGATCCAATCCTACTGAGCACCTGAAGAACAAGCTCAGTAAGAAGCCTTCATTTTAGATGATCTTAGAATTTAGTCTATATCTAGGGTTAGGAAACTTTTTCAGCTCCAAATCAGTGCATAGCTTTCATCTCTTTAAGATCAATTGCAATACGCTTAATGCTTATTATTAACATAAAAAGACAGCAGTAACAAAAAGACAGTAGAGATACGGACAGACAAGAAAAGTGACAATTGCAGTTAATTATCATTTAAGAAGGAAAAAAAAGCTCAGCTAAAACTCGGGGGTGGGATAAGAAATGAAGATGCTACCTGAAAGAATGAAAGAGCAGAGCTGTCATCTCCTCTTTGACTTTTAAATTTAAATTAGAAGGATTTTATA
This sequence comes from Scytalopus superciliaris, assembly GCA_013400415.1. Lineage (NCBI taxonomy): Eukaryota > Metazoa > Chordata > Aves > Passeriformes > Rhinocryptidae > Scytalopus > Scytalopus superciliaris. The sequence goes on from VXBX01008609.1 coordinate 2,567,492, forward strand.
TTACAAACTAGATCAAGTATCTGATTTCACCTTCAATTGCACCCAGGCATTTGAGTCAAGAGAGGTTACATTTATTCTCTGAACTGCAAGTAGCATCTAAAGGGTCCCATTCTATGTATTAGGTATACAAAAAGCTATAGTTAAAATAGTAGGAGTAGGAAAACCATTATCTTCACCTTACTAACGGGGTCTGGGGCAGAGTTTCAAAACACTTCAAGCAAAATCAAAAAAAGTCATGGCAGAGAAATGCCTACTAGCAACCTAATATTAACCCTTTCACAACTGTTTCAGTTGAGTCATTACTACCCAGCTCAGAAGTGACTTAAATGAAAAGAAAAAACAAAATACTAAAAATATTTTAGATCCTATTTAAAAAAACCCCAAACTTCTTCTACAGAAAACAAGCCTATGATTAGTGACTTTATTATCATTAAAGAAATGAGCCTAAAATAATTCTTCATTTTTCTACTTACTTCTTCCATTAGCTTTTCATTTGGTGATCCTGAACATAGACAGACCAGGTAGGTTTGTTTGAAATTGCCTTTTGCACTGATTTCTGGATGGTCAGAGCAGAGTTTTGCCAGGGCAGTAGCTTGCGTTAATTGCTTTGTTTTCATTAGGTGCTTAATACGCATATCCAGCAGGACAGGGCCTTCAGACACTAAAAATTCATTCACTTTAAAAAAAAAAAAAGAAGCCAAAACATTATATGCATGTTACAGAGTTAGCAGATGGCATTTACTCATTCATGGTTGACTGCTAAAATTTATACAAATCAAAACAGGTATAAAAGGTATGTAGCAAAGCTGAGGAAAAGCTTCTGTGTGAACTGCACTTCTTTATCATAATCATTCCCTGCTGCAGGCCTTTTATCTACTTGCAGGTTTTAATTAATTCTAATTTCTTGGCAAAACAGAGACATAAAACAGATTTAGAAAGCATATAAATATTAAAATATTTATATACCATTTAATTATAGTACTACAGGAAGACAACACAAAGCCACTGCTCTCACATCCTTTGCACATTTGTGGTACACCTTTGCTAACAGTTGTCTTTTAAAAATCTTGCTATTAAAGGATATATGTGACAAGTGAAGTATCCAAACTGCTTTCTATTGGTGTTACATGTTTTGCATACACACCCACAGAATGCAGTCAAACATCTTTATAAGTTTTTCAATACTAATAGGTTCCCTACAGAAAGAGGCTCATCTGGTATACATTTGGCTGTGCATAGTTGAAAACTCAAAACACACAGGTATTCAACAGTGTTTTTCAGATATGATCCTACCAGAGTTAAACTCTGTAGTCTACACTAACACTCAGCTCTAGGTGCTTTACAGGAAGGCGTAAGAATCCTACAAAAAGAGTGGAGCACAGGTTATCATTCTCATTCTTAAATATACATCTCGGGTCTAATCTAGATCTTAGAAGACCAAAATTGTTTTAGATTCAAAGCAATATGTTTAGTACTACCTTAAAAATAGTTAAACTTAGTTTTTAAAAGTAGACACCTAGATGATCAATTTTGTTTAATCCTTTTAACATCAACCCCTCCCTGTGGCAATTGTTTCCCAAGACAGATACACACTGCATAAAAAAATATTTTGATTTTCAATTATCCACATTTTAATTGCAAATCTTTTAAAACCAGGAGAGTTTTCTACTGTTCCTTGTTCCTATTCTTTTGTGAAAAACAGCAGATTCATTACATACTTTCAGCATTAGGGTAAAATGTTGATCTTTTCTAAATGAGCTTTTTTCCAGCCTTTGAGTATTTTCATCACCCCTTCCCAAAACCTTCTGGGCATTTGCAGTGCTCACTTTCTGACACATCTTGGTAGAAACTTTTATTATATTAATCCTCATTTACTCGCCCTGAATTTTACTTGAACCACGTTGCCCACTTACTTATGTTTTCTTGACTTTTAGAGTCCTGTTTGGTCTTGATGAAAGTATTTTCAGCATGTGAAAAATTGTCTCTCTAGTATTTGGAGTCCTAGTATATCAAACATGAGGTTTACTAAAAGAAAAAGAATTATCTCATTTTATTATTTGCTTCCTCCCATCCTAGTTAGTTTTTTATTCAGGGCTGTCTTTTTATCTCATGATTTCTCCCTCTAGCTACTTATACAGAATATTGCTAAAGGTCCATCTTGAAATTGAAATTAGGTCAACTGTGTTCTTTATTGATTTAGCACACAAAATTTTAGGGCAAAAATACAGCCTTTTGCAGAAATCAGGCCTGTTAGACCCCATCAGTATCCTTCATGCTTTTTCAGATTTATAGTTGAACTGCCCTTCCAACCAACTTCTCAGTTATTTTTTCAGGATCCTTGTGCCCTGTTACAAATGATCAGCAATAGCTAACTCATGTGTAAGAATATTCAAATCGAGTTCCTTGTTCCTCTCCCCATGCTGACGAAGCTATGACCAGATTTTTATTTATGTAGGAACAAAAGAACACCAGAGTGCACTAAGAGACAATTGATAGACAGTAGACATTTTTTGTATTTATTAAAGGACATTTGCCTTTTAAGCAGCTGATAAATGTTCCCTTAATGTCATTACCAATGCCTTATAAAAAACATTCATACTCTTGTAAATCCAAAATGACTCAGTAATTAATGACATACAATAGTTTTAGCCTTGCTCTTCCTCTGCCAGGTTCCAATAATCCTTTCACCTATAACATTTAGTTCCAGATAGTCTGACTGGAATAACATTGGAACATTTTACCTTATTTCTGTAACAAGATACAGGAAGACCTTAGACTTTAAGCTGTATTGGTAATCCAAGATGTTTCACTTTGATTTATTATTATAATTACTGCATTTAATATTTCAGACTCTACGTTCTATCTGCTAGAACTCAGTAATCCCCTTCCTTTAGTGTTTACTGCTTCAGCCAGCCTATGTTGCATAAGCATCAGAACATTTTCTGTTATCTTCTCAACAAGATAGAGGAAGACCTCAGGGTTAAAGCTGCATATTAGCTCTTAAGCTTTTATTCTAATCCAAGTGATTATAACCATTAAGTTTAACATTTGAAAGCTCATTCAAAACATGAATTTTAATTATATTTATTTCATAACTGAACTACAGATGACATTTTTAGACAAAAACCAGTGCCAAGTTTACAGGAGTAAGTCTATGCTGGGGAACAGTCTTAAGGATAAAATTTTGAGGGGTTTGTGGGGGTTTTGTTTGCTCTTTAACATTTTATAAGTATGTTTTATCTTGCAATGTCAATTTCAAATGTTACTGTAGACAAATTGTTAGCTTACCATAACAACTGTAAACTCACAAAATACTTTCAGGCACAAGTGCTTTTCTAGCACAAGATACTGAATTGAGCACAAATCCTGAAGTATTTAATGGGAACGATTCTTGGAAAAATTATTAAATATAATTTTTGTGCAACCCCCATTCATTGAAATTTGCAAACATGTTTGTGCAAGGCATGTGTGGAATTCATATAAAATTACAGAACTAACATGAGAATAAAAAAGACAAGCAGATGACATTTGACAGGTGGTACTGTGATCTACTAACTTTAGCAAATTAACTTGGAGATAGTGGAATCCAACCTCTTAGACACAGTTTCCCTCTTACTCCCCTGAATCCCATAGCTGGTATGTCAGGTCCTACTACCAAGTGATTCCACACCAAATCTGAGAGAACAACTATGAACTTTTATTACAGATAGTGCTTATACTATACATGGATTAAAACAGAGAAGTAATAATGCATAGATTAGCAGCACATGAGAGCAGGGATAACCTGCAAGCACAGTTGTGCAGTAGTAGGTTCTCTGTGATAGACAGTCCACACAATATGTCACATTTTGGCCGACTGGAGGACTTGTAGAGCACAAAGCAAAGAACATTTGCCTATAAAGCACTCATAATCCTACTACTCTAGCTTTCATCAATTTTAGGGTAGGTATAGATTTATCTACCACAGGCCTTTATGTCTTCTCAACCTTGCTCTGGCCAAAGAGGATGAAACTAGGAGGTGAATGTGAACGTGGACAAGCCATCTCAAAGAACTTCAGTTACTAGTCAGTAACCTCTTCAGTCATCTTCAGGTGTTAGTCCACATGTGCATTCACACTGTTGGTGACTCTGAACTGAACTCGACACTTTCATATTTACCAGGAGCTGGGACTCAGAATCCTTCATGCAAACAACAACTCAGCACAATTCTGCTGAGTGCAGCACCAATCCTGGATGATTCTATGACAGCATGCTGTCTGGTGAAAGGGTAAAAGAAGTTCCAGAGGGCTGCTTTGAAAATACCCAGAACGAAAACACTGGGTTTTTTGTTTCTCTCAAAACTGAGGCTTCTGGTATTATCCAACTTCTGCTGATGGATGCTCTGATTACTGAAAATAGTTCCATGCTGGCTGTTAAATTCTGCCTGTTATCCACCTTGATAATCTCTGAAGCGTGATGGTAGTATCCTTGTGATCCTCTTTTCAGTGGGACATTCTTCAGAAGCCTCCCTGCTACATTTAAACTTATGAAAAATTCAAGAACCTAATTCTTGGCATCCAGGTTTAAATCTCTAAGGACAGTTAGAATCAGGTATCAAAAAAGCACGTGGCAGCCTGGCTTTTTGTAGGGTTATCTGAGATCCTTTTCCTCTAGACAGTTCCCCCACTCACCCTCAGTACCAGCTGAGGAGACAGGAATGACAGCTTTGAAGGATTACGCCATCACTGCAAGAAAATGACAATCTCAAGGGTGGAAGAAGAGGTTTGTGTTGAAGAGCATAAGCCACACTGACAGAAACTGAGGATGGAAGAGAAGTAGTAGACTTTTAACACTGAGCAAGCTGTTGCATAACCTCAAACACTTCAGCATACTTCAACTTGCAATCTATGGCGCACCAAAATAAGGCTGGACAGCCAAGCCACACAACTTGAGGAAACCTAATTTCTGGTTGTAATGAATTCAAATCATCTTCAATTCTAGATTAAGATCAGTCCTAGTCTCAAATTAAGTTATCTGGTAGTTCAGGAGGAGGCCAGTAAGACAGAAGACCCAATATGATGTGATGAATTAAGACAACCTTAGTAAGGTTTCCTTCTCTAACCAATTACTGAAGTGGAGAAACGTGGAAAACTCCTCTCTCCAGATACATGCACTTCTTGTTCATCATATGCAATGTCAAGAAAAAAGCCGTCATGCAGGTGAAACCTAAAGCAGTATCAGGTCCAGTCAGTATGCAAATACAATGCAATGCCTGATAGCAACAGGGAAACAGCTGATGAGTGCTAGAGCAGGTGAACCATTTACTTTCAGACTAGTCAGTGATCACAGCTAATACTGCCTTCTTGGATTTAATGGTGTGCATAAGAGATTTTATTTTCATATATCTAGGATATCTTTCCAGATTTCTTTCTACTTTGGTACTGAGACTAGTTGTTCTCATTGTCTGAGGCTGATGGAAAGTGGTGGAGTGGTGCTCTACAGCAAAGAATGTTACCAAGGTGCTCCCAAGGGATCTCTGAAATATTATTTGAGAAGACTGGCACTTTGCTATCCTACAGACCCAACGGGATTATGTGACTCTGGGTGATCTTTCAAGTCTAAAATGTCTATGATGCTACATGGACAAAACTCCAAATTTGACAGACATTCTTTAAAGACACAGAAGACAGGTTCAGGCAGAAAAAAAAGTAAATTTATATGAACAAAACAAGTAGTTTACCTATCCTGAGCACACTTTTAAGAGGTAATACTGCTGAGGAACTGGAATTTCAATCAGGAAGCTGCAGGCCTAGTCACATATTGTTGTGGGTCCTGCTGGGTAAAGACGTAGGTAAGGGGCAGAGGCAAGAAACAAGGAGAAACAAGAAACTAGAAAAAGGATCTGTCCTTTCAGCACTGAACTGCTTAAGTGGAAACTGCCTGGGTACTCTTAACCTAGACTGATCCATGACACAATGCCAAACAGATTCGGAAGCTCAAACAGAGCTTCTCAGCAATCTTTCAGATGGCAGTCACAAGTAATGCTATCAGCTACAGATGTCCAGGAGGCCCACAGACAATAAGCAAAGACCTTTCTGGCAATTCAGTTGCTGCAAATAAATTTTCTTTGAGTCACCAGTCAAGAACTAGACAAAATACATTCCTCAGCTCATTAGGGATCCAAATACTCATTTCCACACCAGTCTTCCATACAATATAGAACAGCATTGTGGGAACAAGTAGTCACAAATGACAATGCTCATATTTCACTTGCAGAGAAAGAGAAATTTTCTTCAGAAACAACTCAAGAGGGGTATCAGCATTAAACAGTTCCCAAGAGAAGATTCCCTTTTATTTACTGCATAGAATCTGTTAACTTAAGCCATATTTCCCAACTTTTGTGATCAGATATGCACTGAAAATCCAGGGCCATGCCAATGCTTGTCACCTAAGCAGGTGGCAAATCAAGTGGCTGCAGAACATGTCCAGTGTGAAAAGACCTTATGTGTGTACACAAACACAAACCTGTATCTACTGCATGCGTGTAGTTCCTGCAGTACAGTTCAAGGCAGATTTTACTATTTTATATAGCACTGTATTCTACTGCATACTATTTACATAGCACTGTATCAACATCTTGTAGTAAAGCAGCAGTATCCATTGGCAAATCAGTGACAGGCATGCTGTTCTTCTCCACACTGCTTCAAACAACTGGGTATTCACCCTCTACCTTTATTTGAGCTCCTTAGTGCACAAATCCTTACAGACATACACTCATCAGAAAACTGAGCTGTGCCCAATGCAGTCAGGAATAAGGCATAATACTTAATGACACGGCACTCAGAGAAGTCTTAGGAAGTGAGTACTTCCTGCTCATATTTAGGCGGAACCCAGGCAAGAGACCATTCTCAAAACTAGGAGAGCAAGAGAACAACCCAGTTCAGACAAGCCTGCATTTCCATGTCTGTAATCAGAACAAAAAAGCTGTGCTGTGTGGTCAGAGAACATGAACTTCTCTTACACTGTGTCCTGAGTTTGTACAATTGGAAAATAAAGGAATTCAAAAGGACCTGTCTCTGAGATGAAACAGACACCTAGTTGTGCTTCCTACAGGATATGCAAAGAGGCAAACTATCCTTCAGGAGTCAACAACAGAGGCCTTCCAGAAGAGAGAATCACTGACCTAAAACTCAGTTATGTCAAGGATTCTGAATAGGTCATAATTGAGACTACTAAGACTGAAATAAAATAAAATAAAAAACATAAAGGAATAACCAAAACAAAGAGAGGAAGCAAAAGCTTAAGAGGATGATCAGAATAACACCTTCAGTCTGAACTAATCATTTCACCTCCAACAGACAAATGTTTATGCTAGCCACCACTACACAAAGATCAGGTTAATCAAATCTGCCAAATTACAACATCCCAGGGTAACAAGCTGAGGCTTGGGAACCTCTAAAAATAGAAAATGGTAAAGGCAACATTAAGAACAAAACCAAAGTCCTATAAGCAAAGTTTATAAACATTCCAAGGACTGTTACACTGGAGTTAAGGTTGAAGACTGATAAGAGACAGTTGTCCCCTGAGAGAGGATAAGCAGTAAAACAGTGAGAGTGCTGGATTACAGACAAGGAAAACAACTCTCTGGACAATGGAGTTTTGGTATTACTAAAATATCCTTCAAATTAGCAGGAAGATGACACAAAACAATACAGTATCACAGAGGATGACAATTGCTGGAAAAAAGCTTGTCAACTGAGAAACAAAAATAGGGATAGATAATAACCATCTTGCCACTGATAGAAGTAATATGTGTTAGAGGAGTCAGTCAGTCAACTCCAAGGCAGAAGCATTCTTTAGTAAAATACATTCAGAAGCAAAAGGAATTCTGAAATGTCTGTAAAAAACTTTGCAGGACAACACTGATAAAATCAGTAGCCATCAAAAACAAACTCACTACAGAATCACAGAATAGGTAAGGTTGGAAGGAAGCACAGTGGGTCCTCTGGTCCAACCCCCCTGCTCAAGCAGGGTCATCCCAGAGCACATTACACAGGATCGCATCCAGATAGTTCTTGAACATTTCCAGTGAGGGAGACTCCACAACCTATCTGGGCAATCTGTTCCAGTGCGTGGTCGTGTGCACAGTAAAGAAGTTCATCCTCATACTCATGAGAATTTCCTGTGCATCAGTTTCTGCCTGTTGCCACTTGTTCTATTGCTCAGCACCACCAAAAAGCACCACATCTCTTGACACCTTCCCTTCAGATATGTAGAGACATTGATGAGGTCCCCACTCAAATGTCTCTTCTTGAGGCTGAACAGGCCCAGTTTCCTCAGCATTTCCTTGTAAGAGATGCTTCAGACCCTCAATCCTTTTCAGTGCCCTCTGCTGGACCCACTCCAGGAGCTCCATGTCTTTCTTGTACTGAGGGGTCCAGGGGTGGACACAGCACTCAAGATGTGGCCTCACCAGGGCTGAGTGGAGGGGCAAGATCACCTCCCTTGTCCTGCTGGCAATGCTCTTTTTAAAGCACCCCAGGATACCATTGTCCTTGGCCAAAAGGGCACACTGCTTGCTCATGGACAGTTATTGCCCACCAGGACCCCCCAGGTTCTTCTCTGCAGAGCTACATTCTAGCAGGTCAGCCCCCAGCCTGCACTAGTGACTGGGGTTATCACTTCCCAGGTGCAGGACCCCCTGCCTTTGCCTTTGATGAATTTTACACAGTTCTTTTCTGATCACCTCTCCAGCCTGTTGAGGTCCTTCTGAAGGACAGCACAGCAATCTGGGGTCTTGGCTCCTCCTCCCAGCTTTGTGTCATCAGTGACCTTGCTGAGAAGGCACTCTCCTGGTCTCTTGTGGTGGACACTCCAGAGGGCTGGTCTTGTCAGTGAAGACCAATGCAAAGAATGTGTTCAGTAACTGTTAACAGGGTCCTCCCTCCATTTAGTAATGGGCCTACATTATCCTTTGTTTTCCTTTTATTATTGATGTATTTGAAAAAGCCCTTCTTGTCCTTGACATCCTTGAACAGATTTAATTCCAGATGGGTCTTGGCCTTCCTTGTGTCATTTTGACTTATTGTGATAACCTCTCTCTATTTGTTCCAAGTGGTGTGACCCTGCTTTCATCTCCTGTGTATTTCCTCCTTATGCTTGAGGAGTTCTTTATTCATTCATACAGGTCTCTTGCCCCTTGTGCCTGATTTCTTGTTCATTGGGATGCATCGTTCTTGAGCCTGGAAGAGATGACCCTTGAATATCAACCAGTTCTATTGGAACCCTTTTCCCTGCAGGATCTGTTTCCATGGGATTCTTCCAAGAAAATCCCTAAAGATGCTAAGGATTAGCTTTTGAGAAGTCCATGGTTACAATCTAACTTGCTGTCCTCTGTGCTCCTCATCCAATGCTGAACTCATGAGGGAGTTCTTAAAAAGCCTCAACTATAAGGCAAGCTAAATATTAATTAAACGTCTCTCTTACAAGTACCTTACTGTTATGATGGCTAGAGGGTGGCTGACAGGAAGCTAGTAAAGGAATACTCTTGGGGACTGAAAACTGCATACAAATCCACAATTTGTATTAGATGCATAATAAATAACATAAAAAAAACATAAAAACAACCAAAAAACATTCAAATTATACATTTACTGGACTTATCCAAGGGAGTTGTGGTAATATGAATAAAAGGAGATCCAAATAATTTTCTAACTGCATTAAAAGAAGTCCCTCAAATCCCTGAAGATAGCAACCTCTCTTGGTAGTAAAAAGAAGATGCTTGTACAGATAAATTATCAGTTAATAGAAGAAGAAGAAAACCCCCAAACTTCAGTGTGTATCCTAAGGATCTGTGCCAGGGACCTCTGCCTACATTCAGCATTTTTATAAACATTTAGAAAAGGGCGGTAGAGAACAAGGTGACAAAACATGCTAACAAAAGCAGGGTAGTAATAACATGTCAATAGTCTATCATGTGGCATAACAGACAAAACTAAAATGTTCATAAAAACACCAAAATTATTTTCATGGGAGAAAAAAATGTCCTAACTGTACATACAGAAAAATAGGTGGTATGTTGGGGAAAATCCTAACACTGAAATGGGTACTAGTCCTCAAGGAAGAAAAATGTCTGGTTTAGCCCCAATTGAAGAAAACTGGTTCACTGCTCAGCCAAGAAGCAAGTGCTTGTTAGGAGCTATTATGAAAGGAATGCAGAAGGAAGCAGAAAATCAGTACATCTACATACTGACTGTTGAATAAACCTTTGGCTGCCCATATGAGGAATGGGACAGTAAAGCTGGAAGACAGTATGGAACAGACACTACAAAACAGAGAAGACAAGAGATGATAGTCTAATCAATCGTGTCTTATGATGCATTCATTAAAAGACATAAGAATAGTTTACTTGTTAATAAATAGAGACTACCATATGAAAAAAGCAGGCACCAGGCCAAAGGGAGGCAGACAGTAAAAGGAACTAGTTTACTTGATGTAAGAACTGTGCAGCTCTGCCACAGATGCTTAGGTGGGACACTTCATACAGATTCCAAAACCAATTAGGCAAAGAATCAAAAAAACAGCTAAGACTTATTAACACAAGGATACCAGTTCTGAATTGCAATCATCAGCAATGGAAATCATGTATCAGGACAGTATCATTATAAGCCTCTGCTGATCATAAATCCTTCCCTATGCAATTGCTGTTAGCCATTCTTAGAACTCAAGTCTAAATGAATCTTTGGTAACGGCCCTCTTGGCATTTCCTAACTGAGTAAATGTCATTCTCATTAAATATATATATGTGTATATATATATATATATGCAGTTTTTAATTTTTTTGTTCAAGTAATTTTTGTATACTAGTACTGAACTTACCCCATTTTAAATTAGCCTGTATGTAAACTCCCTTCACATGGCTTACAAAGAAAATGGCAAGAGATCTCAAGGTACGATTATGTTTTATGCAAAAGATCAACAATGAATTATTTGTATATTCCTATGAACATACTGTCTTAGTAATTCAGACAATACTACATGTATAATTATTTACATAGCTTATAAACTATCAAAAACTATATTAAACAAAATTTTCCATGTATCACAATATTTGTGTATTATAAAAATGAGATATGTTTTATCACAACCATAATTTTAAATTTTACCTTTATCTGGGTCCAACTGTTCCTGGGAAAGAATACCACACAGTACTGGGTTCTTCCACACTCCCTTTTCTTGTGTAAGTGTAGTTAAAATGTGCAGTTCCCGGCTGCCATTTTCCATCAAGTTTTTATGAGCCACCTGAATAATATATTTTACAAAGCAAAGTATTGTTAAAAAAAGACATTAATAGTGTCTTTGAAACTCCTTTATACTTTATGTAAAAAAATAACCCCTTACCAGACAAAGAGTTCAAGGTATAACAAAACCATCTTAATATTTAGCCAATACAGATTTTACTTCTGTCTCTGTCACCTAAGGCTGAGAAACCAAAAGAACTGAGTGCCTCAAACTCATCTCGAGATTTATTAACAGGGCTACGTCTGAAATTTCTGAAACTAAATTTTGAAATAGGCTCCTCTTTTAAAAATGGATGAGCAATTTCTCTGGTCCACTTATTGGTCTGGTAGTTGCTGCCTAAACTCTTACTCTTCTCAAACTCTTCAGCAGTTCAATTTCTATGTGCTGGAGACACTGAAAAAAATATTTTTGTAATTGCGAAAGATTTCAGCTGTAAGACCTCACTGCATGGTTCTGTGCAAATAAGATGAAGGCAGGCTGGAGTCTTAAAATCAATTTCAATTATTTTCCACTGTATTTATATAGTAGTATAAATCTGGGAGTGGATGTATACTTGGGAACAAGTTATGTACCAGCAAAATCTGTAGCTTAAATAGCAATGCACAACTTGTCCTTAAAAAAAATAAATAAATAAAGGGCTCATATCTTCCTTTTCACTTTTCTATTACTTTTCCACCTGCTTGAAGGCTGTGAACACCTCATCATCAAACACATCTCTTCAGAACTGATTTACACCAGGCAGTTGTTAGTCAAAATTCACTCTAAAATAATCAGCCTTGCATTTCCTATGCTATTCAGGCTGAGAATCCTAAGGTAACTGTATCTGGTCACTTTCAGTATTATTCTTTCCTTCTCCTCAATTCCCACCTTTTCTTTTTTTTTCTAAATCGCAAACAGGACCTCCCACTACATATTTCTGATAAATACTGAAGAGCAGAACTTGTTCCAACACCCTCTTTTACAGCAGAACTCTAACCTTATCCAGCCTGTACCCTGTGTGAGATCCAACAATTCTGCAGTATCAATAGGCCTTCCATTCCTCAGTTTCAAATGTACAACCACATACAGTAAGGAATGACTTATATGGTAACGTTTCATTTCTGAGAGTGTTAACAGACAAATATATTTTAAAACACAAATCTTCTTTCAATAATGTGTAATTTTTTTTTCTCCACAGCTGCTGCATACAGGTGAATGATATGACCTTTGGCAATTACAGACATGCTACGTACACAATATCCCTGGGTTTCCAAACCATTCTGAAAAGGATTAAGTCTTCATTTCATGAATCAAACTCACCTGTACAAAAGCCTGAAATTCTTCCCATTTATTTTCAGGTAAATCCAGAGGCAGACAAAGTAGAAGTTCAATACAGCTTCTGGAAGTCAAATGGGAGAATTATCTGAGGCAATTTTTTACTTTTAAAACATATAATCAACAATTTTTCATTCTGATACCCAAGCAGTTATTTTTTTTGAAACACCAGTCACAAAACAGTGTACTTTCTTTGAACACATAAAGAAAAGAAGGTCATAGACACCCTCGCAGAATCTGTAAAAGCAAACTCTTGAAAGATGCTGCTAAAAAAAAAAAAAAAAAAAAAAGGTTGANAAAGAAAACCTTGAAAAAAGCTGGAAAAAAAAAAAAAAAAAAAAAAGAAAAGGTTGTCATCAAATCTAACCCTGTAAAAGCCTGTGTAAATTGGTGCACTTTCAGATTGCACGAAGATCAATAGCAGAGAAGTGTTTCAAGCCAGGAATGTTGGCTTGTCCTAGATCAGGAATCCTTATTGTCTCTTTTCCAACAACCAAAGATACTCTCTTTCACATACAGCATCCATCATGAGGAAGGTGCTTTCCAGCCTTTTCAGAACTGGATTGGGAAAGCATTTAGGCAGTGAAAAGCTAATACCATACGGGCTGGTTTTACCAACAAGAAATGTATACTCACAGTGCTAAACGTTCAAGCACAAAAGCTACATTTTCACACTCAGAGGTAAGATAAGGTCGTGCTTTAACATAACTTCGGATAGCCACTGTGTACACCTCCAGCAGAGGCAGAGGGTCTTCTGATGTTTTCCACTTTTCTGCATATTCCAACAGAGTCTGTTTAGGAAAAGGAAAAAACAATCCAAAATTCAGGAACAAATCTAAGTTTTAAATTTTATATTCCTCACTAGTAGACTATCCTCCTTAATGATTACATCTGTCTCCTTAATATGAACTGCATGTTCTCAAAGCATGCCTTTTTTCCTCAAAATTTACTGTTTCATTAACAACTGGAACTTAGACTCCATACACAATCATTCTCTGTTCATATAAAAATGTTATGACTGACACTTCCTCCCTCTGGTATCATCATATGATTCATTTTACATTCATATTTTCGAAGCACAGAAGCCTGAAGAGCATATCATAATTAAGGGACTGAAAACTCATTTTTTAGACATTCACCTCTACAGTTCAGCTTCTAAAGCAAGTAAATTTCAAAGTTATAGCCTTTATTTAACTTTTTTGTCTTGCTACCTTGCTGATACACGTATCTTCAGTATATTGCTTTTTACATGGCTCTGAAAGGAACACAAACTACTCATTTTAAAGACACCATCTACACATCAAAAACTCATTAGTCAAAAAGTCCTTTTCCTACTTGCCAAATGAATACCTACAAACACCCCCAAAGTACTAAAGGCTTCTATTGATTTCAGTAAAGGCCAGGGGACTCAGACACACATTAAAGCAGAGTAGCTAATAAGGTTCTCATGTCAACATCCAGACAACAACCCCCTTGGATCTCTGCTCTCAAGCCTAGTGTAGCTTAATGGATTGCAAACTAATTCTACGCTATGGCAGGTTGCATGCAGCATGTCATACTAAGATGATCAACTCTGCTGTTTGCTTCTTAAGGGGCATAAAAGACAGAAAGCTGAGTGAGAGTAAGAGAGTAATTTTGGTTGTCTGACACCTTGCTGAAAGCAGGGCCATTAGAATACATTCTTTGGAGGAACGTCTGATGGAGCTGGGAGTATCCTGAAGGACAGAGACTCTACAGCCTTTGTAAGCAATCTGTTTCTGAGTGTGACTATCATTTATTAGGATTTTCCTCTACCAGTACCTAGATGCAATCCCAGGAGTTCTCAATAGAGGGATTAATCTCCCTCAACTGGTGCTAGCACAGCTGAGGCTATAGCTGGTGGTCTGCCAGAAGGGCACACTGGAGGCTGCTCACGAGGGCAGTTGGGTTGGTGTCCTGAGCTGGTCCTCAGCCTCTGCGGGTGTACAGGGGTACTCCCTCCCACCTGCAGGGCTTTGTGCTTGCCTTGACTGAACTACATGTCAGCCCATTCCTTCTGGATGCTGACATCTCTATCAACAGTCTCTCTCACCTCCCTCATCTCACTTGCTCCCACCAGTCAGTATTATCTGCTGCTATCCCCTCATCTGCAGAACCAGCTACTTCATCACAGAAGTCAGTGTGAAAGCATGTCACATAGCTCATACTGTCAAGGCCATTCAGCAAAAGTCACAGTTCCCCTTTTTATTAAGGTCATCTGTAATTAAAAGAATTTTGACAACAGTGATTCAATTTTGACAAGGTTTGTTCTGGTAAGGACAATCAGAGCCCTCTGAAAAACAAAGCTCTTCTGCTAGAGTCCCCAAAAAATGGAACAAAGTGGTTCTCAACTCACTGTAATATCATATGCTGAAATTTTCATTGTTAATATGCAAATGCAAAAATCTAAAAGAATTTCTTATGTCTGGGACACAATGCAACTCGAATGATAGAACTGTACTTGGAGCAAGTTTATGCATTATAAAGTAAGAAAACCAAACTATTCCAGAAAAGCAAGTCAATCACATTAAAAAAATACAAGACAAAACAAAACTGGGCTTATTCCTGTCCTCAGCTGTACTAAACTTAGCTTAAGTTAAATTCAGCATTGCCCTGTCTATGCTAGCTATCTGTACTGAGTTAGCCAGTGATACTATTAAGAACATACTTAAAATGGCAACACCCAAAATAAACCCTCTCAATAAGAAACGTCAACTATACCAAACTGAATCAGAAAACTGTTTCATGTGGTCATTTGCAGTCACAATACCATCACCAAGTTATACGTAATTCAGCCTGAATACAGAGCAAAGGTATCTCATTCAAGGACACAACAGGTAAGAAATTTGCAGGTTTTAGCAAACTGCTGCATTAGAGACCAGTTTGGTTTTAAAGGAGATCCTAATACACAGTTACCTTAAAAGATGTTACATACTCTGTCTCTCTCCTGCAGCAGAAGATGCTTCTGCATCATCTGGTGCTTCCAACTGGAATGTTGAACCTGACAGGGATATCCCTCTGTTTTACTCTAACACTCAAAATGATGCTCTCCTAACAGCAGCAAAAAAGCAACACAAATCATGGCAGAGAAATCAAGGAACAGCAAAATACAGCTGAAGCATGAAAGAAGTAACAAAGGAGAACTGGATAAACAAGTTAACAATATTAGCAAACATCTACCTCAGTACCACTTGGCAAATTTGATCAATGCACTAGAATAACCAGATTAGAACAAAGCAGTTAGTTTCAAAGAATCTCGAAAGAAACTCCAGCAAAGAGCCTCCCTTTGTCCTAATACTCAGATAACCAGAAGTACAATAATTTCCATTATCGAGTTGTCATTTGTGACATGTTTAAGGATGCTAATATCAAAACAGCAAAGCTGAACAAAAAGTAGTCCAAGAAAGCATACTTTACATCCTTCACTTCCGGGGTCCTGAAGCAACGTTTTGGATGGCACAGGCAACAACTTCTTCCCCTTGTCCAGCTGATATAAGTAATCACATTAAAAGAGTGAACAGGACAAGGTTCAGGTTTACAGGAGTACTCCAGACTTGCAGAAGAAACACTCTCTCCTTAACTTGATGTTTTTTTCTTGCTAAGAATTCAATAGAGCCATCAATGCTGCACCCTTCACAGTACAGTATTATAGAACATTTGAAACAAAAAGACAGTCATATAATCCTTTTTCATCATGGAATAAACTTTGTCTTCTTTTAAGTGCCTGGGTATGACTTGTATTTTTGCACTGGAGAAAACACCACACAACTGCTTTTTGTTACATGGGTATTACAGCTTAACCAATTTTACACTTGCTTTAAAAGAAACAATACTCCCTCTAAAGGAAAAATGTAAAAACAAGTTGCTGGTGTCACTGAATAAAAGAGGGACAAACATGGTAATCAGAACTTAAGCATATCTTGCTGTTCATATTCATTCCTAGATATGCTGGGAAAATTCTTTGCATTAGTCTGGAATGCTACTTAGCTTAGAGTCAGCTTCGTAACTGAAGATAAACAGTTAAAACTAACACTGTCATAATGAATTACTTTCTTTTATGATTAATTTGAAACAACATATTTCTCTTTTTAGACCAAATATATATAAAAAACCCCCAAACCAAAACACGGTAACTCACCCCCCACAGTGGTAGCTAACATACCAGACCAAGGCAGTAAGAGGCTGCATAAACTACCATTCAGTTTTACCCACCTTTTATCCAGATTGTCCAAACTTGTTACAAATGGCCTGGCAGCCAAATAGCCAAATCTGCCATTAAGATAAAGTGATATATAGGAAGCTGATCTATGAAGTCATGAATCCTGTTTAATACTTGAAACACAAGGTTAACCTGTTAAAGATTTGATGTAAATCTCATTTTGAATGTAGCCCACCTACCTTTACTACTCTCCACTTCAAAAGACCAGAGCAAGCAACAAGATTAATGCAAGCTTTAGCAAGTGAAGGACATTTCAAACTTAGCTACCAAGCCAGGACAACATAGCCTGGAAGTGTCTCGGAGTCTTAAGCCCAGCAGAAGAAAAAGTGAGAAAAGAGGAGGCAGGAGATATAACCAAGCGCTTGATTATCTGAGAAGCCTGACTGAAGAATATCAAAAGGATTCTCACCCACCGTTGCAAAGACAGCACGAGAACCTGAAGAAGAAACCAACAGCCTCAGTAGAGAGACACTGATTTGTAACAAGTGACCAGGGAGACCTGTAACATTTGGATCAGAGGATCTCAAGTTCCACAGGGCAGGAGAGAGAGACAGATCTTATAGGTAAGTAGTCAGCATGCTAAAAATCCTGCACCATCTGATCTGCACAAGGGAGGATACTGAAGTCTGCTGGCCCATTATGACAGAACCCAGCTGGAATTCTCCAAATAACCCAGAACTTTACAGAAATACCCTGTGATCATTAATACCAGAAAACTGGATGGGAAAAAAATTACAAAAGCACTTCCAGAACTGATGACAGTCCAATGAAGACCATTATAATCCAAATCCACATTAATAAAAATAAATTGGAAGGAAACAAAATTTAATTTTTAAAATATGAAATTTAGTAGTAGTAAATCAAAACAGACATAATCAACAGATTGGCAAATTCTCAGAATCCATCATTTAACAAAAAGTATTTTGGATGCTGGTGACCTGTTACTACAATCTTTTAGAAGTGGCAAACACACTGTATAAAGCAAGCAGGGAAGCTTGCACTATAACACAGTGGCACCAATTTCAGCATTAAATGGTGCTATTTTTATATCATATATATAGATCAGCCACTTCTAAGCTGTTACATGAACTATATTAAGCACTTACACCCACCACACCCTTCAAAAATATCCGTTAGTATGACAGATTTCCTTGTCTGGATGTCTCTAGACTATATAGCACTGCCACTGTACAAAGAAAATCAAATTCATTCCACTTTGCTTAATGAATCATTGTTGTGCTCTGCTTGCAACCATAAAAAGGAAGAATTTTACCCCCAGCCCTGGGCCTCATTAAGTTATTTATCTCCCTAGTCAGGACATGCTTGTTAATCAAGCCAAGTACTGCATTCAGAGCACAGCAGCAAAGTTTTGTTCCTCTGTGAGATGAAACAGGCATTTTATTTTAGCAGCAGCTTACACAGTCAAGAATCCTCCAAAAATTTAATCATCTTGATCTGTACATTAAAAATAAATATGTATTATATCCATGATTTAAACTGTGGAAGATATTTAGCCACAGGTAACATTCAAACAACACACTTCATTCATTTCAATCTTTTCTCAAAGCCCTCACAAGAATGTTGCTGTAGCAACATCCACCAGAGGATGCTTTGCTACTTTCCAAAGTTATACTGAACAACCTTCTCTGTTAAAACTAGCTCTGCAACACCAAAGCAATGTTACCATGTGTTTTATACTAAAAGGAGGCATTATTTACTATTAACTGAAGTTACACATATATGGTCCACATCTGCATGTTTCTTCACCTCTTAAGAACAGATTCTTGCTCTGTACATATCTGGATAAGGGCACGCTTAAATTTATATAAGGATGTGTCTGGGACTGTCACTTTTATTCCCTGCTTAATCCAAAAGACTAGAAGAAGACACTTGGGAAAGTGACAGACAGTGGTCACATAGGTAAGCTGCGCTTCCCAAACCACTTCAATAACTAGCAAAATCTCTATTTCAGTGACTTTCCTCAAGTATGTCCACACAGGAGAAAAGTCCAAGCAACAAGCTTGATACAATCAAGTTATCTGGAGATGAGTCATTAGAAGCTACACAGAGGGTGGCTGCAGGAATTCCCTCTGTGAAATACACTCCACAGCAGCAGAGGTAGCAAAGCAATGACAGAGCTCCATGCAAACAGGCAGGTGCAGGAGCGACAGCGCTCCTCAGTGAGATCACTCTGCTGCTTCAGGCTCACATAAAGCATTCTCACAAAGGCAGGGCTCCCCTTTGGCTGGCACATCCCAGCCTCTCATTCCTCCAGTACCTGTCAACAATCAACTGATCCAAAAGAGCAGCTGCTTTCACAGAAATCATCAAAGAGTCCAATTCAAGAAAACAGGGCAAGCTTTATTCAAAGCTGGTAAAGAATGCTTACAATTCTGCTAACATCAACAGACATTTCAAAGGAAAGCAAGGGATCCAGTCAAGAAAGAGGGTAACTTCTGAAAATCATGAAGCAGGTCTCCCGTATGAACCACACACGATTTAAAGAACCTTTTTCTTAAGACTCTCACCCATGGGGAAGGCAGGTTCTAATGACCAGAGCTATCCACAGCTTGTATCATTAAATGGATCATGAGGAAATGAAAATGAACTGGGGAACCTGGGTTTGGCATCATCATAGAGGAAGATGCAAAGAGATGCTATACACTCTAATGAGCCTGGTAATTACTTCAGTCAAATCAAGTACCACTAACTTCTCTGGACTGGTTTGGAGTTGGACACTTAGGACTAAAGGGACTGAAAGAAACTGAAAGGAAGAAGACATATACCATAACTTGATCCAGAAAGGTGTCCCTAAGGGCTCCTTCTTGGGACCAGTGCTTTTCAGTATCTTCACGGATGACACAGACACTGGGATTGAGTGCACCTCCTGCAATTTGCAGATGACATGAAGCTGAGTGATGCACTTGACAAAAGAAGGAAGGGATACTATCCAAAGGGACCTAGACAAGCTTCAGAAGTGGGTCCACAAGAACCTTATGAAATTCAACAAGTCCTAGTGCAAGGTGCTGCTCCTCAGGTAACTCCAAATGTGAGTACAGACTGGAGAACTACTCATTGAGAGCAGCCCAGAGGAGAACTTAGGTGTTCTTAGGGATGAAAAGCTGCACATAAGCCAGAAAAGTGCGCTTGCACCTCGGAAGACCAACTGCACCTTGGGCTGCATCAAAAGAAGAGTGCCCAGCTGGTTGACGGATGGGATTCTCTCCCTCTACTCTGCCCTCATGAGACCCAACCTGGAGTACAGTGAACAGGTCTGGGGTCCTCAGCACATGAAAGATGTGGATCTGTTAGAGTGGGTCCAGAAGAGGACCAGAGAGATGATCAGAGGAATGGAGCACCTCTCCTATGAAGACAGGCTGAGAGAACTGGGGTTGATCAGCACAGAGAAGAAAAAACTTTGGAGATACCTCAGTGTGGCCTTCCACTACCTTAAGGGGGCTTATAAAAAGGAGGGAGAGAGAAATTTTCTATCAGCATGTACTGTTGGGATAGGCAGCAATGGATTTAACTGGAAGAGAGAAGGTTTAGATTAGATGTTAGGAAGGAATTCTTTACACAGCAGCTGGATGCCCTATTGCTGGCAGTGTTCAAGGCCAGACTGGATGGGGTCCTGTGCAACCTGATCTAGTGAATGCCACCTCTGCCCATGGTAGGAGTGTTGGAACTAGATGATCTTTAAGGTCCCTTCAAATCCAAACCATTCTTTGATTCTATGACTTATGTACAATCAGGTTCCTCAGGTAGTCATAAACCCAATCTTCACTTACAGTGGGAAGCACTTTGCTCCTCCAATCCCCAGTCTGTGGTGAGACAATACATAAAACTGATTTGTGGTATTTTCTTCCTCCCTAGAGGATTGTAAACTAAAGACATTAAAAAGCACAGGAAGAGATATATCCATGCTTTCTTTCAGTATTTGAATACCTTAACTTTGTCTAAGGTTTTAAGTTTATGAGACTGCTAAAAGAAACATCTCAATTATTCTTTCCAAAGAGTTAGTTCAAAGACATTAACTGCCAAAATCTTTAGTTTTCCTTTCATGAAGGGTCAACGAAAAGATGTTTCTTGTCAAAATCATATATAATTTTTCAGACACTTAGAAAAGCAGGCAATTCTCTAAACTTAGCTTGGAACGACAGAGACACACACGTCACACTGAATTAAGTGAATGCCAGTAACCTGAAAAAGAGGAACTTTTTTTATTTGGAGGAATAAATCATCTTATTATTATCTGATAATAAGACATGGGTAGTGAGATATGATTTGAATAGTTGTTCTTTGTGAACAGCTGTCTTCTACATTAGATCTTGTTATAAACTCAGATCTAGTGCCAGACATTGCCTTTTAAAAACTTACAACAAAAGTGAAAGGAAGTAGATTTTTGTAGTACCACATACTGTTTCTCATACATAAATACTCAAGTGCTACTCACCTGTATAGTTTTCTTTTTCCACGTAAAATGAGGAAAAACAGGCCGTATGTATTTCCCTCAGGTCATGAAATATATTGTCTGTGGTCAGCTAATGAACAGTGCAAAAATGGAGTGGTAACTAATACTGACCTTTAAAAGCTCTGTGTTAATATCAGCTTGCAATTATTTCCTATCTTGCTTCCTCGAATTTCTTGTGTAATACTTTAGATGAGCAAGAACTACCTTTCAAATATACACAACTGTATTTTGTGAGTTAGACAAAGCCAGACACTGCAGCAGCAAGGATATGATAATACTTATCATAACTATTGAAAGAGTCTTCTTATGCTAACTGGCTGCTGCTGAATGTGAAGAACACTGCCAAGGCAGCTAAGGTGACCTGCGAAGAAAACAGAAGATGCCTCCCAATTTTGTACTGCCAGCACAATCCTCTCTTTGCATTACAAAACTGAAGTGTGGCCTTGGAAGTAATCCGAGACTCATACCAAAACTTAAACTGAAATGAAAATGGAAACACTGGCCACTATATCCCAACATCCAGTACCCTATGCATTTCCTCCCTCTTGAGCTGCCATCTTTCTGCTTTTGACACTTCAAAAGTAATTTTACTGAAATTCAGACAAGTGAGATTTACTATCTCTTGTAAAAAATATTTTTCCTCTTCATGACTTGTACTTCATTTTTGTCGCCTTCTGTCTTTATCTCCCTACCTTCACTAAATGAAGAAAAGGATTTAGAAGTCTGACTAATAGGCCCAGATAATTTCTCCCTCCTTTCTTTCTTTTCCAACAAAGGAGTTGTCTCATATTTGGTTACAAATATAACCCAATTAATGAGATTAAAGACACCGCACAACACTAACTCCAAGGGTCTGTACTCTTAAGTCAGTTTTCACTTCTAAAGCTAAAACCTATTTGCTTCTCCCTGAAAAGTACTTCCCATGCATACGCTTCATATTGATGACCTTCCAGGTATGGTAGTCATGAGCTGCCACTAAACTGCTTACATTTAACCATTGCTCAAAAGAGACAAAATCTTCAAAAAATGAATACACTGGTGCTTTTTAATACCGATAAACTCACTATTGAAATACCTATAGGAGAGACATATAAACAAAAAGTATTAAAAAAAATAATTGAGTCATACTATGTCTAACTGCAACATAAAATTAAAACGATTATACATAAACTTACTGTACGTACATGAATTCTTCAGATCAAGAACAGAACAATACAGCGAGAAATAAAAACTTTATGAAAGGAACAAAAAATGCTGAATGTTCATCAAGACACTGCTTTCCAGGAATAAAAACAACAGAAAGAAATGGTCCCTAGTCTATTTTAGGACAGCCAGGAAGAAGTTTCTCAAATTACATGCAGAGGTGACAAGCCCCTAAATAGCAACAGAGCATGGCTGTTGGAGAGAGAGCAAGTGCTACAAATTGCAAGACAGCTTAGTTTATGACTAAGCCCCTGAGTCCTAAAAGATGAAACACAAGGAACATGATGACTTGATGTGGATTCTTGATCAAGTAGCTAGGTATACAGTTGTGATGTTGATGCTGTCTTCTGACTTAAGAATAGGGGAACAAAAAGTGTTGACTGGTTTGTGGGAGTTTTTTCCGGGAAATACAGCTATTATGCTGGGGATAGATATTAATCTCATTCAAGAGACGTTTAACCTGAGGGCTGTGTTTTTCAGAGTAAAACTGTGAGCCTGAGGCACAGTCTCACTGACTACTTCAACCAATAAAGAATGGAGCATACGATGAAAACATATTTGTTCAAATTCCTGGAAAGTCGGTAACAGTCTACTTTTAAGGTCAATTTATGATAATTTACAAACTAAGCTGGGCTTCTGGCCTTGAGTCTTCTGTGCAACTCCAGTCCTGTCCCAGTATCATTACAGAATCAAGTGAAAAGTCATGGAACTGAACTGGTAAAACAGAAATAAACCTGTAAGTGAACAGATCTCTCCTTCAAAGTGGAGCATTAGTCCTGGTTTGCAATAGTAAAATCATCCCTGTACCAAGAACTCACTGTAAATTAGAAGATGACTGGGATGATAGTAGGCATGACTAATGAGCAGAAGACCATGCACTGGGCAGTCATGCTCTCACAGCATCTAAAAAGGAGTTGATTCAAGAAGCATTTCCAGACCATGAGAACTTAAGTGAACACAGCAACATTGCCTGCGATGCCTCTCTTCTGTAAGGAAAATGAACAGACTTGTTAAGAATAGCTTTATAGCACATTTTCTTCTTAATTAAGTAGTTTGGATACTAAAAATATATTAGAAATCCAAGTTTAGACACGTCTGGAGTGAAGAGGCTTTCACACCAATGCATTAGTACCAGATGACGTCCTTGTGAAGTACCACAGCAAAATTACATCCTAAGGGGACACCAGAGCACTCTTTACAGCTGTTAAAATACCATTATTCTCAGCCATGATGATTTGCAGCTCCTAGAGATGAAGACCACCTTTTATTTTTGTGATTTCCCTTCTCCTTCTTGTTCAGTATTTTACCAGAAGATGGAGAACAAGCCCTTCATCAGTAAAAAGCCAACTGCATCAACTTTTTTTTTTTTTTATTTTGAAGGTTGTTAGGTTAAGGTTTCCATGAAAAGCACTTTAATTTGAGGAGGCCAGAGGCAGCTAAGGAGTAGCTGGGATGCAATGAGCATTTATGTCCACTTTGTACAAGGACAAAGTACCCAACTAAGAAACCAATCAAACAGAGTATTCAAGTTGAATAGTTCTTGAACTAATTCTCCATGTTAAAAAAACTACTTACTACTACTATGTCTAATTTAAAGCCAGGCTATCTCAGATTGTTGATGAGACTTCACCATTTAAGGCATTAGAAAAAAATACTATAACAGATGATTTTTAAAGCCTTTAAAAGAGTAAACTAAATGTTTATACAGTATGAACCCCATCATACCTTGCGCCCATTAAAAAAAATATGGGGGATGAGGGGGGAAGAAAAAACAATTTGTGGCATGACAACCCTCTGATCAGGGCATTCTCCCTATCAGCATAATCATAATTCATCTTTATTCCTCTTTCACCTTTGCCTCCGACAAAGAAACTCAAACACAAACAACCTGTTTCCGTTTTGGTTTTTTCAGTTGGGATGCCCTGCAGACAAACTGATTTTTAGATTAGAACAAAACTTACACAGAAAAGCACAGATACTTCAAACCTGTCCATAAGCATCAAACAGAACAGCACCATCAGAAACACTACTGCCCTCACATAAATGCCAAATCAAAATCAACAAAATCAGTTTCTATTTATTTAGAACTGTGCACAGAGAGGCCATTTTACAACAAGACAACATAGCGCTGTACTTCTAAATCACTTCCAAAGTAGTTTAATTATGCAAATTACAACTGGCACTACTTAACTGATTCAGTATTTGTTTACAAAGGCTTAGCACTGTTACCTTGATTTTCTAGCCAGACAAGTGCTGAGAGAATATTAGCTCTTACAGATATGTTATTATAATACAACACAATCCAGAATCAAACAGCAAAACGCCAGCAGACATGGAATATAAGAATGCATTTACAAAACTAAGGATGGCTGTGGTGTGTTGACCTTGGCTGGATGCCAGGCATCCCCCAAGCTGCTCTATCGCTCCCCTTCCCAGCTGAACAAGGGAGAAACAAATAAGATGGAAAACAACTCATGGGTTGACATAAGGCATTTTACTGAAAGTTTGCATGCTCACATGCAAAGAGAAAAAGGATTTAGTCTCTACTTCCCATCAGCAAATTACATCCATCCTCTTCCTGGGAAGCAGGGCTTCAGCCTAGCGGTTGCTCCAGAAGGCAAACACTGCAAATAATGAATGCCTCCCCTTCTTTCCTCCTTCCCTTAGCTTTTATATCTGAGCTGTCACTGTAGGGTATGGAATATCCCTTTGGTTAATTTGGGTCAGCTGGCCTAGCTGTTTCCCTTCCCAGGATCTTGCCCACCCAAGCTCCTTGATGTGGGGGAATGCTGGAGAGAGTGTGCTGGTGCTGTGCCAGCGCTGCTGAGCAGGAGCCAAAGCACTGAGTGTTACCCACACCCTTCCAGCCACCAACGCAAAGCACAGCGCTGTGAGGGCTGCTCTGGGGAAATGAACTCCTTCTCAGACAGACCCAATACAATGGCATAATCAAATACAATTATATTTTCTAGAGTACAAGTACTATTTAAATTATGGTTATGATCAAAGAACATCAATCCCAAGTCGTGCTCAATTTTAGTTTTTAAAACCTTTCAAGATTTTAAGTTGTTGATGTGCTATTTTTACTTTGAATGTGTCTTCTGAATTATTTCACAATAAAGTTGTTAAGCAAAGTATAACTCTAGAAAGCCAAGATGTCTTTGGCTGCAGTCTTATGATGTTGCTTTAACTCTAATGGAGATATTGACTTGAGCCCAGAAGAGAGGGCTGAAGCCAGACTCTTAATTCCATCACTTACTACAAGATTGTATTTAAGTAATTGTTTTCATTCTCAATTTCTGCAGACATTGTGCAGAGCTATCCAATTTTTTTTTTCATTACTACTCCTCCACTGACAGGCAGCAGTTCCAATATTCTTCACTACGGTTTTCCTTTCCCTTCAAAGAGAAAACTCCAGCTACTTTTACACTTTGAACACCATCCTAACACCACTGACTTCTCCACCCCACAAATGAAAGCAAGGGAAAGTCAAGTCAAGATTAGTGAGTATTGAATCACTGAGTTTAAGAACACTCATGAAGTCAAGACAGACTCATTCAGAGATTAAGTTCAAAAGAAGAATTGGAGTTTGCAGTTAAGTTCTGGTCCACAGAAAGCTCACAATGACTACAATGTTTCAGTGCAATGCACAAGGAGCAGATCCATACAGCAGAAAAGATGTTTCTGAGAACCCAAGTCCCCAGTGAACCCACCACAGGTGGTCATATTTCAGATTTTATTTCAGCTGGTTCCATTAACTGGACACCCATTAGTGGTTGAAGCAGACTGTCTGCAACTGCTTCTGGAGTACAGCTTGGGGTTTAGTTTCCTCCAAAATACTTTGAAATGTCCACATTGAAAATACTGCTCCACAGTGTAAAATAAAGTGTGGTGACCACTTTCAAAGGGAACCCCTTGTCTGACCCAGACACCCACTATTTTGGTTCACATGTATCTTCTGAAACTGTTCTTTCAACCATTCACTTTCTTGTTCATCTATTGAAGAGAAATTCAGAACACTAAAACTAGCT
Source organism: Scytalopus superciliaris (assembly GCA_013400415.1). Taxonomy (NCBI): domain Eukaryota; kingdom Metazoa; phylum Chordata; class Aves; order Passeriformes; family Rhinocryptidae; genus Scytalopus; species Scytalopus superciliaris. The sequence goes on from VXBX01008609.1 coordinate 2,594,028, forward strand.
TTGTTAGAGCGTGTGAGCACGAATGGTTTTATACTCTTGTCTGTATTAGAGTGTTTCTCCTTTCATGGGAAGAAAAAGCACCCACATATGGTGTGTTCTGTACTCAGGGTGAGGTACCACCTGTATGATGGCACTGATTTTTATTATTGGTATCTTCAGTACCCAGACAGACAGGCATACACTCTCTGGCATAGACAGTCATCACTTACTAAGAACTAATGTTTTTAGGTGTTACCTAAACAAAAAAACAGTACCTCAAATACTTTCAAGTACTAGTTTCCTGAACAGTTTTAAAGGTAATTTGTAAAAACAGTGTTGAAAAACTCTACCCATCTATATGCCTTTTTTTTTTCTTAAACATTTTCCTTTCACCATTCTCTTCATTTTTTTAGTCAGTCCGAATTTTCAGAACCATGTAAATCTAAAATGCTGTCTATCAAACTAGAACACAAAGAATAAACTCATGTCACAGCACTCTTTTTTTTTTTTTTGGTGGTAAAACTGCACAAATTAATGATACAAATCTAGGGTTTATGCTCAAGCTCCACCAGAAAGGGAAAAGGAGATGCACAGGAACAGTGAGAAGTCAAGTCTTGCACTAACTCACGCCTCTGTTCATATTTACAGAAAGCTATCCTCTTAGAGACTTAATTTTGAGACAACAATTAGTTCACACTAAGAACACACACAAAAGGTAATTGCTAAAGAACTGATACTACTTTCTGACTAATTTTAATTTACTAGGAAGAATTAGAATACATTTGAAATCCAGTAAACATATCCAACTACTCTGCAATCAATGACTCATTTTCTCATTCAACCACTACACATTCATACATATATTCAGTAGCTTATACAGCGCACATATTATGTAGTTTATTATGCAAAATAAGTTTAATATCTTTCCACAAATATTAGAAAATACAAAAGTTAAGCAAAGATAGAAAATCAGTAAGAATTACCATTAGCTACTTTTTAACTCTTGCCTAAAAAGACTCTCCCCAAATAACCACATCAACTTAGGTCTCCTTTGTGG